>KZ505639.1:830183-864577 GCA_002844005.1 Limosa lapponica baueri
AGTGAGAGGTGTCCCTGCCCATGGCAGGGGGGTTGGAACTAGATGATCTCTAAGGTCCTTTCCAACTCTAGCCATTCTATGATTCTATGATTCAATAAACGAAGCTTGCTGAACACTCACATTGAGTGTTGCCTGTCTTCCCTCCGTCGCAACATGTGGCAATTTTGAGGGCCTGAGTAGCAGTCTGAGTAGCAGTTCCTCCTCAAGATACGCATGCTCCTCTCCTTACTCTGCACAAGTACTGACCATAAAGTAAACCTTCTCTGCCCTTTCTGCTCCACTATGTTGTCACATTTGACAACTGGCTTAATAGCTAATAAACTATCTTTTTCAGTATTACTGGAGTTAAGTCACACAAAAAGTGTTAATTTCACATATCTGATTATAAGACTAAGGTTGGCAGAAATCATTTCTTTACAAATTATCATTTAAACCACTAGTGAGCTACCACAACAGTAAGGCATGCAAGAAGTATGTTTGAAGATGTGCAGTGAAATTAATCTATGTATTTTGCAAATATCTCAGTCATTAAAAATATACATGACTATTTCTTCCTGTAGATTGTATCTTTCCATCGTTTCATTTTTTACTTTTTAACAGAGAACTTTGTTACATCTTTTTCCAAATTACTTTGAATGTCTGCCTCTCCTCTGTAGACTTCTTCACTTTTTCTACACATCACATTCCCACCTTCCTTGCAAATATTTCTATTGTTCTATTTCTTCTCCTCCCACTACCTCCAAATCTTTTCTATATATTGTTCCTTCATATTTAGTACATTTATTTTATCCCTCTGACCACTACTGCTATCTACACACTGTTACAAATATGGTAACATTTCTTACAAAATAAAAAAAAAAACCCACCATACCACACTACATAGCAGAAAATATGTCCAAGCAAGAACAAATCCTGCAACTACTTCAACATATGAGAAATGTAACATAATACAGCTAAATTGTGTAGCAAAAACTGAAAACAAAAACCATGAATAGATAATGTTTAGTAAATAGTGTAGGGAGGCATGAAAGATGTTTTTTCTTCACACTAAAAATTTCACTTTATTAAAAAAAAATTATCTTTGTTGTACCTCACACTCAATAGCAGTAGAATTCAAAGAATATACAAAATTTGGTACTTTCTAACAGTCTGAAAAAAAAAGGAAAAGAAAGTGAATGTGAAGAGAATGGGAAAATGACAAAAAAAATAGAAGTGAAAGAAAATACAGAAATCACATATTCTCATGTATTGGATTTTTGCCTCAGATATCATTAATTCCAACCAACCAAGCAGACAAAAAAAAAAATCAGAACTAGTTTGTATTTAGGACAGTGTTCAATTGGTAATTTCATCTCAAAACTAGAAAGTACTTGTTTATTTTTTATAATATAACTAAATCCCCTACAGAGACTCATTCTACAGCACTGGCACTTTTAACAGACTCCAGTCAAAGTTCGCCTAAGATTATAGATTCATAATCATTCTTATATTTCCTCCAAAGAAAAAATTAACCTGATTTTCAGATTAAGAAATTTATAAGAAATTTTTCTGAGACATAACCCAGTGCATAAACCTTCTCAGCCTAGTTTGTTATCAGCAGACATTGAGGAAGGGATAACGAAATTAAGAAACCTCCTCTTAATGTAGGACTCCCCTCTTTCATATTTTGAACCTACCAGACACCAGGCTCAATTTTCACCATTCAAAAAGCAAAATATTTGCTCTTCAGAGATATTATTATGGTTACAAGAACAAATTGTTGCTGGCAGAGATGATTTAGTTGCATCTTTTAAAAAGGTATGAATCCATTACCATCGAAAGCATCAGTTATTTTGTTTGCCTCCCTCCCACTCTGCAGGTCCTCATAGAATTTGAGTAAGCAGGTCCTTTGAGTCTCTCTTCCAGCTCATTACTACTTGTTTAACATTTATCAAGACAAAGTCTGTATTTGAAGAACACCCTTAGAAATTCTACTTATCTGGAAGAGTCTACTGGCTCTAACAAAGCTAAAAATTCACAAAAACACGCTCTCACAAAATCTCAAAGGGCAGCTCCGGCTCTTTAAGGCATCTAATTTTTGAATACACAAGCTACATCATGTTACTAAGTTTCATTATACACTGAGCACAAACTGGTAAGCATATGTGTATTTGTGAAGTGAAATCAAAGATCTTTGTGTCCTGTTTGGAGCGGGAAGCTTTCCAGCAATTTGGGGGATGAATGCAGGCATGAAGGTACAAAAATGCAACTAGCTATTTCTAATGTTTGTTCTATATTGCTGAGATGAAATTTTAAACTCAAATAAGATACTTACTTTGCATACTTTGCAGGATAATCAGACAGATTATCCTGAATCAGACTTGCACACTAATTACTTATTCCCACAACTGACCCACTTAAGGCTCTAAATCAATCAAAAGGCAAATACGCCACATCAATCACTGAGCAGCAAACTCACCTGAGTAGTCTACAAAGTCATCTGCTGCAGCAATAGTGAAATGATATTTAGGTAACTTATAACTGCATGGAAAAAATCCTGTTATGTGTCAAAGCATTTTTCTTGGCTACCACTTTGTATGTTCTTATCTTTTCCTCTAAATGAATTGAACTTTTACTCTCATATCTGCTCATTTCACATGCTTATAAAGTAGGGAAAAAAAAACGGAGTATTACTCAGGAGCCATGACTGGGTAGAAATAAGGGTTATAAAGAAGAATTTCTGAGATACAGACAATTAAGTAAATTATCATCTGCCTTTGCCTGTGCAGCTGTTTTTGCACTTTGCTTCCTCAACCTACGAATTACCTTGTATTACAAGAGGAAGACAGTAAAGACTGATTCTTACAGCAGAGAATACAAGCAGTGTTCCTAAAAGACTACCCTACTCTGGTAGGCAAATGTAACAGCAGAAAAAAAAAAAAAACATACCTGATCAACACATGGGGCAATCTCCCACATGAGGTTATTTTGACAGACTTCACCACATATAAAACACTTATCAGGAATTTATCCATTCCCACAGTATCTACTGTTTTTGCCTAGAAACCACAAAAGACAGGCTAATGCTACACAAGAACAATCTCAACTTACATTTTGCATTGAGTGCAGTTGTACTTATTTGAATACAACAGGACAAAAGCAACATTCAATGGGCTTTTGACAGCTTGCTACTCAGGAACTATTAAAAAACTCGTAGCTAAAATAGGTAGAATACAGTTCCAAAGATGTTTCCATGGACAAATTGCCAAATACAAGACAAAAAACTGTATTCTAGAAGTGAATTTGCTCTAATGAAAGCCAAAGGAATCTGATTTTACCCTTTTGTTTAGCTGGGAAGAATCAAAGACTATCCCTTGTATACTGCTGGAGCCCAGAATGCTCCAGGCAACAGTATGTACAAAGAAAGAAACACTGTGACCTGGTGAAGCAGGTCTTTTGATGTTAAAGAGGACTGTCATTCCAGAATTCATTTTTATCCTTTCCCATGGCATCTCTTTAGCTACAACAGTTTTTTTTTTTTACTTCCATAATAACGTCAAATTGTTTGCTGGCAAAAACTACTTCTTTTAAAAATACCTTCAAATCAATCTGCAGAGGAAGCAAAACCACTTGCTAATTCAAACAAGAAAATGAGCTACGAAAACTACAGATCAAAACTGAAGAGGGAAAATAGTCCTTTTTTGTCTTAGCTCTTAACACCTCAGAGTCTTTTCATGGTAGTAGGATGTTATAATTATCTGTCAATATTCCATGTGACTAGATATACAAAAAGTTTTTAATTCAACTTCATTTTTATCCAGTGTGATTTTTAGATAGTATATGCCTGTATGGAGACAGTGAAAGTGGCAACAAAAACCTAACTCTTTAATGCTAGGAGTCTGTTTCCAAAAAGAGTATGAGTTAGGATACAACTACCAGGAGCTGTATACTGTTTGATGTTGCAGACATCAACACTGAACTTCCAGTCTTCACTGCAAGATTTTTAAATCTGCTATATAAAACAGCATGCAGAAAGGAATATGAAGCAACAGTCTTCCTAAGTGTCGGATTAAGTGTTCACCACCTTCTTACATTTTTGGAGTGGAGGGGTAATGAAAAAAAAGAAAAAAGCTAAAAACACTCTGCAGTGGGTTCTGCAGTTTGAAATTTGATCAGACTGCATTACTGAATCACTATTGCATATCTGCCTCTATACAAGTTCATAAAATGTAGATAAAAGCTGGTTTTATTTCACGTCAAGAAGTTAACACTCAAATACCTACTGAGAGTTTATCAAAATACCCCTAAAAATCATTCTAGCAGAAACACACAGCTGAGACATATATCTATCACTGCTGCTGCTAACAATACTGAAATGCAGCAACTCACCTCGTTTCTGTCATTGGCTGCTGAAGCACTTCACAAAAAAAACTCAAGTCTCTGCAGCACAATATCAAAGGTGTCCATCTATTACTGTAGTTAAGGGGCATGCATTCAATTTCCACTACCAAAAGGATCAGGGTAACAAATAAACATTATGTTCTCTGCTTTCTTCATCACGTTCTTTACCAAAAGCTTTCACCGTGCAGCAATACTCTTATATACCACATAAAAAAATAAAAATGAACACAAAGTAACTGGAACTGATGAAAAATCAAAGTATATTCCCCCAAGCAGTGACTTTTAATGGAATCCGGACATCTTAAGCAGAAAGAAAAATAATTTATTAATGAAATTATTTTATTACAACTTAAATGCGCAAATATCATTCTTTTTTCTCATACTTTTTTCCCCTCAAAATTTCTACTTCAACATTTACATATTTATTCTCTCCCTGTCATCATCTCATTTTCCCCATGAAGTAGTTGAGGGTGACTTACCACACTCCTAACTTTGTCCCCTCCTATCCAACCTTCCTTTTTTTCTAGCAGGAACTGAACAATAAGTAGACACCACTAAAGATGTGCCAGTAGCATTTCATAGCTTTCCTTGATTTAGCTTTCTCAAATTTCTCTTTAGATTTTTTTTCAACTTTATTAATCCTCATGGTTCTAAACCTGAACACTTATACACGTTTAACAAATAACATTCCCAGTCGTATTCTCCTATTTCTCCCAAATAAAGAAAAACACAGAAGAGAAAAAAATTAAAACGAACAAAAGAAATGCGCTCTCTTTCATCTCATGATTATTCATTAGATTCTTTAATTATTTTCAGATGTAGGATGAACAGAAGTTCTATGTAAATAATTCATGAAAAGGTAACCATATGTCGTAGATGTCATCTGCTGCATTTTGCAGACTGTATGGTGTCCTTTCATAGTCAAAATGACGCTAGTTAGCTACGATATAAAACACAACTTATCCTTAAATCCATATTGCTTCAAAAAGAAAATGCCAACAGTGCTACCTGATTCTATAGTATCCTTCCAAAGAATGCCTGTATTCACAGTTAACTATTCAACTTAGAACTGGACTCCTAACAAGAAGAAAAAACAACTGACATACAATGGATTAAAATGTAACTGATGCAACAATATTATGAGTATATATCCTATTATTTATTCCTAGTTTTCACACCTGTCCTTATGCTATAACAATTTTAAATAAATAAAAAACAGCAAGCGCAAAGAGAGGGCAATTGAAGTAGGGGATCTCACTTGATTTTCATACTACCAGAAAGTTTTTTTGTTCTTTCTGATCCCACCCCATTCTCTCCAGGACTCCTTGAGATTAAACAATTTACAGAATTGTTTCTGAGAAAAAGAAGTATGAAGCTGCAAGCAGGCACCTGCAAATCCATTCCCAGAATTAATTACAATTTTTGAACACCTATTTCTATCAATAACAGATGTGAAATAAAACACGGTAACTTTAAGACATATAGAAGGAAAGACAGTCTTAGAACACTGGCCATTCAAATGTGCTTACTGACTATTTATGTGCTGCACAAAAAGGGCAGGTCTTTTTTGCAGGAGAAATAAAAGAAAATTAAGATACTTTAAAGCTCTTTGTTTAAGAGGATCAAGTAAAACGGTTCTACAGAGAAGCAAACCAGAGATATGAGCAGCTGACTTCATCCTGCAGGTACAGAATATGTACTCACCCCTCTAACAGTAGTTGGTCTTGCTCCTCAATTCTCACCTGACGCATAGATCAAGGAAGGGTCAAACAGTATAATCTATGATAAACACCAGGTTCCCTATTGCCCTCTTTGGACTTGTCTGATGTGATTAATTTGGTGTCTTCAGCAAAGTTTGCTGTCTTAATCGAACCACCTGACAGAGTTTCTTAGTATTTGAACATGTGGTGGAAATAAACTGTGACTTTACGTAGTGTACCAGTCAGTCTTACAACTCCAGTACCTCACTTTCACTAGCAGCAAAAGGAACCAGCTTTGGCCAGCAATCTGTGAAGCAGGTCACACTACTGACAAAACTTGTTTAGGATGTGCACCATTTCATTCCTCTCAAGCTGCTCCTTACAACTACACTGCAGCACGTTCCTTCTCTCATCCACTAAAAACAAAGCTCTACTATTCTTTTCACTTCTTACAATGTCCTACAACCCTTTGTATCCCTTTTCTGCTGGTTCCTTCTGCTGCACACGCATAGTGCAAGCTAGTGTTGCCAGCAGCTGCATTTTTGCACTGACAAGGGAGCCAAATACTGCTTCTGGCACATGCGCAATAGGTTTGCCATGTCTGAAACAAGGAATACAGAAGCTCCTTGTCCTGTGAGGGGGCAATACTTTGAGGCAGCTTTTCACAAAAACACACCTCTAATTTGGAAATGAGACAGCACTGCCAAAACAGAAAAGCTGTAGCATCATAATAAATGCAGCACCTCTCCAGCATAGCCTGTATTGCAGTAATACACCTGCTAGATTTAGAGATTAACTGTCCCTTTTCCTCTAATGAGGATACAACAGCTCTCAAGATAACTACAGTGAACACTGACAATATAATCTGACAATCTTGCCACAGCTCTAACATCACCTTAGCCATCAGCTTCTTTAAATAAATCCTCTTTCCTCTTTTGTCTAGTGATTCTCTGCAGTAGGACATACCAGATCGTCCACAGGACCTATAACACAGTGCTGTAAAGTGGCACTATCCAATACATTCATACTTTCTCCTCTCCTTCCTCTCTTCTTAGCAGCTACATTTTGAAACTATGGAACACAGCAGCCCAGCTCTCTAGGTGAGACAACAGAAAATCCAAAGTATCTTCTTACCCCTATTCTATCTACTAATTCCAAATCAAAACCAACAATCTGATAAAAAATGAGTTTTTCTCTTCTCTTCCTTGAAGAGCACAATCTTGATGGAACTAGGGGTTGGGTTCTTTCCTATGCTTTCCTCCTCAGCAAGGCCTATATAAGGTCCTCAGAGTGAGTTAGTCTCTGTCTCTGGAAGTATACATGACTCTGTGAGATCTGCAGGAAATGATACCTACTAGCATCTACTCCTGACACAGCAATATTTCATTACACTCACATACATCAACGCTGCCAGATCAGGTGTGGTAAATAATGAACAGCTGTTGCTATGATCAACTTTTCTGACAAGCTCCTTCCTAAGTGTGGTCAGCAGATCCGTAAGGGCAGAACCTAATCTCAAAGGGCACTGGATGCTTCTTTTCTGCTACCTGGTCCCTAAGGAACAACAGTTTTCTTGAACTTCAGAAATTCAAGTAAGAAACCATGATACATGAAAAGATTCCTCATCAATAATGTCCTTAAAGGGGGAATAAAATCCAGCTTCACCCTCTTAAAACTATACTGACTTTACAATTAAAAAACATAACTACATCAACCAGATAATATACTGAACATAGTTAAGAAGTTAATCTCTTCTGCAGTAAAAACAGTTTCCAACAACTTTAGACACTATTTGCATCTCAAGAAAAAAGCTTATCCTAATGTAACACTAATTGGCTACATGATAACTATTCTTACCTGGGTTGAAAAATTTCCTAAATTACACCCCAGCTCAACAGAGGATAAATAAGATCATAAAGATGACCTCCCTTCTTCTTTCCAGGCTTGAATATTGAGCTCTGATAACACAAATATCGAGCATTTCAAACCAGTGGAATAGGCAGAGGACAACAAACATCACATTTCTTCACTGCACTTTTCCCTGTCTAATCAGAGTGCAGCTGTTATTCCAGGCTATCTTTGTAGAAACACCACTGAGAACACAAAGGCTGAGTAATAAAGATCCAGAAGCTTTAGGCAACTTCAGGCGTGGCTACACAGGCAAAATAAAGAAAAGGTGAAGCATGGATTTACAGCACATCTGTATGAACACCCAATATAGATTTCTTTTGCGGATTAAGTAGGAAAACTCATTCCTCAAAATGGAGTTAAGCTACCTCACAGAAATACATTTTCAACTTGTAAAGAAAGTACTCCTACTGGGAATTCACACAAAAGTTCTAATGAGCTGTAAAGGTATACTGTAATTTACAGCTTATTAATTTCTTCAGAGAAACAAGCCCACAGGTATTAGCCATAGTCATCATAACACCTACCTCAGGTAGTCTTCTATCAATAAACCAGAATCAGCAACTTTCAGCTATTTGAAAAATAAACATATTTTCCTCCCCATCTCTCTGACTCATACCAACAAGCTCCTCAACAAGATTTCTTTCTCTTAATTTTATGAGAAAACTAACTAGAAGATGGCAAGCAGAAAGGGCAAAGACATGATAATTCACTGATGTGGTTCAAAGGGGCTACACAAAACAGACAGGTTTCACCACTGAAGGCTGACCCCTCTTCCAAGGTACAACTTGAGTAAAATGATCTTTTTAAAGAAAAAAAAAAAGTGTCCTCAGATATTCTTCGCTTGCAGTATCTATAAATCTCATTCACGGGAGAAACTTTTTTTTGCAGAGAGTTTATAAACTTCACATAATCTCATCACTACTGACACATTCATCCAAACACCCTATTACCGAAATTATCCTCATGTCCCTCATTACACAAGAATAATCAAGGTTATATGCTACTGGAAATAACGTGTTTAGATGGCAATAATGTGTGTGTACATTTGTCTTAATTTAATAACAGCATTTTATTACAAAGAAAAATACAATCAGATGAAGGTACAAAAGTTAAGAAAAATTTATTAGTGTTAATTAATGCTTGAAGGTAGAATTATGCTTCTTTCAATTGGACCCATTAAAGGGGCTTTAATATAGATTTGCACAGCAAGCTGAAGATTTTCAAGTGCAGATAATGAGGCAACCTAGTACTATTTTAACCCCTCTGGAGTATAATCAGTTGATAAGGTTTTGAAACGTTACAAGGTCTAGGACAAAAAGATTAGCTTTAGTTCCTCCAGATCAAAATTGAAACCCAATTAATTAACAATGTTATAGAAGACAGAAAAGATTTACTGCTACTTTTACACATCTTTAATTTCATCTTTTAAGGAAAACAGGTGAAGATATTTTAATTTATCTATTGCATGAATGGCATAAGGCTGAGTTTTCTATTCTGACATTACCCTCTAAACTAATTGTTTCAATTTAAAAATTTTAATGCATTTTTCCAAAAGCCTCACCTTATTTTAAAAGAAAAAAAAAAACCACCAGTGATTTGAGACACACACAAATATTATAAACTAAATACACCAGGTGAGAAATGTTTCTAAAGAAAAGGGAGAACAAAAAAAGGTACCTGCAGCAGTCAGCCTTCAGAAGAAGAGTAATTAAAATTCTAGGGCAGTGAGTTATCCATTTAAAGGCAGCAGTTAGAAATGCTTCTCCTTGAAACACACAGAGAAATTACGTATATATGGCAAGGACACATCACTACTGAGAAGAGTTTTGAGCCAATGTGTAAAACAAAAGTGACAGTAGTAAGATAAGTACAGCAATACAGCCACCAGCCTCAAAGGACTAAGATTTTTGCCACATAGCATTTAGAATAAATATGTATATGCCAGATGAGGCACAGCTGTGACTATCAAGACCAAAAGTTACCAATCAACCAATTAAAAAGATAGGAATTTTTAAAAAAGAAGAAACAAAGGGAAAAATACAATTAAAATCTCCAATAGAATATATTTTGTACTGAACTTATGCGCAATAATAGATGAAAAAAAAATTAAGTGTTTTAATAAATACCATATTTATTTGAACCTTTGAATGGTATATTTTGAAATGCGCCACAATTCCTGTTTAAAATGTTTAACACAATAAGCAGTTATGCAATAAACACATGGCAAGAAAAAAAGGTCTTACACATTTATCTAAATCTGAGGATTACACCATTGTAATTTAGGACACAGACTGAAGTCACACTAGAGCACATAAAAGTTAAATGCATGCACTCTGTTCCAAAAATATTAGACAGCAGAAGTTTTGCAAACCTATGATTTACACTGATTTTTACCCTTAAAGCCACAGGTCCTGTTCTCATGAACATTTCAGCACTTTTTTCCCCCCCATTTAGGATATACAAAAGTGAATAAAGACCATATTACTTCTCAGTTCTACACTTCTAAATTAATTATTTTAGTGGATTTTCAGTAATGTCTATTAAAATAGAAACCCTTCAAACTGTTGAAATCTCTCATTACAAATAAAGCTAATTTAGCTCTCAGTATTAAATAACTATACGTATCTCACCAAGGAGGAGAAATATGCCTTCTTATTTACAGCAATTTTAAAAGGGCTTTTAAGAAAGTTAAGACAAAGTCTAAGCAAAATACAAGAGAACAAAGATTATCTCATGTTCTCTTCTATGGTTTTGTTTGTTTCTGGCAGCAATATCAGCTTACATACATGTCGAAGTATGAGATATGTCATTTATTTGCCTTTTTTCCTTACTTAGCATGGATGCATACAATCAGCTGCTTTGTGGCCACACAGGAACAGCTAGTAAATAAATACCTTATGACAAATGATGTTGCTGCAACTGCTGCATCTGTACAATGTATGAAGGGGTAGGGAAAAATGACTGGATAATCTCACCTTTCTAGAACTAAGAGACTAGTAGACTGCAATAAACAGCCTTGAAGTCTTATTGTCTATAATTCAGAGAAAAGAACGTTCATTTTCATTATTGCCAGAACTCATTTTCATAAGCAACCTATTTATACATAAATTACACAAATAATATATTTTTGTCCTTAGATCAACAAAGAAAGGACAAATCCAGAAAAACAAAATAAATGAGAATGCTCCTTACTACACTGTTGTCTATGCCAGTTCCTGTCTTTGATTACCAAACCATCAAAAGCACTCCAAAAACTCAGAAAATGATCCTCTGCTTGTTTCAGTCCTGTGGCATCCCAGCCAATGAATGAGGCAAGAAGGACAGAGTGACACCACCTTCATATACAGCTTTTATATGCAGGACTGGCCATTGGCACCATTGGCCTTTCACACACACCCTACCCCCCAAGTCAATGATACTCTAAGGGAAGCTATTTGAAAGGGCTGTATTACAACATGCATTGAAGTTGTGACGATCATCAAAAAAGCAGCTTCTGTCCTCCTCATCTGTTAATTCCTCCCATTTCACTGCCAAGCATTTGCTCTTTTCCAGGCTGCCACTTTTCCTTGGTTCTAGTTACATTTTCAGCCTCTCTCCACTTCCACATGGTAACTGTATCGCACTACCAATTTCAGATTCCTGATCAATTTCAATTTCAGCTTCTGAAATTGATCTGACACCACAGAGAGCAATCTCATGGAGATGCACGCTACAGGTTCAGAAGCTCTCACAGCAGGCAGCCCTTCTTAAAAGCATACTACTGCACAACAACTCTTATAAACTTCTTACACAGGTATTTTCTCTTTCAGTAAAGACAAGATACAAACACAGAAATAATAATGCATTGCTGACTTATAAAAATTGATGTGCAAGCATGCACCAGACACATTACAAATCACATCTACAGCCACGAGGACACGACAACACACAAGAACTCCAGCCACTGCTGTAATACAAAATAAAAGGATGAATAACCTCATTTCAGTGGTGTTTCTCATCAGGCAGCAGGTGCAACAGGTTTACTTTGAACAAACCAAAAGTATGCAAGCTCTGGAAACCTGAGTTTACACCACAGGCCACACAACTTACCTTAATTCAAGCACAATGGCCCTAGTAAAGGCCACCAGAAATCTGAGGAAATTCACTAATGATCTGCATGATGGAGCAAAGCACACCCTCACCAAGTTTGCTGATGACACAAAACTGGGAGGAGTGGCTGATACACCAGAGGGTCATGGTGCCATTCAGCAGCTGAACAGACTAGAGAAATGAGCTGAAAGGAACCTCAAGAAATTCAACAATGAGAAACAAAGAGTCCTGCACCCCAGGAGGAACAACCCCATGCAACCTTGTATACTGGGGTCTATGTACCAATATACACTGGAGGTTGCCCAGCTGGAAAGCAGCTTGACAGAACAGGAGCTGGAAGTCCTGGCAGAAAACAGGTTGACCATAAGCCAGCAAAGTAGCACTGTGATAAAGACAGCAAATGGTACCCTGTGCTGCATTAGGCAAAGTATTGCTAGCAGGTTGAGGGAGGAGATCCTTCCTCTCTACTCAGCACTAGTGAGGCCACACCTGGCAGTTCTGTGCTCCACAGGACAAGAGATATTTGGAGCTACTGGAAAGAGCCCAGCGAAGGGCCATGAAGATGAAGCATCTCTCCCATAAGGAAAGGCTGAGAGAATGGGGACTTTTCAGCAAGGATAAGAAGAGGCTCAGGGGGAATCTCATCAATGTTCATAAATACCTGAAGGGAGGATGCAAAGAAGACAGAGCCAGGCTCTTTTCAGTGGTGCCCAGCAACAGGACCAGAGACAACGGGCACAAACTGAAACACAGGAGATTCCCTCTGAACATCAGGAAACACTTTTCCACTGTGCAGGAGATTGATCACTGGCACAGGTTGCCCAAGAGGTTGTAGAGTCTCCCTGCTTGGGGATATTCAAAAGCTGTCTGGACATGGTCCTGGGCAACTGGCTACAGGTGACTCTGCTTGAGCAGGGGTGGTGGACCAGATGACCTCCAACCTCAACCATTCTGTGATTCTATGAAAAACTACGTATCAGGCAGCATTTTATCCCCAGGAACTAAGGATTTAGACATCTGAAAGCACATTCTTGGCCTTTGTCTATGTTTTTGCTATCAACTTTATTATCTGTGAAGTAATTCTAACTCTCTCCTTCCATATCACACTTGGTCTGATTATGACTTTTTTCTTATTAGTATTTTTAATAATATGGAAAAGCACATTCCGTTCTCCTCAGTCTTGAGAAGGTAACCATTCAAGATTTATGGAGAAGAGGAAAGTGCAATGTTTATTGTTTTCTTGTGTTTATTTAGTATTTGTTAGTGCTGGATTTCGTAAGTGTCACATTTCAGATACTATGAAGGGTTCAAAAGCTTCAATTACTTTTCATGTAATTACTTCGATTTTTAGAAAATGTGCCTGTATTTCCCAATTTCACCAATGGCTTGGCTCAATACATGGGTTTCAGATAATTTATTTTTTTACTGATACACAGCACTCGGTTTTGAGTGACCAGTTCAATAGAGAATACACATAAGACTTATGGATGACATTTTGGATTTGTCAGTATTGTTGTATAGTTCATGCTAATAGTTAATACTGTTATAGACTAGTAACAGTAAAATACATAGCTGTACTGCTTTTAGGATACTACATGTTTAGCCCTCATTACTTTACAAATGTTTTATTTCTGTATTTGTCAGGATTGCAAGTCTTTCCAAACCATGGGCACATTGCAAACATAGAAGAATTCTGAACATGTTTACACATTAAACAAGTTTCGGTTAGCCCCTTAGGCAAAATAAGGAAATGAGGTGATAAAATTTTTCAGAAGAAGTCCCATCTAAAAACATAGGAACGTTTTAGGTGAAAGATCAACTGTTTGAACAATTCAGAAGAGTTTAATTAATACTTTATCAGAAGGCTATTATTTCTGAATCACCTGCAACTTTCACCTTAAGACACAAGAGTAAACTATTTTCACATCTTCAGAAATATAAATTTGATGTCAATGATAGAAATTTTCTTAACTGTTCTATTTAAACATAATACGAACCTGTTCTAGGGCTTCTATTTTGCTATCTTTGGCTTGCAAAATCTCTAAAACCCTTCTGTCCTTGACTTCAGCTTTCTGCTTTTCTCTGGAAACAAACAAAAAAAATAGACACTTTATTAGTCATAATTTGCAGTTAATCATTTGAATTTTTCATGTCCTGATAATGAATGTCATTTTAAAGCACAGAAAATTAAATTATCTGAAGCTGACAGGCCTTGCAGAATTAATCAGGGAGCATATGGCAAGTGACAGCAAATTAGATCTGTAAACAGCTAACACAACTTTGTTCAAAAAGAAACAGACACAAGAGGTCTTAAAAATACATTTTTAAGCAGCTGAAACTATCTGTCTCCTTCTTTCCCAAATGCAGAAAGTGTACTTGTCCCTAGATTGAGCAAAATGCTTATTTCCCTTCTTGGCAATGTAGAGCCACTAAGCTGCTTGGGTTTGTGAAATTGTTCTCTCAGCTACATGCCGTTCCTATGTCTGAAACAACAGTTTTGAACATTGTAGGTAACTATTTTACTATCTTCCCCTTGGACAAAAACAAAACAGCTCAGAAGCTGGGGTAACGGGGACAAGCAGAGCCTCTCCATGTGGTTATTAAGTGCAAGGCTATAAACATCTCTGTGCAACTTCACAGAAAACCTGCTGATGAGTCATTAACACTTTGTTTAACAAACAACCTCATCTCATTGCTAGCCTAGTTCTTGACTGAGTTTTAAATGTTGATGTCCTCACAGGCTTCTGGTTTAGGCAAAAAGAAAAAAATGTGATAGTAAGGATATACAGAGATTCATTAGCACAAGACAGAGTTCCTATCATACATATCTGTAACAGAACATCTGAGAAACATATATTCCCCAAAAATGGCCAAATACTTTAGGCGTCCCCAGCATCACAGGTGACAGAAGCAGAAACTCATTCAGATTATCCCTGCTCTCACAATACAGTGAGCTTCCACACTGGCTGAATATAAGGAACCCTTAGAAGCCAGAGAACGCTACTTGCACAACTTGTGCTCTACGAAAACAGGAATGTTTCAGAGGTGGAAGGGAACAGCAGAGTGGTATCCATGAGTCTCTAAACTGGATCAGAAGTGGATGAGAATATCCAGCTGTGCACAAAAGGTTTCATCTGCATTTTGTAACAGAGATCAACAAGGATAGTAGATATATGGACAATTATTTTTCTCCACTGTTACGTATTCCTGCGTATTCTACTGTTATCAGTGATTTTAAAGGCTAAACTACACTGTCCCTACAGGCCATCCAATCTCATGGGTTTCTTTTAAATAAAGTTCTATGACTGCTACAGTATCTAGTCCGATCTTGAGTAAATAAAAAATTAAATAAAATTGTACGGAATTTGAAGCAAGGCTTGTGGAAGGAGAGATCTCAAGGCATCATAACTGTAAGCAGCACTCTCCTACTACAAATATAGCAGCAATGATGTGTTGTAGCCCTGGAAGAAAACTAAGGAAAAACCTAGGTGAAAAAATATGTATTTAAATTACATTTAGGTATGAAAAACAAAAATATATGGGATCTTAAGCAGTTCTATGGCATTAAAAAAAAATCTACTTCAATAAAGAAAATAATTCAGGACCTGTAATGAGCAGAGAAAAGTGAAACCATGAATATTCAACAAGTATTCCAAAACACATTTCACATCTGAAAGGTATTTAACATTTTAACTGCGACAGAAACTTAATAGAAAAATGCACACCAGATTCTGATCTCAAAGCATCTGATCATCTAATCAGAAGCATCAAAGAAGGCATGAGGAGTGAAATACATAGTACAGCCAGTCTTTCATAGTTTCTTTTTGAACATACACTAAAACTGAACTAAGTAGAGACTGCAACTACAGAGATCCATGCAAATACAAAGTTACGTGGTGTATTTCAAAGGTCACACTGTGATGTCCTTTGGAAAAAAAATTAAGGACAAAAAATGGAGCACAAGAGAGAAAAGAACGAACAGGTTTCATAACACATGACAGTTAATGAAACGGACCCAGACTGCTTATAATTCATGAGCTGTTTACAGAAATCACCTTCTCAGTCAGGTTTTAAAAAATGGTAAAAGACTTTTTGATAAGCTTATAAAACTTTGCACTAAAACATATTGGACAACTTTAAAAATTAGGAATTATTAAGGAAAAATGTTTGTGAATAGATTATTTGTATAATACTTACCACAGAAGTTTGTGCATGTTCCTGAAACAGGCATACTGTTCATGATAGGTACTATACATTATTCCACAACTTAAACATACAATAAAATACACATATAGATAAGCCCCATGAACCACTGACCAGCATTGCCTCCAGCCCTCAAAAATACCCTGACTGTACTGGCTTACATGCCCTATCTGTTCTTTGCTCCCACAGTGATATACTTCCTTCTCCATGTTAATTCAGCTTTTTTTTTTATTTTATATTTCCACTTAAATTAAACCATTGCTCTAACCACTTATTCTATTTAGCATTCTTCAGGGGTCGGTACTGGGACCAGTGCTGTTCAACACCTTTATTGGTGACATAGACTGTGGGATTGAACGCACCCCCAGGAAATTTGCCAATGACACCGAGCTGTGTGGCACACTCAACACAGTGGAGGGAAGGGATACCATCCAGAGGGATGTGAATAGTCTTGAGCAGTGGGCCCATGTGAACCTCACAAAGTTCAACACGGACAAGTGCAAGGTCCTGCATGTGGGTTGGGGCTATCCCAAATACAGGTTGGGCAGAGAATGGATTGACAGTAGCCTTGAGGAGAAGGACTTGGGGGTGTTGGTTGATGCAAAACTGAATATGAGCCAGCAGTGTGTGCTCATAGACCAGACTGCACCAAGAGAAGCATGGCAAGCAGGTCGAGGGAGGTGATTCTACCCCTCTGCTCTGTTCTGATGGGACCCCACCTTGAGCACTGGAGTTCAGCTCTGGAGTTTTCAGCACAAGAAGGACATCGACCTGTTGGAGCAAGTCCAGAGGAGGGCCACAAAAACGATCTGAGGGCTGGAGCACCTCTCCTGTGAAAACAGGCTGAGAGAGTTGGGGTTGTTAGGCCTGGAGAAGAGAAGGCTCTGGGGAGACCTTATAGCAGCCTTCCAGTATCTGAAGGGGGCCAATAAGAAAGCTGGAGTGGGACTTTTTAGCAGGGCCTGTCGTGATAGGACAAGGGGTATTGGCTTCAAACTGAAAGAGGGTAGATTTAGGTTAGGTATCAGGAAGAAATTTTTCACTCTGGGGGTGGTGAGGCACTGGAACAGGCTGCCCAGAGAAGAACGAAGCAAAAGAACAAACTGCTCTGGAGAACTGAAAAATAGCACGCGCAGCTAATTCTGGTGTATTATTGGTAGTTAAGAATTTATGGAACCCTGTGACTTTATAAAGGACAAGGGTGCACAAAAAAGCAGAAAAAAACCAGACCTCTTTTAAAGCAAAAAATGTGCCTGTGACACAGGCACATGCTAGCCAATGATTCAAAGTGCATTTCTAGTTAAATGCACTATTTTCCCTGTTTATCCAATGCTTGGTCAAACAGTCCTTTGAATACAGCTGTCAATGAATGAAGACTATAAATACAGATCTATTGTCATCATAACGAGTGGGAAAAGTCTAAAGTAAATTCAAGTGGTTTTGGCTTTCTGAGGTTTTCTTTCAGACTGTCTGGATAGCACAGGCTGTAGTAATGCCCCTCAAAATAGTTTCACCAGTTACAACCCACAGCTAAAGAAAAAATCCTAATGATCAGAATTTAAGCACACAGTGGCTGTTGTCAGAAGCCTAAAGCATACATTGAAACCTCATATGGAACTTTTATCAGCAGCTTCTCTTGGTGGCATAGGACAGCTTCCAATCCTCGTTACACAACAGACACTCAAGGTAGTATGACTGAATGGAACATACGTATCATATTTGGATCTGCTGTTGTGCCTTGAAATAAGACTTGGTAAGAATTGCAGCAATCACGTCCTCTTTTTTAGAAGGGTAACTAATACTAAGAGAAGTCCTCAGCTGACTTTATTAATTGAGTTGTTATGAATCTACAATATATTTTTAAAAGTCCACTGGAATATAGAGAAAAAAAATTCAGGCACTGTCAAGAAGCTGATGATGATCAATGACTGAGACAAACTCCTGTTTAGCTAATTAGAACCACTGATGAGCAATAATGATGTGAGCTAAGAATATTTGCAGACTTCTTTAGGATGAAAAATGGAGTGAAGAGAGGCTGTCAATTTGTACAAGTTTTAAGCTCCAATCAGTTTTCCCATGAGTACTACCTATTTTAAATGTTTAACACAGATGTATTTAGCCACAAAGATTATCAAGATTTAGCTTCCCACAAAAATGAAGAAACTGAGAAAGCAGCTTAACACTTTTTCTGTTATGATTTTTTTTCCTGTGTTATGATACACTCTACACAACACCAAGGCAGGTAATATTTTTGAGTTTTGGCACATTTTTAACAGTTTGTCAAAAATGGAACAGTAGACTACAAGGAAACACTTAACAATGAATGAGGTATGAGAACAGATTATGCTCTACAAAAATCTTAAGATTTTAAAAAACAGAAGTTTGTTGAAGTTTATAAAACACCATGCTTCCTAAAATCTTCAGCAAAAGCAGTCTGGTAAAAGAGTTATCTCATATCCTACCACAGGTCTTAATCAGTCAAGGAATTAATAATTTGTCAAGAAAAAGTAGTTCAGAGTTGTATGTAATTATATCATTTTTACATCAATTAAATGAAAATAATTTCACATAATAAACTGAATTTGCCGTTAACATGTTTGATGGAATATGTCCTTTCAGTTTTACAAACAGCAGGACTTTTTTTATTAAAAAAAAAATCGCATCTACAAATTTAGCCTTAAATAGCTAAGAAAGTTAAGGCTACAATGCAAACTTTGGGCTGTGGACAAAGGCTGTATTTTAAGAGTATATCTATATAACTTAAAATAAACTGCTTCTAGAAATATTGTTACTTCTGAAAGATACTTCTTTGAATCTAAAGGGCTGCAGAACCAGAAAGGCTTCAAAATATCAGCTTGTGTGATGCAGCATTTAGTTTCATTATAATCTCTCCCAGTGTTCCAACTGTTTTACAGATAGACTTAACACAAGTGCATACATTCAATGTTGGTACTAAACAGACAATGAATCACCCTGTTTAAAGTGAAGTTGTAGAGCACAGACTGTCAATGTAACTGTAAATATGGCATCAATATTGTAATTTACTGTGTACAGCCACATCCCTGCGGTTGCACAGTCAGTGGTTAGCAGAAACAGAGCCTATGCCTTAAGCTTCCAACCAGAAACCTTACTGTGTTTCCAAGTACCTATTAAGAAGATACAACAAAATAGAGCTAAATAGTTTTCATTTAATAAAGAGTTTATTTTCACCTCAGATTCTAGAAGATCTTTATACTTCACGATGAATTATAATTGAGGCACACTAGAAATTTTTTTCTTTTAGTTCTTACAAATAGTACTTTTAAAAGATTTTGACAGCATGGAGCAAAAAAGAATTTAAATTGTTACCACACATTTTGCACTTTTCTAAGACAGCAGTTATTTTGTATAGCAAAATTGCATACACCTATTTTTGTTTCTTTACAAAAATAATTTAAGCTCTAATTAAAGAACAATTGTAAAATGAAATTGTTTCCTTAGTAAATTATTTATAGAGCCAGTTCTATGTTCCATGATTTGTATCAAAATGGAAAAGTATTATTACAGAAATGTAATTTTTCCTGCATCTCTAACTTGATTGATTTAATTCATTATACGATTTATTATGGCCTCTTATTTTAAGCAATGCACATAAAATACAAAACATTTTTATACTAGAGTAGCAAAGAAAATAGTGACATTTTTCCCCTAATAATTTTGCAAACATTTTTCATCTAAAATACGCAATTCTCTTACAGTGTTCAAAATATCAGCACTTCAGAACAGACTGCTTTAACATCTGCACATCACCAGGGTTTCCCCCAAGGATTTTTAAATGATGCCTGCCTGTGCTGAATAAAGTGCTAACTTGCACCTTGCATTTCAAACTGTGTCCTGAGCAGCCATCCAGTTGGTACAACACCAGCTGAATTCCCAGAGGCCACTGTTCAATCAGGCTTGACTGCAATTATCATGTCAATATTTTGTGCTCCGATATGCAGATATGCACACATGCAAGCTGCATAATACTTTCTTCTCCATGGAATGTTGACTTATGTTCAATGTTCTGAGAATTTTTAATGAAACAGGATATTAAACTTTCATCAACTGTAGAAAATCACAATTATTTGACCTTCCATAGAAAGGTTGTACTCTTATGCTCTATTATTCTGTCCGCTTTATTGAGTGATAATAACTAGGGAGTCCACTTTATTTTAGACTCAGAGTGACAAAACGGTAATGGCCTTTAAAAATGTGTTAGAACTTGTTTACTTCCTCATTCTCCTGTCATTCTGTTTCCTGTTAATTTGCACATGAGTAAAATGGTAAGTGGTTTAAGAAAGCTTCTGCAAGCCATTTATCATCCCTTCAAAAGATGCAAGATACAGGTTTTTTAATACTTTTTCAATTAACATCAGTAGTCTATATTGCTCATTCATACAGCACATTCACTTATCCTTTTACATAAGAAGTACTTGTCATTTTTAGTACATACGCATGCCATCAGTCAGTGAGGAATCTATGTCAACCTGTTTAATGTTTCTTTTACAATTTCCTTTTCACAGGATGCAGCAAACTATAGTATAATTTCCTGTGATTGTCTTTCCAAATATTCTGTGGTTATTTCTGGTCGCTTGCTCTTCTGCCTTATTTTCATCCATTTGTACACCTTCAGACAGATATAACTCCTCAGGAAGAACAACAAAATTCTCTCTTAATCCCTGGCACCAACATTCAGGTTGCCACTGTTTCCTTGAGTGGCCTGAAATGATAAATCCATTCTTGCTCTTTGTTGAGATACAAACAAGACAAGCAAGATACAACACACTTGGAATTTAGTGTGGAAAAACATTCATGTAAGGCAAGCTTGCCAAATGTAACTATCTGCAAGGGTATCATCTAACATAATCCAATCCCCATTTACATCCACCAAGTCTTGTATCACTGCCACAGTTTAATCATTAATGGATCCTGCTACATCTCCATTCCAGAAGAAAGGAAAGGAGTCAGCTAGAAGCCCTAGAGGAAAATTAGATTCAGTTGACCTGTCAAGATTTCATGTATTGTAGGATAAAAGTCTTAAAGGAGAGCTCTCAAAATTTACAAAAATATTTCAAAACCTTTGATACTCTCATCTGAACCTCAACTCCATTTGAGATTACACATGCATTTACCTGTAAAAGATACTCTCTAGCACTTTTTTTTTTCAACTCATCATCAAAAAAACCCAACAATGTTTCAAAAGGCTGTGAACTAGAAATAGCATGCTCTTTACATAATACCGAGATCAATAGTATTTAAAGTAGCTGGAAAGTATACTAACTTGAGTAGTACTTTTACAATGGCTTGTTTGAAAATACCTGGAGGCTTTTACATATCCCAAAGGCATTTCTCATTTGCACAGTAAAGATAATTTTTTGTTTATATCTGAATATTAAAATGGGAATATAGTTACAGTTATGCAGCAAGAACTGCAAAGACTGCTGAAAAGTAAAATATCATTGGTGTATTACAGGAATCAACAGCACAGCCATAAAAAGGTACCAGCTACATTTTTACAATTTTAGGGCAGGCAAACTTCTATTTTGGGACCATGAAAGCACTTCAGAATAGCAGACAAATAATGGAAACCTACTATTAATTCCCCCTACCTCCCCCAAATTATGCCTTTTACATTTTCCTGGTTTATTTGAGAAAAAGATACTATAAGGAATTGTCTAATGCTACAAATATAAATTAATCCTACAAATATAAATTACCTGACTGTATGGCTAGTACTGCACCCTGAATTTCTCCCAATATTTCTTTTTTCTTTGTCACACATTTGTGGTGTACAAGGCTGTAAGTGAACATTTCATCCTTTCACACCTGCATCTTTTTATTCCTGTCACCGTAATCTGCTGAAGAAAGTCTGGCGGTTGCTTTCCTCAGTTTAAAGACTGAAATTCACTGGACAAGATTGTTTGGTTCGTTATATATATAATCTAGGATATACATGACTATGCTTTCTTAGATTCTGTCTGCTTCCATTAGGTAGCTGACTTCTGGCCTTAAGCAGTCTGTGACAAAGAACTGGTGGGCACTGAAAGTTTCTTGGTTATGGAATTTTTGGTGGAAAGAGCACACTGAAAAATGAAGCTATGCAAACATGGGTGGAATCCATGTCACAAGCAAAAACAATAAACATTTTAAATCCATTTCATTCTGTTTGTATCTATCTCAAAATAGCCTAGTAAGCCAGGGCAAGATGGAAAATGTTATCAACTTGGATTCAACTGGGTGAATGTTGTTTCTAATATAGATGAGAAGGGAAAAAAGTCTCTAAGAATCAAGCTGGTTTTCATCAGATTTCAGTGTGAATTTTCAATTTCCAGCTCTTGTCTGATATAACTGTGTAAAATATAGAAAAACAGGCTGTGAGCAGCACAGATCTGCCAAGTGCCATGCTTCAGGAAGTATTTTGCTTACAACTGTTACTTGGTAATCCTATCTCTTTACCCTTTAAATCCACATGTTTTCCCTAGATTAACAAAGCCAGAAAATCACTTACCCTGTAATTTTTCTGGACAGCAGCAGTGCTAGGTAGCAGATTCCCTGGAAATCTAATCAACATATTGGAACTGAGATAAAACAACACTGAGGCAATATGAAAAAAAATAAATATACTGCTATAAGGTAGAGAATAACACAAGAACTCTTCTGAAAGGATGGGAGCGTGAAGAGGTACAGACATGAAACAGAAGCTACTTAGGAAAAGATTATAGGAAGTTATGGCTGGAAAAGTTAGGCAAGAATATATGGGGGTATAGTTTGGCTGTGCAGAAGGTTCACAGGTAAAGCTGGGCTAGAAATTATTTCCAAAGCAACAATTAGATCAATCTCAGGCAACAGAGATGAAGCTACATCAATTAAAGAGAAAAATACACACTACTGCTCCATCTGTCAAATCAAAGCAACCACAAAGTTCAAAGTCATGATTAATAAAATTCCTATATACTAATGGGTTTTATTCAAACCTGTTCCAGGATTCTCTGGGGTAATGATAACACCTAAAAAGATGCTGTGAAAGCAATTTCTTCTTTCTTAATTCCATAACTCTGAGAAGCACAACGAAGGTATGATATAGATGTATAGCCTTGAGTTCACAAGAAGTGTTCTAAAGCATTAGTGTTTTTCTGAAAGAAGAGAGGGCATAAAGATCTAGACAAGCACCTTAATAGAAGTATGTTTTCACACTTTCACATAGAAGTACCAATCAGCAGCCTCTACACAAAGTGCAAAGCACATACACAGAATATATCTTTACCTTTGTATATAATAGACTATTATTACACGTCAGATTTCTGCAGTAAATCTTCTAATAGACTGAACACAAACATTTCCTACCATTGTAAAAAAAAAAAATCAGCTCATTATCATGCTTGTGGACATCAAGGCAGTATCTAAGAGCCCCATGTCTATTGTATCAATCAGGATAATGCATACACAATTACCGATTTCTGTTCTAAATAAAGTATAAAATAATTTAAAGCCAGGGATAACTACCAAGCATAAAAACATTCCTAGACTTGAAGAGGATAAACAAAGACAACAGACTGTATCTTATATAGACAAACAACTCAAGAACTCCAAATAATTCATCATTATTTAAACGCATGCTTCTTAACATCTCTATGCTTCAATTTATCCTAATATCCTGATTATCTTTTATATGCAACATGAATCAAAAATGTTAATAACCCTGAACACCTCTGTTTCTACCTTGTCAAGCTTCATGTAAAAGAACTAAGATTTTTCATATTGTTCAGCTACCTGTAAGATGTGATTAAGGCAAGACAATTTTTTTATGTTTTCAATATATTGGTCCTTACATACATGTAACATATGTTAGCATTTATTAAATACTATATTTATATATTTTTAAGCAGTTCTTGCAATTTTTTTACATTTGAAGAAGGAAGATTGACACTACCATCACCATCCTCAGGAAAGTATGACCAAATTTTATCATGAAACAAGTCAGCAAGAATCTACATTTCAATATAAATGAAGGATGCTGGAAATCTGTTCCTAAGTCTTCCTCATGTATTAAAATCACTTCCCAAATCAAAACATGCAAGCAATGTGAAAGCAGTACACTGTCCTAACAGCCAAGCTACTACTCTCTACAGGTAAGCGTACACAACCAGAAGTTATTTGACATCATTGCTGGTGACCACATGTGAACTCTCAGGTAACAGCTGGAAACAGGCTGCATGTGCTTACATTGTCCATTCCTTCCTCTGGATATTAATAATATAGAATATTAGATCTAGTTACGTGATCACACCATATTTTTGGGCAACATTTTCATTGCTTTATGCAATGCAGAAGACAGGACAACGCTACAGTGAATGCACTCCCAGCTAAAGAACTTAATGCTGTTATTTTCAAAAGTGGAAGAACGTTTACTGATCAAGTCCAGGAAGAAAAGATGTGAACAAACAAAACATGCCTTTTGAGATCAAAGCATTGAATGGGAACCCAAAAGAGCCCTCCATAGGCCAACCATAGACCCTCCTGGGTCTATGACAAGCTTTCCAAGTAATGTTGGCAAGCCATTTAAAGAAGTTAAAATCCATTTTTTCATTTTTAAAAAAATCCACTTTTTCATTTTGAAAGAGGGAATTCATGACACCCTGAGAGATAGAACTAACAAATCTGTTGACCATAACAGAATGAAGTGCTTGAGTTCTGACAGTGACATTACTAATTTACATTCTCCTTATCTTTGGCCTACAAAAATTCTGAATTTGTAAATATTAGTGTTCTAAAACAATCAATCACATACTGTAATGATTAACTAACATTTACAGCAATCAGATGATAATATCTAAGTACCTTGAGGAAACTGTCATCATTAATATCCTCAGAGGTGTGATAATTAAGCTACATAGTCATCTCTTCTGTTAACATGTCTTAGCCTTTCACTATTTAAGAATGCAAATAAATGTATATGTAATTGTTATCCAACCACTTACGACACCAGAAAATGTCATTTGCCTCCTCTTGCTCTTTCAACAGAAAAACATAATATGCAGTACATTTATAATTTAAAAATTGAATTTAACTGCAGCACGACCACCTCAGTGAAAACAGATTTTGAAGTATACTTCAACTTATACCAAAAAATGAAACTTGCAACGTATTCTAGGTACTCTTTACACAATTTAACAACGGAATTTTTGTAACACGCTTCTAAAATCCTACATAGTTCTCAATTAAAAAGATGAAGAATATAGTATCAGCAAGGGGGTTTTATTTATTTTTGGTTTTATTATCATGTTAAATCTTTAAACTCACCTTTCCACTACCAAGCTGACAGCTTGAGTAAGATCTGGACTGGACACTTGGAGACGTTTCCACAGACACCACACAAATTCTTTATCAGCCTTTGAAACAGGAAAAAAGGAAAAAAATACTTTAAATATTATAGACAAAAAAGCTATACTGTGCATATTGAAAAGACAATTGCAAAAAAACCTCTATTCTAGTGAGAATTCTCTGCAAGTTACTGACTGTCTCATGCATAAAAAAATCATGGCAGTTCTCTTGAATAAACCAAGTTATAACAATACAGAATCCTGAAGGAAGACAAAGACCTACAATCAACAATAAAAGAGTACACAATGTGGCAATAAGGCAGGAAAAAGTGACACTATTCAAAAAAGGCTGCCTTTTGCTATATCAATTATTGGTACCTTCTAGCAGCAGGAACAATTTCTATTAATAAACATTAAGCCTGGAATACATGCTGCAACATTAGTTTTACCACATGCAGCTCTTAGATTTTATTTCAAAATAGACAGTAAATCAGTCTCCTAACATACATTCAGCTAACCTGCATTATATAAAACCTTCTAAAAAAATTCTCAAGTGAGAGCAAGAAAACAATGTTCTTGAAAAACACACTTAAGAAAGTTTGTGAAAACTAGATGTCAGCTAAAAGCTTTTCCAGATTTATATTTTCTAATTCGTACAAGTTGTTACCTTGCACTGATGTACTTTTATCCAATACAGTTTTATTACTGGAAGTACCAATACTGATGTAGCTATGTTACAAACTAAACCATATTGTGTTAATTATACAGAGATGTTAGGAAAAAAACAAATCAGCAAAAAATGAAGATAAGAACAAGAAGAAAGCATACATACATAAACCATGGACTGAACTAAGACCAAACCTGCTAAGAACAGCCTAACATAAAATTAGAAATGAATAAGACAAGAGCATCACATTAGTAGCTAGGTCTGTTCAACAGGTAAAAATCACAAGAGTGCAGTTTAGTCTACCTTTTACGAGTTTTTGAATTAAAAGAGAAATAGAATTTGCATGAGGACAATACATGACCTAAAAAGCAAGCCAACAGTATTACAACTATCCATTTCCCTGCTTCATTCATCTCCCAAGCTTCTGGAACCTAATCTACTACAATATCGCAGGTATCATTAGTTAACCAGAACCTCACTAAAATCAGCTAAACGCATGCAGTAAGTCATTTCTGCACAACTCTATCTTACATCAAATGAAAGGGAAAACCCGAGTTCCTATCTTCACCTTCACTGTTTGGTTTCCTTAAAAGGTTTCCCACTTAATTTCTTCTTTCCCTGATTTCTCACTTTTTATGAATAAGAACAGATCACACCTTTGGTCACAGTACTGTGAGCCCATGACTTAAAACAGCTAAAAACGAAGGTCATCTAAGACACAAAGCAGCTGAACAGAACTACAAGTTTGACAGGCCTCACAAGAGTCAATAAAGACCACATATTGTATGATTAGAGTACATTTCAGGAGCTGAAACTGATTTTTCTATTTTTGCTGTCTTGTCTTTTCATTTGCTCCCTATCAGTTTTGCATTCTAGAAAGCAGGCTTGAACTTTACAAGCAATATCAGATTCAGTACATGACAATCAATGTTTCTCCTTCTTCAGAACAAAACAACAACTATCTTCAATATGAAATCAAAAAATCTCTCTAAAGCTAGCAGACTTTCATCAAGATTTATCAGTGTACTGAACCTAAGTTATTTTACCAAGATTAAAACCACAACAGCCAAATATATCAAGATTTAACAAACTTTAACATTGATTACAGAAGAAATACGAGAGATAGTTATACTTATTTTCTCCATGATCGATGAGGAAAGCCTCAAAGACAGTTTTTTAAAGTTCTGATGTGTCTTTCCTTCAAATTTAGAAATGCATATATTTTGAATTTCAAAATTGCATGAAGTGAGGCAATGCTGAACTTCTGAGAAAACATTAAGAAAAATGCTGAGGAAGTGAGAAGTATTTTATGATTATTGTTTTAAAAAATATCTTCCTCTCAACTACTGTAATTTCTAGTCTACATTTATTTAAATCTTTAAATGCTATCAACTTCTTCAACAAAGCAGGAAGAAAAATTTACAGAGATTTGATGCCTTATGAAGGTATTGCTGTAAACCCAGAAAAATTCACCCACCTACAGTAAGAATGCACACCACTAACAAATCCGACTAGCTTTCTCATTGTGTTAGAGAGTAAATAAAACAAAGACTCTGGCCACAAAGATCTTCTCATTCAAGACTATTATCAGATTATGCAAATTCAACTACAGCAGAAAGAGATTGTCTTTTATAAAACCAGAGACATTTCACCTAACTGCCTTTGTAGGCTGAATACAACTTTTAAAGTGTTGACAGGAAGACTTTATTTCTGGTATTTCCAAACAAAACTAAGCAATTAACAAAAAACTCTGTGTAAAAGAAATGAAGCATAAAACATTATCTAAAACACTGGATAGGAACATCACCTTTCTTTAATCAAATTGGGCTAGTAGTGTAACGTATCTTCAAAACTGAGTGACTGCTGCATGCAAGCAAGCAGATAATAACTAACTGGCTTATGGTGGACTATGGTACATGGCCACATTCACTTTTTGAAGAAACAGAACACCAAAACTAAGCCATACATCATATAAATAAGAACTCAAATAACTTCACATCAGTATCCAAGACTTTATTCAGTAGAAATGCTAAATGTAAGTTCACTTTCTGCTAGGAATTAAGTTAAAAGACAAATAGTAAGCATCATATTAATTAAGGTTGATTAGTTCAGACCAAAAAGATGGCTATCCACCTCTTCGATTAAAAAAAAAAGAAAAGACCACCTCTCATTGCATGTTATCACCTTATGCCATTTAATATCATGGACTTCTATGTATCTAGTCTGAAAGACTATACCAAAAGTGCGCATTTTTTTCATGTGTCCCCAAAAAAGCCTCATGTGGGCAAAAAAGCCCACCATTGCCTTAAAAAATGCCTTACCACGCCACCTGAAAAGTCACAGTGTGTGTACACTGTGAACCAGGCATGACCTACTGCTTCTTCTGAGGTAGAAGCAGAATGAAAAATAAAAATATTTTTCAGATTTGGAAAAGTTGCTGCAGGCTTCCAAAAAGCATTAAGATCTATACAGAAAACAGATTCTGAGTATTCTAACATGTAAAAGTATCTTTTATTTATGCTGGGAGCCTAACAAAGAAAAAACCACAAAGCCAAACAAAAACTCACTAACTAATAGCAACTGAAATGTGATTTCTTTTCAATTATTTAGAAGGACAGAAAGCAGTAGTTCTTACTCTCTAAATGACACCACTTTGAGTATAAAGAAATCCGTGAACCATAACAGAGAAATAAACCATTGTATCTTATAAACTATGTCTAACTAATCTTGAAATAATTCCAATTCAAATCTATTGGTTAATCAGCAACATGGAGAGCAGAACTGAACTGATAATAGTGCCTGGATATTTTTTAACTCTTTAATATCTTTTTATACATTACACACTTTAATATCTTTAATACACAATTCACTGTGTATTTTTACGCTAAACTACTTAAACCCTTACAAATTAGTCTAAGGGCCTTGAAGTCATTACAGCACAGAGGCCGAAATATAACGAAGTGCCAACAATATTCCACCTGCAAATGCTCAGAAATCTTGAGTCAAACAATCAAACTTTCTGATCCTGATTTATGAGCTCACAAGCTTTGTTCAGTTGAGTTTTGTTTGCCTGTTTAAAGATTGGGATTTGCTTACCATCACACTTCCTTAGCTTTTCCCTTTACTGCCCAGTATTCAAGACCACAGAACTAGCTGTTGGGTTTTCTGCTTATTTATTTATTTATTAGAAGAGCTGAGATACTTGGGCTTCCGTATGACTCCAAGAAGCACTATCAAATATCATGAGACTCACTACAAG
This sequence comes from Limosa lapponica baueri, assembly GCA_002844005.1. Lineage (NCBI taxonomy): Eukaryota > Metazoa > Chordata > Aves > Charadriiformes > Scolopacidae > Limosa > Limosa lapponica. Next base: position 859,734 of record KZ505639.1, read on the forward strand.
CAGCAGCTGCCCATTATCCTACCCTGCAGGTTCCTACACACTCCAGGTTGCAGCTGGAGAACAGCACAAGGCATGACAAGACGACAGAATAGCATGCAACTTTCATACACATACTTCTAAGTACAATGTTCCTCCGTAACAAAAAGGGAAAACTACAGTAATACATACCGAATGGTTCCTAATGAACAAATATGTACACTACATACCTATATATATATATGTACAATACAACAAGAGGGAAACGTTCACGGACGTCCTGTGATTTTTGCTGAGTACCCAACTTGTATTGAGCCTCTGGTAATCTACTTTCTACCTAAACTGCGCCAAGCCTCCCAGAAAATGACCTTTTGATAATATCTAAAATACAAAGTTTCATTGAACGTTGTCTTCCTAATGAGAACACATTCACTCAGGTACAAATGATCTTTCTTAATTGAATAAGGAGTTCAGATTAACCTCAGAGCACCTATAACTATTTCACAGACTATTTTCACAGTTGTCCAAGGGAGAGTAAAATCAACTCCAAGATGTACTCACATCAGAGAAAGTGCCACTCCTTATATAACTAAGTTCTGCAGCATTTCTTTCTGTGCTGAAAGAATGACAGATGAAGTAGGAATTAAAAAGCCATCCTAACTTAAAAATAAAAAGCTTGCTTGCAGGAAGGAATATTGCATGCAAACCATGTGCACTAAACAAACCTCAAAGAAACAGCTAAACAGAACAGGCTAGGTAGTGCCCATTTAAAAAAAAAAAAAAAAAAAAAAAAAAAAATACCTAACAAAAATCTTTCAAAGTCATTTGGAAATAAGTGAAAAATCACTGGAATTTCCAGAACCGCAAAACAATGCCATTTCAATAAACGCTGTTTCATTTTAATGATGGCAGGAACTGGTATTTAAAGTTACTACTGCAACCTATGAATAAGCACACACAGAACTATAAAGCAATGCTGTAATTATATCTACAGATATTATAATCTAAATCAATAAATGCCTTTCACTACATATTTGTATTTCTGTAAATGCACACATAAAGAAGCAGCGTCCTGCCTAAGTGGACTTCTGCCAAAAGAATATGGACACAAACGTATCTTCAAAAACACCTTACCAGTAAAAAAAAAAAAACAAAACACCAAAAAATGTCATTTGCAGTAAAAAGTCTGTGAGCTTTATTACATAAGAACAAAGTTCACATGGAAATGTACAAAATTTGTCATTATGACAATTAACATTAGACAATGAATGGTAAGTTATCATAAAATGTGACTTTCTTGTCTTTAACATGCCAAACTTCTTAATCGCTAAAACCTTTCCATTTAAATCCGTAAGTAATCAAACATTTTGTATAACAGAATATTAGCCAGAAATTATTACAGTTTTTAAGATTAAAAGAAGTTTGAACAGCCTTTTTAAGCTCTTGGCACAATTAAAGGGCTTGCTAAGGCTGTTCCCTGAATGGTTTTGAGAGCCAAACAATTTCTTCCGAAAAAGGGCTGCTTAGATTGCCTGAAGTTGGCACAGAAAAACACTGCAGCTGTCAGGGCCTGGGATGTATCAATCTTCAGCATACCCAAGGAACATTCTGCCTACTCAAGTGTATGTTAACAACTCAAGAGGTCAGCAAGAGTGTACCTTGAACAGCTGAGAACTTACATATACAAGGCAGAATACAGATGTCATTTGAAAGATAGTGAAAATTACTCATTAAAACTAAGATTACTCACAATACATTTAATGTCAGATAAAGGCGTTTACGCTGTGATCAAGTTTGCACATCAGAACTGAAGAATTATGAAAGAAAAAGCGAGCACACTGTGTATGCCCTGAAAAGTGTGATTTTCTCTCAGGCAACAGTGAAATTACAGTTCATCATCAACTGAAAGACATACAGAAATGAAGAGTACCTTAGGCCTTGAACATGTTCTTTGCAAAGCAAACTGGATTTTTCTTACTGATTTTTAACAGCAGCAAGCTCAGAAACAGGGACAAACATAAGATGAGCCACTGACAAAGGTTATATTGTGGCATGACTAGCTACAGCAAAAGTATTTGCTTGCAAGTGAAGTTGTGAATTTATTAAACATTAGTCTAAGTCACAAAATAAAGAATCTCTCTGGCTTATAAGCAGGGAAAGACAAATATTTAAATTGAAACAATTTCCTCTCCTTTTGGAAGAGAAATCTAAGCATAAACACTGCTCTGGACATTACATATCAAAAGTATGTAAAACTGTATCTATATGGCACACGCTTATTCATCTAAAGTGACCTAAACACAGAATGATTTGACTATTTTTACACTGCTTTATCAAGGGCAATTAGCTGGTATTCTTTTAAAGTAATGCTACTGAATTGCTATAGGAAAAACTTAAATTAGCTGTGAGCGGAGTGCCAAAAGCAGCCTTTTTTTTTTTTGTTCACAGGAACTATACATCCAAGACAGTGTGGGTATTAAATTTACAGGTAGGTTTCATTTTTGTTTATGTGTCTGTCATGCACTGTGTTGAGAACAAGGATAAAGCGAACAACCTCCTCCTTTAGTATAAATTCACACATCAAGCACCTCAGTTACCTACAGTTTGAAATCAGAACTCTTTTTGATGTTTCACTGTATTTATTTCAAAGCATGTTAACTATTAGTAATGCTCATATCATGCCTTAAATTTTTATACCATTACAAATTATTACTTACTATTTAGGAAGACCCATCTTCTGAAATCTGGAAGACAATACCCCAAGAACAGGAAAAAAACCCCACAAAACCCAAGAAACCAACCTCTTTCCCATCCACCCTACCCCCCACCCCTCCCACCCCAATAATTGCTATAAAAGCACAGGGCACAAACTCTCATTTTAGATTTTTTTAATTAGCAGATGCCCCCAAAAAGCAAAATGAAACAGTTGTGAGGACAGAGGGAGCTATTGGTCTACTGGTAACTTTTAGTAAGAACTCTACAATACTGAAATACTGAAAATTTTCTGTATTATGAAGCAAACATTTCAATACAAAGTGAAATACCCATGACTGTCAGGCTGGAAGACTTTGTATGCAAATTCAAAATACAATACGGAACGGAGGAAAAGCATGAAATAAAATGGCTGGTTTAAGCATTGAAACATCTGCAAGAAAATTGTTAATATGGATTGTTTTGGACTCCCTTAACGTCTAAGTATACTTCTGACTGAAGAGCTCAAGTCTTTAATCAAGCTGACATATACACTTTACATGCAAGTGACAGACTTGCTTCTTGACGTCTCATGAGAATTTTAAACCTACACTGTTGTATGCTGCCAGTGCAGACTCTTGATCCTGCTGTGCCAGTGTGTCTTTGCGATTTCCAGTCATGTATTATATTCCTAAATAAGTGGAATTCTTCCTACAACCCACCCAGTCCTGCTGAGTGGTCACAGTACAGGATACTCTTAGACTTCACAGAACATATCTTTGAGGTGCTACGCTTTTCAGCAATCTAAAGAGTCACTAGAAGACCGATCAGTAACTCACAAGAAAACTTAGTGTCTTATACACACCAGGTTTTAAAACGCTTTCCCATTTACTCCCCAATTGCTTAATGTTGCAGTATAAGGGGTATGCAACCAACACGTCATTTTATGATACTAGGAAAATAGCTTAATGTATCTTCCAGCCATAATTTTCTATTTATAGAATTTTCTGTTATCTTATTGGTATATCTTATTGGCCACAAAAATACCTTTTAATCAAAAATGGAAAAAGACAGTATACTGCTTTACTTACACATACATGTAGAATATAAAAAAAATGTGTGTTGATAAGTATACATACATACCCCCCTAAGTGATTACATCCTCACTCAGACCTCTGTTGGAAGCAAACAGGCACCACAAAAATAATACATGCTACCATGTTACAATGTTGACGCACTAACAGTGGCCTAAGTAAAAATACTGCATCACTGATACTAAAAGATGTTGTCATTACACATCATTTTATAAACAGACTCTCAGATTAGTCCACAAGTGTGACAAAAAGATAGCAATGCACTTAACGGAATAATTTTATGATACATTCTTTATTGACATAAATAATTGACTCATTGTGGCACCAATGGACAAGAAATACAAGATATTCCCTGGCCTGTCATGACATAGTCAATAAATTAACATCACAGAAGTCAGATCAGTACCATTACAGGAGGACAGGACAGAAATAAACACACATTAAACAGCAGAAAGAAGTTATGAGACAGAAATGGACTTATCACACACAATGCCACTCTCACTGATAACTAAAAGTAAATTACTTCCTCTGTTCTTTGGTGAACGCATGGTCAGAATGCTTTGCATGCCTTCATTCACTGGTACAGCCATTACACTGACAATTGCTTTTTTCTAAGTATCCAACATTGAAAACTTAACACTTTGTTGATGTAAGAATTGTTTTAGAGGGGAGGATACAAGAAAGTGAAGGGTTCAGTCCCAGAGGTAAGGGTTTGCTTTAATCGCTTTATAGATGAAGGGTAAGATATGTCTGTGAGCTTTCATTTCAATCTATAAATACCTAAACTACTTCAATTAAAACTAACCGTAGTCATTGAAATAATTTGGATGGAAGATGCACAAAAAGGAACAGGATGTGAATTTTCTAAGTCACGTAGCTGCTTTCTGGAAGTGCTAAAATTCTGAGAGTTCTTTTAAGACTCCAGTCACTTAATTGAGAGCACAGGATAATCTCAATGGTTCAGCATAGACCTCAGAGTTAGCTTTTGTTTAAATATAATGCTCTGATTAATATAATCACAGAATTGCCTAGGTTGGAAGGGACCTTTAAGATCGTCTAGTCCAACCATTAAAAAAAAAAAAA
>KZ505639.1:871963-886285 GCA_002844005.1 Limosa lapponica baueri
AAAAAACAAAACCAACCCCAAACAACAGAAATAAACAAACCACTCTTATTTCCTTTACCAGGAGCAACTATGCTTGCAAAAGCAGCACCTCCATCTGCCCCCAAAAAATAAGAATCACAGGAGACAATGAGACGGGAGTAATACACACACCAGATCGGCGAGTAATAAGAACATAGGCGTTGAAGATTTTCCATGGAGGGGTCTTGAGATACTAAGGTGGTAGGCAGCAGCATAAAACACTAAAATAGAATGCAGCAGTTGAGGCAAGTAACACAGACCAATGTGTCATAACTTCTGTTTGACCTTTGCCTTTCCACTGCCCCCCAGTTAAGCCAGTCACAGAAATGGAACAACAAGGTCCCAAAGGAAACACAAAATTAAAAAAAAATAATCCATGTTTCCTTTGCAGTTGTTTTCGAGACAATTACTCAACTTATCAGCTAATTCTCAAGTAAAATTAGAAGAGGAACACTCAAATTAAAAGTCATTTATTATACGATGCTCTACTGCAGACACAACAATAATTTTCCCAAAACAGTATAATACAGAGGCAAACATTCTTTAGATTGATTTTTTTTTTTTTTTACTTTCTTGGCTTTGTACAAGTCTCCTCCATAGACAATTTGGGAGCTCTGGACTATATTCTTAATTTGGCTTTCTCGTTTTTGCAAATTCCATCACAGAATTACAAGATAACACGAGTTTTTGTAGAGCGACTGCAACAAAATTGTTGTGCTTTCAACAGGCCCTCCTCCAAGATCTTCCTTGTTATGATTCAAGCTCCCACAATGTTTTTAGGAGTCTTAAAGAAAATACCAAACACTGCAAACCTAAGCTGTAGAAGTCAATACTTACCAGCAGAATCTTAGCTTTAGAAGAATGGAGAGAAAAAAAAAGGAAATCTTCAAGATATATTTGACTCTCTAGACACCTTTACATGGTGGAAAGTGTTACCTTAAGTGACAAAAGAAATGTGAAGAAGACAAAGAACATAGGTTTGAACATAAAGGCCACCATCCCAGATGAGAAAAATGGTCAGCTCCAGGATCCTGTTGCAGAAAAGAGACAACAGCCAAAAGCAGATGCGTGGAATACCTGTGGTTAGAGCAAAGCTATCATGCACAATACTTCCACTAAGACTGAGGCGCTTCATTAGCCAGAGAAGTCTTCCACATATTTAGCCAATGGACACCATATCACCAATAGATTCCAGCTCCCACTGGAAAGACTTCATTTCAGAAGTTCAGTTTATATGACAGTGAATATAATAGTCCAAATAGGTCCAGAGAAGTAGAAAAAAAACTTGGCATGTTTTATTCAGGTGCTAGATAACTGTTGAATATATACATCTCCATTCCCATAACCTCATTCAGTGTTCCCTAGAACCAATTAAAACTTTCAGCCTCAATCATTTGATAAATGGTGGGTTTTTTTCTTTGAAAAATAAAATATATAAAATGCTGATGCCTAAACAAATACTTAAGGCTAATCCTTTAGTTCTAGTACACTGTTAAACTATTAAACTAGGTTTCAGTTGGGAAGTCTGTTTTGGAAGTACAGTTTGTGTGTCCGTGAATGTAATTCTCCAAAGAAAAAAAAACAATAAACAAACAAAACCAACCTCAGGCAATTTTATCCAGTTGCTGGATTAAAAGCTAACATCCTCTCACTAATGTCTTTAAATACATAACATTTCTATCCAAAGTGCCTGCTAAGGTAGTCTCCAGAAGAGATAACCCTACCCAACAGAATAGAACATAAGAGCATAAGACAAGGAAAGTCTTAACAGCAGCTCAAACACTTGTACTGTGAGGGACTTCACACACTGGCTCTGGTTGCCCTGAGGAGCTGCAGCCTCCTGCCATGGAAATACTACTCAAAACTTGACTGGATACCATCCTGCTCTAGCATGGGGTGGAATAGATGCTCTCAAGAGGTCACTTCCAACTTAAACAGTTTCATGATTCTGATTAACAAGACCCACAAATGTTAGATGACAATTTAAGGCAAGAACCAAATCCAAATGAAACTAAGGAAATCACAGCAGATGAAACATAATTCCACTAAAGGAATTAGTTGGTCTGTAAAAACTTTATATTTCAACTGTGAAGAAATTAGAAAAACATAAATATATAGAGGCAATGTTAGTGTTATGTTTCCAAGTGGCCTGTCTTTGCACAAAGTTTTCATATGAAATATGAACTTAAAATGGACTAACCATCCCTGAATAATTTTATCAGTTGACTTCTAAACCAGCTGAAGAAGCTTTGTGAAGCCTATTTTAGTTCCTATCCAAATTCAGAGTAACTTCACAAACCTTCAAAAAAGGTTAATTATTTTAGATAAATCTTACTTTTGAAAAACTGCATAATTGACTAGGTCATCACCTCTTTTACTCACTAAAATGCGTTTTCCCCTTTCTTTACATAACATACATTCTTAAATATGTCTCTTTACATTTAAGGATGGATTAGTAAAATGAAGAAGAATGTAGATGTCTATAACACTGCTTTCAGAAAAGAATCCTGGCTTATCCCAGGAACTGCTTCAGTTCCCTTTGTTTTATTAATAACCTGAAATAAACCCTGAAGACACGCAACTCCTGTTAGAAGATGCATGAATATCCTGTTAGAATAATCCTGTTAGAAGATGCATGAATTCTTCTCCCACAGTATTAGATTATGTATTAGATTCTAGATACCTAGAGCTGGAGAGATTACTGCAGAACACAGACTGAGGTCTGCTTTCAAATACAGGAGCTACTTACTTTCATGTTCTTTTTCACTAGTTTCCCTCCCAGGAAGCTACCTGATATGATACAAGACAAAAACATAGGAATGGCAAGATAATACGCATAAGACATAAATACATTTAAAAGTATTTTCTGATTGTTGATTTCAAAATGATTGGAATGGGTTGATCAAGGAACAAGTAAAAATTCACATGTAATTGAATCAATCTAAAGGGGAAATCAGATACTTAGCAATAATTTGTGTACATCAAGTTATATTATCAAAGTGAACAGAAATTCAGATTTGTACTATTTACTTCAAAGTTTCTATTATTTATAATGCTCTTCAAAAATACTTCATGCTAGGTTTTAGTAATATATAATTTATGTTCAACTAGCAAATGAGCAGAGCACAGGGCCTTCTGCCTCCACCAAGTTTTGTCTGATACTGCACATCTGCATAACGAGAAGAGGAAACTAAATTATCATTATAAAGAGTTTTCTAAACTTCTCCTACAAGAAATTAAAAATATCCTCAAACCATTCATTGCTCAGTATTTCTAAACTGGATTTTTATTGACAGTTCGCTCTCCCTCTAGTTCTCCTTTGCAACAAGTTTCTGTAAGCAATCTGGATTCTGCCCACAGCGGAAATCCAGTGCCAGTTGCCAGGTGTACCAATGCTACTTTAGCAACAAACCACTACTAACTCTAATGTGGACACTGTTTTTTCTTCACAGATATGATTATGTCAGCCCAGCCCTTTGTGGATTTAACCAAACCATGTCGCACAAGAAAATACTGGTTTGGCCACCAGGAAGCAAGCGAGAAAGCAACCACAGCATTAGATGTCACCTTCCTCTCTGCCGCATCCCATAGGTGTAATCCACTTGTTTGGGAGAGAATTAGCGTAGATTTCTATCACAGGACCTCATATTGCCCACATTTTGTTATTTTCATGAAATGTACCTAAACATAAGCCATGAAGGACCAATTGGAAAAATGAGGGAAGTGTACCTGTGAAGGGAGGTAACAGGGAGACAGCCTGGGGGAACTTTTGAAAGCACAACCATAATAATTCATAAAGCCCTCCCTCCCAGGAAGAGCCTGGGCATACTTAGTCCTGCTGCAAGGTAGGGAGAGAAATTAAATGACCTCTAAAGGTTCCTTCCAGACCTGCATTTCTGTAAAATCCCTTCGTTTGTTCATTTTTCCAGGAGTTGCACAAGGCAGCACCTCAGTACTCCTGCCATCACACATCAAGCAAATAAACGGTATCTTCTTGTGGAGCGGGGAGAAAGAAAAAGCTTCCAGGCCAAGCGTTTGCTTTAAAGCCAGAGAAAGAGACCGGGGCCGTTAAATTCACCTCACGGACCTGCTCCCGCTCCCACCGCGGTTGCGGAGGCGCCATGCTGGACCCGGGGGCCGCCGCCGCCCAACAGGTGGGCGCCGCACCCCCCTCGGTGCCGAGGGGCTGAGGATGCTGAGGCGAATCCCCGCGGCGCCCACCCGGCCCTCCTGCCCCACACGGGGCAGCCCGGGGCTCTGCTCCCACCTCTTTCCCCCCGCGTCCACCAGAACCGGGACACGAACCCGCGGTGCTTCCGAGCTGTGGGCAGGAGAGGGCTCCCGGAGAAGCGGGGAAGGAGGGGGGGACATGGACGTGCGCGCCCGACCCCAGCCGCGCCGCTTCGAGCTGCCTCTCACCGCCGCGCCCGGAGGGAAGGGCCCCGGCTCTCCGGTACCTGGCAGCGACTCAGCTCCTCCGCCAGGCTCCGCAGCTCTTCCTCCAGCTCTGCCACCCGCGCTGCCGCCGCCTCCGCGCGCCCCGAAGCCATCGCCGGCGTCTTGATGAGAGTCCTTCGGCCCCTCAGCGGCGGCGGCGAGGAGCGACGAGGGGTCCGCGCCTGGCGGAGAGGGCGCGGAAAGCCCCCGCCTGCCCGCCCGCTCCTGAGGGAAAGGGGAGAAAACCGGTGCCGTCAACCACACAAATGAAAACTTTCCCCCCTCTCAGCTGCACTTACCGCGCGGGCGAGCGCCGGAAACCGCAGACAAGAAGGACGCGGTGCAATGACGTCAAAGCAACGGCTGCCCCGAGAAAGAGAAGGGGCGAGAGGCAGGTTTGAATTTGCCCGCCCGAGCGGCAGGGCCGCGCATGCGCCCTGGACCCCGGTACCGGCCGGCCGACCGCCTGCCTGGTTGCCGCGCGCGCGGGGGCGGCACGTTGGTCTTAGCGGCCGTTGGCTGTAGCGGCCGTTAACGGCTCGTCCCCGTGTCGCGGGGTGCCGCAGTCGGGGCCGGCTGGGCGCTCGGTGTTGGTGCGGGGGATGTAAGGGTGATATACCCCTCAGCGGCAGGGGCTCGCACCTTGGAAGGGTGGGTGGTGTGTGGCACCTGCTCAGGGTGAGGTGGGAGCCTGCCCGTTTTCCTCACGAAGCGGGAGCAGCTGCTGTCGAGCTGAGCGCAGGATTTTGCAAGTGCCTGGGAATCCAGCAGGTTTCTGCCCTTCCCGAGCCGTCGTCGTAACTCGTAGAGTTAGTTGTCTCACATCTTGGTGATCCTGGAGATTTGCATATGAACGGTGCAGATGTTCCTGGGTGTTCTGCTGTGGGTGCTGAGGCTCCAGCCTGTTTTAGTTTACTAAAACGTAGCATGCCTCTTTGGAATTATTTCTCTTTTCTCTGAATTGGGTACTAACATTTGTGGGTAGAGCAGCCTGGTCTAGTGGGAGATGACCCAGCCCACGGCTGGGGGCTGCAAGTAGGTTATCTTCAAGATCCCTTCCAACGTAAACCGTTCTAAGAGTCAGGAACCTGGTTTTAGAGTAGCTCTTGATAGCGCTTTAGGATGCACAAGCACAGAAACTGTCTTTCCACGCAGGAAGATTATTTAGATTTATTGTTTCCAGAGTTGGATTTGAGAACCTACAACTGAAAGTTAAGAAAGGCATGGAAGTTCTGTTATAGTACATTAAATATTTGGGCTGCTATGTAAACGTACTGGGTTTAAGATTGTGATATGCAGAGTACTTGGTTTTGAAAAAAAGGGTTAAACGATGTTGCCAGAGCAAATCTTTGCATGTTTCCTGTAGCCTACGTGGGAAGCAAAATACTCATAAAAAGACTAGAATTTTCTGAAACAAATGAAGGAAGAAGTTGAAACACGAGGTGAGGATATTTTTTTAGCCTGGAAATAAGCACCAGCTGAATTGCATTTCACCAGTGTCAGGGGCTTGGTATTGGAATATACACGTTTTCCCCACTGTTGTAACTTTTGCACAGATTTCAGAAAACTTGCCCTGAGTGTACCACTACAGCAAGAAATAAAATTCTTACTGTGTGCGCATGCAGAGGAGGTTTACACACCATGTGAATTATAACATATATTAAAATGTCCAACCCTTCCACCCATGGCCCTGACAGAAAGATTCCAGCATCCTCAGTTATGGATGAGTCCCATAAAAGTTGTTTTTTGCAGCACATTGTGCTCTGGAGTCCCTTCTCAGAAGAAGAAAGTGACTACGCTACTCAGGGCCAAACTATTTTTATATAAAAGTATTTTTATTACAACTACAATTGTTATCTGCACAATTATGAATGTAAATTTTAAGGTGAGAGACCACATTTGAGTACTCTGTCCAGTTATATGGAGATGTAAGGAGATTCCATAATTACCTGATCAATACCATGTCTCTCCTTAGAACATCCTTTATAATTTTTATTGTTGTTCATCACTTCTTGTGTATTAAGTCATTCTTATATTTATGATCTTACACTTTTAATTATTTATCTTTGTGTGTTATTACATGTTCATTTAACCATAATGACCATCCTGTAATAATTCTCACATGTTTACATTTTTACCTTTTTCTTTCCTTTGAGGGCTTTTTGCTTCTTTTTTCCCTTAAATTATCCAGTCACTTTTTCCCCCATCACCGCCTTTTAATAACCATCTTTTTTACTTTTCATCTGTTTCCTAATATTTTTATCATTGTCCCCTTGACCGTTTGTTCCCTATTACACGTGGGCAACAAGAAGCTCACTTTACTTAAAAACAATATACTTGGATTAACTGCTAAACAACTGTAATGACTAAATGGGATTTAAAAACATTTTCCAAGTACAAGGTCGTTCAAAGTTTAGCTGAAAAGATTGAGTTATTACAGGGGCTAGGTTCACAGCTTGACACGATACAAAACAAAAGGCAACAATCCCTATAACTTTACAACTTAAAAGAGAAATCTGTGCATTTGCTATTAGTGTAGGCACAACATGTTATCACAATAAGCACACAAGCAACACTTCCCCATAGCCATATACTTATTTTATGGGTGTCATATTTTTGTCTACAGTTTAAGCATCTTCACATTTCTTTTCCTGTCATTTCATAAGTTGGCTCTCTATATAAAGTTTCTAGTTATTAACCGAAACAGCTTACTTGATAATTCTTGGAATATTTTAGAAAACCTAAAACATGCAGTTGGCAAGTTTTGATGAATTGGGAGACCTTACCTTGTCTTGGAGAATTTTGTACATCATCTTCCTCCCAAATTTCTGTATTTTGGAACACCTGCATTTACAGCTACCAAATGTATGAGACTGTTAGGCAGAATTCTTCCAAGCCTAAACATTTCCCTTTGGATTTCATTTTTTTTTCAAATGAAACAACATTCGGTTCAAATTAGGTCAACAGAAGAAATTTTCCTAATACACAACTGTTGAGTAACCATGCAATTTTTTGTGGCTTTTCCACTTGTAAGAAGTCTATTAGAAATACATTACACAACTAAAATCTAGTTGCTATGGCTTTTGTCACAGTGTCTATGAAAGTTACACAAATAAAAGTGCTCCCTAAGTTGCCTCAGTGGCAGCAAGCATAAATGTTTTTGTTTGTTTGTTTGTTTTTTAGTTGGGAAATTCCACATATTTCTTTGAAGCATGTCCATATATGTTGCAGTTAATCCTGATCACATAATTTCTTTTTCCTGTTTCTCTGTTTCCTCTCCTTATCTAAATGTTAAATAAAGCATCACTCCATCCATTGTGGCAACCTCCAGTACTGCATTATTAGAAGTCAAGAAACATAAGTATGTAATAGAGCATTCTCATTTTCTTTTAAACAAAAGATGTCATGGCTATTCTGATTTTAATTAGAAGTGTTAACATTTTCTACTAATGGATTTGCGTATCTCCTGGGATTTTTATGTTGACCATTCTTGTTCATAACCAGTAATTTGCTAGGAAACTCCATCAACAGACAGGTACTTTCTGGAAGATGCTTTTCAGCAACAGTGAGCAAAAGATGCCAAAATTGCTGAAATTATTTCTAGCAGGTTTTGGCAATGTCTTCAATATTTTACTAATGTATTATAACCCCAGAAATATGTTAGATCTTGTTTAGATAATTAATTCAAAACATGCTCGCTTCCAGTCAAGGTTTCTGGAGGTTTTGTGATGTGGGTTTGTTTTGGGGTTTTTTTGTAACTGACTAACCATAAGGCAGTTTATCTCTGCATTCAGGGCTGCGAGGGACATTCCTTTCAGTTTTGTGACGGTTGTAAATAATAACATGATTATAGTTGTAGGAAGAATAGTTTTGGGATATAAAAGTGGCAAGGTCTGTAGTGAGAAGTAGCACCTCATAACTGACACAACAGTGTCATAACTGAGAGACTGTTTAGATGGAACAAATTGGTGAAAAGCTACCAATTTTTTCCAACTGCCTTTAATAAAAGACCGCATTCCTACCATTATAATGCATTCAACTGAATTTGCACAGTTAAAAAAAGCAGAGCTGGAAATAGTCAGCATGGTAGATTCACTGACACAGGGACTTGAAGTTCCACTGCTAGTGTGACTCACTTTTCACTCAGGGACAAGAAAGTGTCATTTTTGTGTCATGAGCAGAGATGAAGGTAGTAAAGGTCTGATGCGCCCCTGAAAAGACGAGAGCTGGAACCAAATAGCAACCTAAAATTTATCAAAATGACTAGGACACCACTAATATAAATTAGGGCATATCAGTGGAACAAAGGCCAGAGGAAGGAGGTAGTTAACAGTGTCCTGGTTATGGGGATGGTGTTTGCCCCACCCCATAGCACCTGCCAGCAACATGAGGCCTAGAGGGAGGGACCAACAGCTGGAGGCAATTAAGAGGAGGAAGCAGATTCCAGAGTTTGGCTGTCCTGGCAGAGGGAGATTAGGTTTGTGTTGCAGTAAAATGAGGGAGATGGGTTTAGCTGAGCCTTGGGAGTTGATTGTTTCATTGTTCGTTTGTTTCTTAGTGAAATTAAAGCCTAGGAAGGAGCTGAGCTTTGACCCTGCATGTGGTGTGTAGCTTGTGTCATAGACTAACTGGGAGAGTCACCTGGTTATGGAAGGGTTGCATTGAAAATGAAGAGCTGAGTTTCATCACTCTGAAAGAGGGTGTGAAGAGTATGTGGCCACCCAGACTCAGTGAATAAGACATGATACCCTTCTTAACCTAAGGAGTGGTTGCTGGAAGGGGCAACACGGCCCATGACCACCCAAACTTTGCAGAGTATGGAGAGGACACAGACGAGACTCTCCCTAACCCTAGGGATAGCAGCTGAGAACATACACCTACATATCCTCACTCTTACCAGCTCATTATGTTCATGGACTTGTATACAACACGAAAGCCGCAAACCTATGCAAGTGCAATATATGTTGCAAACATATGCAATCTACCCATTTTTAATATTAGAAATCACTTTTGCGACAGTTTGTATGTTTTAGTGTTGCACACTGCCTAGCAATGCACTGGAACATACTAATTTTCTTGCTATGAACAGATTAAAAGAATAAGTACTGGAATTAATTAAATAAGAATTTCAGCTTTACTTTTAAAAAATGCTATATTTTAAGCTTTTATTCAGAAATAATAGGATTTTGAACAGAATTTTTAATTTTAATATCTTGGGCAAACTGCAAAATTCATTTAAGTATAACTTACCTCCTTTTACATGTGGAGGGATTAAGGTCCAGTCAGGTTAATTCACAGCAGAATGCACAGCAGTAGCCTTGATAAAGCTACAGTTATTAAACAGGGCATAAATCAGAACCCAGCAATGTTTTTGCTTAGAACAGAGCCAAGGCATATGATTTTCAGGTCTTTGTTTAACAATTCATACTGTCTTTAAAAAAAAAAAAAGACCTTAGGAAAACAAACAAATTGAAACAAAATATAAGCACTGGTAGTTTAGTCAAAAAACATTTGCAGCAATTGAAACACTGACTCTAGTTTTGTCAATGTACTTACATTACTGTTATGTATTATTTTACAGGCACTAGCTTTTTAAGAAGAAAAGGTGCTTGCTCCCCTCTCTAAGAGGGTTTTGACATCTCAGTATAATATCCATTTTGCCTCAATTAACTTGCTGGATTTTCTTACTTGAAATTCTAAGCTAAATGGCTTTGTGTTTGTTCACAGTTGACTATCAGATTTAAGTTACAGTTATTTGCAATCACTTAAATTGACAACTCAGAAACTACTTCAGATGAACAAGCAAGATTCTATTTTTATTATGTGTGCACGCTGGGGCAGTAGCTAAGAGTTACTGGGAGGCCACTTCGTGCAGCAGTATTTCAGTTGCTAACACTGTTCCCAAAATCAGTGTTTGCTATAAATTCCCAGCCCAAGGGAATACAAAACAGATACTGCACATTGCATTCTAGGGTGGTACTGCAGAGTCAGCCCAACATGAACTCTTCTTGCAGCCTGAACTCCATCATCACAGTGGGACTCAACTGACTCAATCCAGTGAGATAGGGCTCGTGTATTTTGGCAGCAATGCAAAGTTGTAACTTTGAACTTTCCTTTCCTACTGTGGTTGAGTTTGGAGTAACAAAGTGAGACTCCGTGTCTGTTGATTTAAGTTTTTAGACTCACTTTTTACTCAACAGAACTGCTTCCTCTAGAGACAGAAAACATACAAGAATAAATACTACATAAACGTCTGTATTTTCCAATAAACAGAAATATTATAAATATAATGCAGACTTCAAGTAAAATTATCTGGAATAAATTCAAGAACAAAAGATATTTTCGCAGAAAAGAAAATTTATTTAATACTGAATTTTGATAAATTTGTTTGCTTCTGTTAATTTCTTCAGCAGTTGTATGCTAGTGACGGCATGAGATAAGCATTGATTTAAGCATGTAAAAGTAGTTTATTAAATTCTGAAGTCAGACAGTGAGGGTTCAGAAGAAAGCTTTCATGCTTACTCATTTGTGGAGCGGACAGGCAGTTGTCAGATCATATTCAGTTTCATATTCACAAAACAGCGTAGGAAAAGAATTCTTTCTACAGTATATTTTAAATTCTAGTAGAAAAGTAAATAAATAAAATTCTATTAGAGTAGTTTGCCAAGAATTATTACATTCCTTTTTTTTTTCCACAAAAATAAAATTTAATTATTGCCAGCTCTCAGAATTTTATTGCAAGCTCCCTGTTATTGTTGTTTTCCTTAAACCCCTTCTGGAGTCATTTGATTACATAAGAATTTCTAGGTTGTTTCTTCCTCTGCTTTAGCACTTCTATCCCTCAAAGCAGTATAGAAATATGACCCAAATGTGATCTAAGAACTCAAAAACTGAAAATCAAATAAAAATAGCTATTAGAAATCACTATTTTATTTCCATTCTGACCTTTATTTTTTGGACAGTTAGTATAGGTAACACTAGCCATCTCTTGTAAACAACAGCAAAAAAAAGCTAGTTTGATTTCACTACCCAAGCAATGGTAGAAATATGCCAATGAAGACTAGAAACAAAGAGCAAAAAATTGATAACGATATTTTTCACTGCTTTAGTTGTCTGAACACACTACAATATGATGTATTGAGGCTGTGAAAAATTTAAAGGAAATATATTGCTGAGGCAGCAATTACATTAGATCTTGAGTTGATTTGCCTTCACTTTATTCAGATCGTGAGGTATAGATACAGATAGAATATGTGTAGTCTCATCTTGCAGCTACCTCAGCCTTTTCCTTATTCTCAGGTTAGGCTTTGTGTTCCTAGTGAGTGTCAGGTTGTCATCTGTGTCCTCTGACCAATGCTGCATACTGACCACATGGCTCCTGACCATGTATTCCGTTTTAGAAGTATGCTCAAAATTATCTGGTCCCTGAGTTGCTCTGATCTTCTGCATGTGCTTTCTGGCAGTATTTCATGATCTGGAAAATCTTCTGTGGTGTTCAGTCTTTTGTCTTCACTGAGGTGTCATTTCTGAAAATCCAAGTTACCAATGAACCAAGTTAATTTAGATGATAGGGCTTTGACAAAAAACTTCTGGATAATCCAGCACTGGTTTCAAATACGATCTTAGTCACCTCTGGCTTCCTGCAGATGGACAAATCTTACATAGAAGCTTTTAGACAAGGAGCAGAGCAAGCAACAGAAGACAGTAACTTCTTAAAATGTTTTAGCTTTATGGGCTAGATTATAATAGTTGTATGCCCTCCAGGAATACTCAAGAATATAACTTGGACTCTATGAATTCTTATTATCTATGTGTATAATTCTGGTTTTGTCTACTCTAAATGGGGTATACTCATCTGGCATATCTGAAGAATATCTCATATATAGTGCTAACAGGATCATTATCTTGTATTTTGTGGTGCGTTGCAGCATTCCTGCCAAATACCTCGATTTTTTGAGGCAAATTTTGGAAGCTTGGTGCTGATGTCTCAGCTATACCTTGCTCAGACACCACTTCGAACATTTTTGTTGGTTCTAATCAGGCATAAGTCTGCCAAATCAAGGAGACCTACTTTATTCTGAAACCTCTTGATGTCAGAATAGACAGAGGAAATGTAACCTCACACGAGGACCGATAGCTCGCTATAAGTACTTACCTGATTGCACAATATTTATTAGGGGGTGGTTCTGCCCTCATGCTTCACAAAACAACTATTCTATTATTCTTACAACATTCACCATAGGGGAAATAGCTATTATATTGATTTATATTATAGATGAAATGTTATTTGTGGGACCAAGGTCGTGCTTGTCCTCCCCTGACTGACTTCAGCAAGCAAACATTCTCAGTCACTGTCCTTTTTCCCTATCCCACCATTGTGTAGTGAGTGGCTTGACCTTTCTATTTGGAAACATTTTACAAGATAGTAAATACACATAGGAAACAATCTGAAATAGTAGGAGAAATTAGAAGGCCTGTGTTTGGGCAAGTCATCAAGTCACACTGGAGAGGCACAAAATAACGATGCTTGAATGCCTGGAGGACACCAATGGAAAAAATATTATATCTAAAAGACAATACTTATGCAAGGAAATTTCAGCAAAACCCAGTAATTTCTCCCAGTAGCTAAACAAAATGCGACTATGTGAAGATAGGTCTCTGCCTTAAATAGGATTCTTATTTTTTAAACATAAAAAATAAATCACCATGAGAGTTCCAAAAGATACACTGTGCCTGGATACAGCAGAAGATTTAGTATTCCAGTATCCCAGACTAAATCAATAACTGGCATCCTATCTGGTCCAGTTATTGAGAGAACATGATTTGCTTTTTCTTTGCATCACTTTAATGGATTTCTTTTCCTACTGAATAATACCTCTGTTCAAATACTGTTTTAAAGTTTATTTAGGTGAAAATTCCCTTTGTACAGATTATACACTTATATAGGATTACATACAGCGGAGTGCTGCTTACAAAAGTGCTGTACTTGTTACTTTTATATTGTAGGAACCCAAGTAATAAAAAACAATGTGTTTCACACATTGGTTCAGATAAATATGCAGTGCCTGACTCATTTAACAAATGGAAATTCTGAATATATTCATCCTTATCAGCATTCAGGGTAGCAGAAAAAAAGTTAGAAGCATATAACAGAATGTAAAAGAATATAAATGTGCTGATTTTTAAATAATTTTATTCATTCAGGTACTATCAGTTACATTGATAAGGAGTTGTCCCAGAAATTATGGCTTACAGAACCAAAGTTACAGCAGGTTGGTGTGCATGCATGTTATTAATTCGTTAATTTTTTTCTTCCTTATCTAGCTGAGTGTTTGTGGGACTGGAACAGTAGTTGTTTGCCACTTTCTTCAGTCCCAGTAGGCATAGTGCCCTTGCCCCCAGCAACTGCATTATCCATAAGGAAAGCTGAGAGTACTTTTCTCGAATCCTAGGCCCACGTTTAGACAATATTGAGTTGCAGTTCTACTGAACAGCAGGCCCACTACTTTCACACTCTTTTTCTTTATATAGCTAACAAAACTTCAGCTATGTGTTTCAGATCCTTGGAACTGTATAATTCTATTTAGAAACTTGTCAATTGTCACGTTTTCCCTGCCCTTGATACCTCTTCTGCTCATCAGTCCCTTTTACTCTGAGCAAAGGAAACTGAATACTGTCTATTTGCTTTTAAAACCCCTCAGAAGTAAATGTGTGTGTATGTGTGTGTGTTGCAAAGATATCCGTTCATAATAACCCTGTCCTGATGACTAGGAGACATTAGACTCCAAGTGAATCACAGAATCACAGAATCACAGAATCACAGAGGTTGGAAGGGACCTTTTAAGATCATCTAGTCCAACCAATGAA
>KZ505639.1:888400-898634 GCA_002844005.1 Limosa lapponica baueri
ACTCTATCATTTCATGATCACTGTACCCCAGACGGCCTCCAACTGTTACATCCCCCACAAGTTCCTCTCTGTTTACAAACACACAGGTCACAGCTCAGGGAAAGGTCACACCATTCTCTGTTTCCTTCATTCTGGCACATTCAAGCATACTTTTTGACAATCTCCTTTATTTTTACTTTCCTTTCTTGAAAAATGCATGCAGTTCTACACATTAGAAATATGCTGTTTCTAATCCCAATTCTTCCTTGTTACCACCTTTGGCTTGTTTCTCAATCTTGATCATCCATGCAGGTTACATGTCCCTGTGTTTCTTATTCTTCAGTCAGGTCCTTCTTCTGACATCCCTGTGGTTATGTTGCTTAATGAGCCATCCTTCTTTTCTAGGAGTTGGCCCTTCATGTCCTCTTATTTAGCAGTATTGACAAATACCTAGGTAAGCTGGCAGCTTCTTGTCTTCCATCCTCCTCTAGGTCTTTTAACCTACACTGTAGACTGCTGTAATCTCCATCTTCTCTGTTCTTCAGACTGTCTTCCAAAAAGTCTGTCAGTGTCTGCACAGAGTCAGTCAGTCACTATGTGGCCTTTGCCAGTCATCCTACCAGCTATTGCCTGTTCCTTACTTTGGAAGTACTTTTTCATCCAGCATACACCAATGGTTCCCTTCTGTTCAGTTTGATGAGCCATCATGAATCTCTGCAACTCTATAGTCTGTCTTAGAATTTTTGTTCCCTTCTGATCTCTTGAATGGAGTTAAAATAGGAGTTGAAACAGAACTGTAGAATAGTGGCTACTAATGAAAAGCAGTATTGTGGGAAGTACTGAAATTTTGTCCTTCTCCAGGCCTTTCTACTCAACCACACGGTTGTTTTATTCAGTCTGAGGCAATCCTTTTATAGACTGTACATAAAATTTATTTGAGGCTTTAGAGGGCACATGCTGTCTGTGCAAAGCCTTTCATACACAGTATTTCTTATACATTTCATTTCACTAAATGGTACATATAGAGGAGCCAGGGTCTTCCCATGCAGTAGCACTCACCCACACATACTCACAAGTATCATCTGTTTGCTGGAAATAGGACCATCCCTGCCAGCTGCTTCTTCCCCTGTGCCTCCTCTTCTTCAGCAGTCACGTGGAGATACAGTGCCACGTATCCTCCCAGGAGTCTTTCTGTGGGCTTCACAGACAGAAACCTGGGCAGAACACACAGAGCTGAGCACAGAGCTCAATACAACAGGAAAGTGGATGATATCTTTTAGGAAGAAGGGGAACATAGTAGAAGTACCATCTGCTTTGAACAAAATGCCCAACAAGAACAGTTTACCAGCAAGACAGTGAAGCTGTCTCCTTTACTACTACCATCTTGGCCAGCTTTTCTAATTTGTTCTTATCCATGATGGTGCAATGATAATGACCTGGCTAATAGATGACTGTTGTGCTGATACAGTTCTAAGAATTGAATTTTCCTTCAAATCCAGATGGCAGAAGAGCATAACCAAATTCATTTTTAAGCCAATTCGTACTGGCTAGGAGCCTATGCTGAAGGCTTGTGCAAAGACCCAACACAAAAGCTAGATCTAATATACTTACAGTTAACAGGGGTAGTCTTAGCATATTCTGTAATGTTGGCTGCCATCATTCAGTAAGAATAAAATTAAAACTTTTGGGCACTCCTCACATAAAGTGAAAGACTTACAGAAAGGAGCCAGCAACTGCCAGTGTGAGTTAGTCAAAAGAGGTCAATTACAATTTGCCTTTTGTGGTTGGTTTTTTTTGTTTTTTGTTTTTTTGGAGTGTTTTTTGGGGGGAGGAAGCCTTTTTTCTTGTCATCTTGAGTAATCTTAGGTATTCAGAGCATATCCCAAAGAGGCTATCCTCTATGAGTTAGCAGTTGGAAGAAAACAGGTGTGTCCCGGATCCTTTCATTTATTGGCAAGAAAAAGTGTAACTAATTTCAACAGAAAATGTCTGTGAAAGAGCATGGATCTGAATCATATATTGTACTGTTTAATATGGCAATGCCAACTGTTTCTATTACACAAATCTGTTACTATTTTTACATCCTTTGGTCCTTTACATCTCATAACATACTGCGATTTCCTTTGATAGTACAGAGTTCTCGCGCTATGTTTAGGGCTTAGGTGATCTCACTGCTGTCCAGCTTTTTAAGAAATTATTGCCAGACCTTATTAAGGGACCTTAGTATAGCACCTGCTATTACAGCCCTGTCTGTGCACAGCAAATCCAGTTTGTCAAAAGTAAACCCATCCATGCTACATTGCACTCCAAGTAGAGCAAACATTACGTGCACTGTAAAGTTGGTCTGAATGTGTTTGTATGACCTGAACATTAAATCTGCAGTAGATGCGAAGTATTAGGCATCAAAGCCACAGAGTGAATCTCAGGGCCTCCTTCAAACTGGTATTCCAAGGTCTCTAGACAGCAATAATAGGCAGCACAGCATAACATAAACAGATAGGCTGTTTTGCAGTCTCTCAAGTAACGGGATTTTTCTTCCTATTCAACTAAAATATAGAAAATAATAAATTTTACTCAATACTATTATCACCGAATCATCAGGATATCTGAAATTTTCACAGAAACTCCACCGTATTTTTTCTCTGAGGAAAATAAACTGAGATTATAAAAGACAACTGAAAAACAACTATCCAATTGTAAGAAATAAACAGAAGTTTAGTAACTTAGCAGATGTA
Organism: Limosa lapponica baueri; assembly: GCA_002844005.1. Lineage (NCBI taxonomy): Eukaryota > Metazoa > Chordata > Aves > Charadriiformes > Scolopacidae > Limosa > Limosa lapponica. The sequence continues at coordinate 891,115 of KZ505639.1, forward strand.
AGATCTCAGTTTATTTAAATGGTTTTATACCTCTTACCAAACACTACAAAAAGCAAGAGAGACAAAGGAGTACTGGACATTCCAAATGGAAAGCCTGAAAACAACGTACTATTAAGCAATTGAAGGTTAATTAAAACTTTGATTGCTGTTTCATAAATGTCTATAAAACTGTCACCACCAAAGCTCGCTCATTGTTAGCCGATATGTTTAAAGATCACAATGGGCTTTCAGCTATTAATAGATTCTTTCTTGTTATTAGTGTATTCCATAAATATTCTGATTTCCAGAAAGGATAAGCAGCCAAAAAAACAAGCATCTTACAAGAACACAAGAGTTTAATAATAACATTAAGGTTCTTGCAATTATATTCTTGTACAATTTGTTAACTGTTATGGTGTCCCTGAAACAAGCTGTATTTATCAATAGCAGTTGACATCTACACACCATTTAGTACAGACAATTAAAATAACCTAACACAACAGAGCTATATGAACCATCTGTAGGGTAACAAAGCATTGAGTGGTTCTACCCCACAATACACCACAGATGCTGAAATTTTATCATTTAAGGCCAAATAAAATTGGCAAAAATGCAGATTTGATTTACAAATTTAGAAGCGTACATGTGTAATAGTAATAGTAGTAATACTATGTTTATCAGTATCAGTAGTAGTATCAGAAGTAGTATCAGTATTATTAGTAGCAGCAGCAGTATTAGTATTATTACTTCCTAAAAATTGATAGGTAGGAAGAAATATATGGGTTTGTGTTATGGTAAATAACAAATGCACACATTCAACAGTCAAAGAAGGTAGAGGGTTATTAAAGACAATAAAATCTTTATTTACTTTTCATTTCGGCTTCTGAGGTGTTTTTTTCAGGAGCTTGTTCAGTATTGTTTCTTTTCTGTTGCCTAGAGTACATGATGAGTCACAACATAATGGGAAAAGGAGCAATGTTCAAACGACAGACACTTTCCAAATCAGAATGATGCTCCAATCAAAGGTTGGACTTTTCCTTTGCCTTGTATTTAGACGTGACCACAATGACTCTGAAGTGCAAAAACCTCAAAATTATAAAGAGTTGTGATCATTCTTTCTTAAAGCAGTAAATATCTACATGTCAGAAAAGGTGTAGAAAATTATTTTCTAGTCATGAAAATTCCCAAACCTCTTGTGAGGATCAGTTTAGTTCTTCTCAGAAAGAAAAGTGACGCTGATCAGATCACTCCTTCTTTCATGTCCAAATGACTTTGTAATTTCTGGCTCAGCGTTTTTGTAGCTATTATAATACCACTGGTGATATCTGCAGAAGGGTGAGGTCAGGAAGGAATTTTCCAGCTCTTCTTATTTTTCTCTAGTTTCAATGTCTACTTTTATATATCCATATTTTAGTCTTGGTCATGCAGATGACAGCATTTATAATCATACACTTCTTTGAGAACTCAATTATATAAATTATCCAAACAGGTTAATATGCTGAAGCATAAAAGGGAAAAAATTAAAGTCATTTATAGCTTTTCTTTTCTTTTTTTCAACCATAAATTATTATGATAACAGAGAAAATAACTCACAGATGTCTACAATGTATGTGCTGTAAGAAATTTCTATATATAACTAAAAATAAGTGAAAATTTAATGAATGAAGTAGCTAAATATTCAAACACAATCTCCATTCATCTAGTATCTTAGATATTCATGTTAAAACAACACAAAGATTCTTCTCACAGTCGCTTTGATTTTGTGTTTTTTTATGGATACTGTTGCTGCTGCACTTAGCAATGGTTGTACTCCATCCCCATATCAGAGTAAGTGTAAGTCATTTGTGCCATTAAGGTAATGGAAAGACTCCCTGGTCTCTACTGGGTTTTGGACTGGATCTTCTTTTACTGTTCCCTTGTAAAAGTCATACAGCCAGAGATTCACCAGTTCCGCCCCCCTCCCAAGAAAACAGCAGGAGACAGGCATAGAATCATAGAATGGTTTGGCTTGGAAAGGACCTTAAAGGTCATCTAGTTCCACCCCCCCTGCCATGGGCAGGGACACCTCCCACAATTGTTCCCACTGTTGTCTGAAAGATACTGCTCGCACTTCAGTTGCTCCAGTTTGGCTTCAATTTGACAACAGCAGTACCTATATATGGCAAAGCACAGTTTTCTTTCTTTGCATCCAGATCATTAGAAGAATCGTATTAAGTGGATTATTTGTGACTAAGTTTCTATTCACAGTTAACCAGCAGAATCTGTGTTTCTCATGAGAATTTTAAAGCTACTTTTCTGGTATTTAAGCACAGGATTGGTTGTGACAGCATCTCACTGTAATATAGGAATTTCTTATTCTGGTAAATTCTGCTTTACTGTTTGTTTGGGGTTTTTGTTGTTGTTGTTGTTTAATTAATTGGATGCTATTTTAAGTTCGTACTGTGTATTGGCCTAGTGATGGGAATTGAATCTACGTCTCTTCTCTATTGCTATGTATCAAATGAGTAAGAGGAGCTAGAAAGAGCCAAACATTTCTTAGTAAAAGCCACACAGCTATGATAGCGGACCTAAAGCAGCACTTGATTAAAAGGAGACTGAAGTATCCAAGGAGAGCTTAGGAAAAGATTAAATATCTGTTTACTGTATGGGAAAGAGTAACAGGCCAGCATTCCCAGATATCCATAACATAGTTTGTTCATTTTTCTGTTTCATATCTGATCTTATGAATATGCAGTACCAACTGCATGTAGTTGCAATACCTTCAGAAGTTAAAACAGTTTTTCTTGTCTAGTTCACTGCACAACAGTGTGGTGGTTAACTCTCCTTTCAGTTAACTCCATCATCCACACAATCCTATCCACACTCTTCCAGCAGACCTCAGTTGCTGGAACAACAAATCCCAACAACTCAATCTCTGATTGAGTTTCCACTTCAGAAACCTGAATTCATTCTTTTTTCACTTTTGATTATTCCAAGACTGGAAAGGCAGATACAGGTGAAGGATTCCTAGCCAAACATCAAAGACCGTGAAAGTGGTCAGAAATGCATTTCCTAATGGTGTCCATTAGGAACACTATATCCTAAAAAGCTAAAATGAAAATTCTTCAATATTACAGATCTTGCTTCACAGTTAAGCCATGCCATAATTGCACCAGTTAAACTGAAACTTCATGTTTTCAGCTGAACTGTGGGGAATGGAATTTCTCCTTCATTGTAAGAGGCCCGGGTGTATTTCTCTCCTCATAATCTGGCTCTCAACCAGCAAAAAGACCTGAAGAGGAGAAACTAATCCTGTTGACAGAACTAAGAATTAGTAGAGAGGAGAAGTAAGAGAGTCCAGAAGGAAAAAGGAGGCTGGATGAAGCCTGAGAAGGGACAGGGCATAAAACTTAAATGGGGACAGGCCAGTAAGTGTAACACCTGCAACTGTATACATTTCCAGTGTTCTGGATCTAGTTATCTCCCAGGGAAAACCTCTTTTGAACAGGGCTGTGGTTCACTAAAGATGCCTGATAGAAAACCAAATGGATTGCTTGAGATATTCCAAAGAGGCAGTGAAGGAGACATGCTTGTGCATTGTAGTTTGCCCTGCAGTCTTCCTATAAACACATAAAAACCTCACCTTTCACCAGTGGTAAAAAAATAAAGTGACACTTATGGTGATATGCAAATTATTTTCATAAACTGACCCACTAATTATTTTGCATAGAATGACACACATAAACCAACACAAATTTTGCAGATATGGGAAATATTCCAGGAATACCCTTTTGCATTTAAGAGATACATAATTTCATAGAATCATAGAACAATCAAGTGGTTTAGGTTGGAAGGGACCTTAAAGGTCATCTAGTTCCAACTCCCCTGAGATGGGCAGGGACACAATTTAAACAAGTAGAGCTAATCTGTCATTTCCAACCACTCCTCTAGAACCCCTTACAGCATTAGATTTCTATGTTTTGAGTTTTCATATGCTTGGCACTAGAAACCATGTCGATATGTTTTCCATGCTTTCCAAGATCTGGATAGGCTCTCAGTTCACCAACACATTTTGTAAACACAGTACCTTATTGTGTGCTGAATATCTCATAAAACATCTCAGTAGCTTAAACAATGTCTTTCCTAGAGCTCTTCTCTCAGAACAGTTCACCACTTCAGGGTCATCTGATCAATAGAACAAGCAGACAGAAACTTTCAACATATTTGATAAGAACAATCACTCTTTACTTTCGAAAGCAAAAGAGATATTCAGATCTAAGTAAAACAACAAATATGCATATTGCTAGCTTTCTTTTTCTCACCAGCCATGATGCTCATGAGATTCATACCTGTCATTGGAACATTTCATGTTGTTTCTGCTGAGCTGAATTCCTCTAATATGCCTTCTTTTGGAAATGCTAGCATTTCTTACCTTCTGTGTGTTCCCTTTTAAGCAGGGTCCTTTCTATCTGCTTCTCTGTGTATTTCTAAATATGCATATCAAAATTTTAATAACTTTAAAAAATTTCCAATAACTTCGATTCCCCCTTCTGGGCAATCCCTAGGACCCCTTTACTCCCATGTACCTCTTCCCCAGCTTGTAAAAAAGTTGAGTCAGGCTGGACTTTGCAGCTTCAGACACAGTGTTATTATAAGACACTGTTCTGCAGCTGAGAAGCATTTGGACTAGTCACTTTTCATTGCCCCCCTGTATATTTTTCAGGAATCCAGACAGCAGATGAGTGAATTGAGAGTCAGTGAAAAGTCAATACTAAGTCAATTTAATATGACCAACAAATTCATAAATTGTACATAAATACCTAAAATCCCAAATTCCTACAACTGAGTACTGTCATTTTAAATTGTTACTACTTATATCTGGATGCTTTTTGTTTAAAATATTCTAAACGCAGGCATAAGCAATTCTGAGCCAGGTCAAAATGTAGATTTTATTTGATGTCTAGCCAAGAAATTAGTTTCCTGGGTTGTCTGAACAAATCTGTTCAGCTGCTTTTTAGTTACTACTAGAGTAAAAACAGCAATAGCAGCCCCCTTTCCCTTTCTAACAAAATTCTAAGCTACCTCAAGAAATAGCATAGAAATCATCACCTACGAAAACAAAATTAAAAACAAAAGGTCAAAAGAGGAAAAACAGGTTAAGAAATTATGCATGTAAAATGAACAGGTGCACTTGAGGAATGTTGAGTAATCACAGCTCTATCTAGAATTTTAAAGAATAAAAGCTTTATAAAGATAAAGGAGGCTTTATAAAGATATGGTTGCTAAACCTTACTAGTTTAAAGGTAGGCATATGCTGCCATTGGCAATATTCTTAAGATTAGCAGAAATTTCCTTCCTTCACTTGCTTAACTTCTCAACTTGTGATTCTGTTGATGCAAAAATCTATTTAATGGTTCAACTAAAACTCGTAGGTTTCAAAGACCCACAAGACTTAGCTGTCTTTAAAAACAGGAGAAAAAGAACTAAAATATTTTTTTCTGTATCATGAAATAGAGAAAAAAGACTCATTGCTTCATTTTTCCCTCTGTTTCTGATCACTGTTTGCTAAAACCACACAAATCTCCATTGTTAATCAGCAGCAGCAATAAAAGAATTTATTCTGCCCTGTCCTATTCTGAAGAATCAGATGTGGCATTCAGGACCAAATACAGAACATCTTCCTTTTCAATGTTCTTTAAAGATTAAAAGGGAAATTAATAAATTCTTGAGACACTAATTACTCTAATTAATTAAAATTACAATAACCACCATCATTTACTTGCTTGATGTTATGTTTCCTATTTCTGTAAAATTATGAAGGGTTTGTTGTTTAGAGACTTTTTGCATTCGGTACCTGTTCACTTCTGTATTAGGTATTGTTCCTTGCTTGTCTGGCTCAGTCTTCAGGAATGCACAAGTAGTCATATACATGAACATCAGGACTTTATTGTTCTAAACGATATAGAATGACATACAGCTTATAACCAAGTAAAAAAGGCTGCCAAACCTTACTTAACCTATTGACTTTTTCTCTATGTGCAGATATTCATGCATGATTTCTAAACATATAGTAGTACATAATGACAAAATTACATTAGCCACATAGATTTCTTGGTAGACCCTCATGCTTCCAGTGGAAAAAGCACTAGCAGGTGGACTTTCACTTAAAATATTTTGCAATGTAGTCTTTTTTAGGTGAAACATTAGCACTAGATTATGGATCTGCATTCAAAACTACAGTTAACCAGTGATCTAAATAATTTATCTTTTGATGGAGAGCCTCTGATACAGCAACAAATACGACAGTGTTAACGTCATAGGAATTAAATTGTCAATTAATTATGATGACCCTAAATCTGAAATAGAATGTGGAGGCTGAACCCATGGAAGTCAAAATGTCTGCAGTGAGAGAGACAGAGAAGGAGACTTGTCCACTTCCTGTATGAAATAAGTTTTGCGCTGTATTTTCCTAAAAGTCATGTTCTTTTGTTTCATTTATTCATTTTGTTTGGTATTGCCTATGACAATTCGCTGTGATCCAATCTCTAACTAACATAGGTTACAACTTTCTTTGACATCATACATACTAAGTCTGACCCTTACTGGAGAATCTTGAATCATAAGAATCTTAAGAATTAGCTTTCATGAGCCAAGTGTAGATAAACACGTAACTTATACTTTCTCATGATATGTAAAATATCTCTAAAAGTGTAAAGTCATATAGTTACACGTATTTCAGATGTGCAGAACAGAACAAAACAACAGAACAGAACAACAGAACAAAACTGCTTTTGAATAATAATACGAAAAAGTGTGTTGGGCCATTTCCACATTACTAGCTTTTTTGTATTCTCTCATCTTAAGGTGAAGGAGAACAATGTCCTCATGAAAATCACATTTGATGTGAAAATTGAAGAGAAATACTGAGGTTTTTTCCTGAATATTTATGTGAAAGAGGTTACGTACCAGAATAATTTTAAGGGGTTTCGGGTTTCTTTTGTTAACAGCTTTTCAGCTCTAGTACAATACTAGTACGATTCAAATGAACTCAATAAATGCGCACAGAGCAATCTCATTAGAGGTTAACCTAGCTGAAGAACACTGGAAAAGTTAGAAACAGGTGTGATAAGTTGTCCACAATAAAAACCTAACAAAACTTTATATGAACTTTAAGTTCATATAAAAGGTAAGTATATGATAGTTTGATTTTCCATAGATATTTTTCTGTGCTGTAGCAACAATAAAAAGTAAATCTTTGAGACTATTCCAATGGAGTAAGTATTCCTGTATTACACATGGAAAATTTTAGAGGGAAAAAGATTTGGTGACTTCCCCAAAATACTGATAATGATTTTGAAACTTACAACTTAGGATTTTTTAGTTTCCAAACCTGAGATTTTTATACTATCATAGAATCACAGAATGATAGAATGATAGGTTAGAGTTGGAAGGGACCTTCAAGATTATTGAGTTCCAGGGACACCTTCCACTAGACCGGGTTGCTCAAAGCCCCATCCAACCTGGCCTTAACACTTCTAGGGGTGGAGCCTCAACAGCTTCTC
>KZ505639.1:899738-918088 GCA_002844005.1 Limosa lapponica baueri
CCAGGGGAGGTTCAGGCTGGATATTAGGAAAAATTTTTTCACTGAAAGGGTTATCAGTTAGGTTGATGGTTGGACAAGATGATCTTGAAGGTCCCTTCCAACCTAGAGGATTCTGTGATTCTGTGATTCTGTGAGATGTGCATTTATTTGTTCTACTGAAACATCACACTGTTGAATGTCATCATGCTTCATCCTCACCTCTCACTAAAGACTTACAGTTACTTCTTTATTAGCAGCATTTCCATAAATATAAAAATCACACCTTTCCTTTGTGTTTTCTACCAGTGTTTTTTTCCAATTATATTTACATGGAATCTGCTGGCAAAACCCCGCTTGGGTAGAATTTATTTTTGGTTCTTTAAGTTCTATTCACATTTATGTGATGCCATATAAAATGATAGAAGCAGCAAAGCAGTTAAAAGCCAATGCAGCATTTGAAACATGAACACTGTAGACCTTCATTTTGCTATTATCCATATTGGTAAGACTCTATAAAACAGCTTATAAAATTATTTTTTAATGAGCATACTAAATATCCGGCTAGTTCCATGGTAACTCAAGACATCAGAAAAGCTGTGAGAGACCTGTTACAGTCTCCTGTGTAAACAATAGAAAGTTAATAAAGTAATTAATAAATATTTTTAAACATTCCAATTGTGTATTAACTAGAGAAACTAAAATAGTTCCAAAGGAACCATACCATCCTCAAACAAAAAAATGTGCATTTTTTAAATTTTCTATAAGGCATACATTTGCCATAAGAAGTGAAAACAAAGCTAATAAATTGCATTTTAGAACTCTATTTAAAGACACTCATGGATAGACTTAGGCTGACAAAACTCAGGAAATTCAAATGTGGAAGTAGAAACATAAATGTAAGAGGGATGTAATTCATGCCATTATACCTGTTTGAAACAATTTGTGTGAGTCAAGGATAGAGTGCCAGCATAAACTTTGAATTTATTGGCTTTTGTTGCTTTAAATCAGACCCTTCACATTATTTAAACATAGTTTTTGTATTTAATATTCAGAGCGATAGAACACGTACATTTGGCTGCAGATAGATACATAATTCATGTTGGTAGGAGGCATACCTTATAACACTTAAGTGGTTTATTAAACTTGTTTCATCTGATATGGGATAAATTCTGTAATTGACGGCAAGTCATAGGCAGATCCTACATCTATCATATTTAAGATTACCTTATGTTATAGAAACTATTCTGCTTTGGCCTCTCAAGGGCTTTTTTTTTCCTGGAGAGAAAATACATGAAATATGTTAATGTTGTTTAAAAATGACTTAAACCTGAACTCCTACATGAAATTAGTTTAGTGGTATCAGCTCAGTCCCTAGCAGACAGTTGAGTATATCAGGAAAACCATCACACATAATTTGGCACCAGTCAGTAGAACCGGCAGCCTCTGATCTAAAGAGGCCTGGCAACGAGCCTAGGGAGGCTGAATGACCTCTTATTTTAGGGACCATGAACTCTTGAAGTCAGAAGGGAGGTCACATCGTGCAGGGGGTTTATTTCTGTACTCCTTGCTCCCTCTCAAGTTTATAGTTCATAGGACAATTATTTGGAAATACCCCACCTATCTGGTGAGGATGGATAGGAAAAAGAAAGCAAAGAGGATTGTCTCTCTCTGACTGTGGAGTCCACTCAGATCTACTGACACTAGAATTTTGTTTCAAGTCTTCTATCATTTCTCTTATCTGTATAGCCTTACCAGTATGGACTGGGAAGAGTCTTAGGGCAGAGCAGGCTACAACTAGATTGTGGTGTTGCAAGCATTATGACATCTAACATTTCTCTCATTGTCTGCATCATAATGGATTGAAATGCTAATAGCCAGCACTAATTGGTTTGACTCTGTTCCTGCTGTGGACTATTGATAACTATAAAGTGATATTTTGGGATGGAAGTTCTAAAGCTAATAAGCATGTCTAAAATAAATAGATGGGTCAGGGTGAAAAAAATGGAATAAAGATTGTGCCACAGTAGCGGTTAAACTCCCTATTTTTTAAAGAATGGATAAAGGTGGATTATCAAGAATGTGCATACCATCTAGTTAGTATTTTTGCTTCAACTGCTGTTATTTGTTTGTTTCTTTGGTAGTCATGTTGAACCAGCCTGGAATAATGATCATTTAAGAAAAGTTTTTCTCAAACTTCTGCAAATCATGCTTATCACCAAGACAAGTGGAACCCCACTGCTAAGTTCTCTCCGTAGTTAATCTATTATTAAAGTACTTTCTGAGATGAGATTATCCCAGCTTTCTTAAAGGTTTTGAATAATGCAACCGTTAATGTTCACTTCTGAAGTGCCAACTCAGATTTTAGATGATAGTGACAATGAAAACGAACAGAGCAGTTACCCTGCAGTTGTGCTAGTTCAAGTTCACTGCTAGTAAAGGTAGACGTGGTACGTTTAGTAGCTCTTAAACTATGTATGAAATACTTCTGCACAATTACAACTTCTGGAAACTTAGTTTAAAGGCAGAAGAATGAGAGGGAATCTGAGCTATGATTGAGAATTCTACTTTTCTTCCTTTGCCATTAATGAGCTCTTTTCCATGAAAAGATAAGCCAGTACATATAGGTCTAGTATAGGAATAGTCACAGAAAGATACAAGCTATATAAATCAGTGAAAGAACATCAGAGGGGCTAGACAGGTAACATTTCTGTTGATGACAGTATTTGTAGCAGATGCCTTTTTCTTCGCTTTTCCTAGAAGGAAATGACATATTTAGAGAAAGTTCCCAAGAGTTCTTTTAAAAGGTTGTTACAAGCTACTGAATAAAGGAGGCTTCAGGCAAATATTGAAATGTTCACTTTGGGACTCATTCAATGAGCAAACCGTCATGAGTACTCCTGTCTAGGTATGTAATAGTGTGTAGATATCTGGCTACCTTAGTGTCTCCTTTTGCATTTATGCTAGGTTCCCTTGCTATTAGTTTTCTATTTGACGAGCTCCTCATTGCATCTCTGCAGAATCAGACTACTCTGGTCACAGTTATTCTGTGATGCATTTATTGACTTTCTTAAATTCATGGTTCATGACGTACAGCCATTTTCAGGTATATGGAGTTTGCGTTGCTGGAGGGTAATTGAGTTTCTGTTTGGTCTTGCTTTTGTGTTTGTGCTTTTAAAGTCTCAGAACCTGAATGGGTACAGGGAACAGAAGGACCTGGTATACAGGCAGCATCAACATGGATGGCACTGTAACAAATTATTTTGTAAGAAAATAATAAGAATTTTAATGGTAAAACTGTTAGCAGAACTTTAGGCTCTGATTCCACAAGCTTTAGTGACAGCAGTAATCATTTTTGACATTAGTAACTTTACAGACACCAAAGATCACTCAGGAGACTTAATTTTGTGGAAGCAGACTCAGACTTCAGGTGAACATTCATCTTCTGCATTGAATAGATATTTTGTTTTAATTGTACAATAATAAAAATATTCTCACATTTTTGAGACATTTTAGAATGTCCTGTGGTTTTTTCTAATTGGTACTGAATTTATCAGAGCAGTAAAATAAGGTTTTAGCCACTTTTCTCTTAACAGTCCATTAAAAAAAATGTCTTGGCACTGGAAGAAATTATGTTTCTTAGGAAGAAGGCAGGCTGAAAGCCTATGGCAACAATTGTTTCTTTTTAGTCTGTATCAAATCAAGACAATGTTCTTGATACGGGATGGGAGGGAGAAAGGTCTTGACCGTTAAATAAACCAGTGGTACCTTTGCATTGTGCCCTTCAGGTGGTACAATTCAGTGTTTGAGTAAGGCGATTACTTGAAACAAAGCTCTTGAATGAGGAACCTGGTTGGCCTCAAGATGTGACTGGCAAGTGGAAAGAGGCTTGTAAGTGTTAATCCCGTGGAAGATTCCAGTTGAAGAAGTAAAGAAGTTACAGTCCTCAGAAAATGTGTCCAGCTGTGATACTGCTCCGCGGGGCACCAAAAAAAGAGTCTATTAGACAGATGAAAAGTGTCAGATTTGTTATCCTCCCAAAGCAGACAATCTTTTTTTGGCTCTAAAATAAGAACTGATGTAAAGATTAAGATAATCCTCATTTCTTTTGAGGAGATAGCACAAATATTTTGCAAATAAAATACTTCTAGAATTTTTTTTTACCATTGTAACAGCAGTTCACACAGATGATTCTTTTCCACTGGGATGTAGAAAACAAGCTTTTTTCATGCTCTGTCTTGCTGTTGATCCAAGAGACCTCCAAAGTTAGTGTTAGAGAAACAGACACAGATCATCCAATGCACAGCAAATTTCCACTGGCACCATGTTTCATACTGATGTGTCTTGGACTTAATTTAACGATGGTAGGATCAGTTTGATGTTATTGGCTGTTGGCCCCAGTCTGAGAGATGGTGAAAGATCTTCTCTCCTCCTATTGTGACCGCAAAATGCTCAGCAAACCCCAGACTCCCACTGCCTTCAACAGAAATGCAGAAATTCAGGACCTTAACACTTTCCAGGACTGGGTCCATGTGGATATTCATCAGTTAATTTTACTCCTTTTCAGCAGTTGTGAAATATATACCATGACACGCCTTTTTTGAACAGCTGGAAAATTATGTTGTAACAAAAAATTCCATCATTCAGCTTTCCATGGAATGCATTTTGCTCTGAGAGCTGAGAGACAATATAAATAGTGGCTAGATACACCCTCACCATAGTCATAAATGTCACAGTATTTAGAGGGGTGGGATGTTGTTTTTAGGACAAAGTAATTTTTTAGTGACATTTGTTTTACTTTGCATCTAACATGGGATTTTTATTGCATTCTATGTACAAAATACAGAAAAAAACCAGAAATTATGTTTAACATTCTATTTGTAGTGTAATTAGGCATTCTATGCACTTACTTTTCTCAGTCGCACTATAAATCCTGAGGGTTTTTCCCTTGTAAGCCAAATTCTGCTATCTTTACTAATTTTGACGGGCTGTTACATCAGTGGGACAAATTCCTGTCTCCAAAACTCCTGTGCAAATTGAAAGCAATCCTGTAATTATGATTACATCAAAAGCAGAATTCAGCCCAGTGATTTGAAAGAGCCAGGCAGGCAGTATTTGCCCTCAAACACTTTATTTTCTCCTTGCATTTGGAACCACAGTCCTCTGTGTGTTAACGTGTCCTGCAGAATTGAATGAATAGAAAAAGACTGATGAGTAATGATTACAACTTCCATTACTATAAGGGCTGTCACCCTTCACTTCCCACTGAAGTGAATGGAAGCTGAATGTGTTGGAAGGGAAGATGGCACTAGGACTCCACTAAGTTACGTTCCAGTGCATTACAAAGCACAGATGGAAAGCAATTACAGCTATGTTAGGGCCAGTCAGCTACCACGTAAGTTAGAGATCAAGAAGATCATGTCAAACTTGTGTTTATAGTCTTAACAATGGTCTGGAAACTGGTTTTGAAGACCTCAAACTCTGTCAGATTTGAGGAATAGCAGCCCCCTTTTAAAGATCTGTCATAGCACCTAAGTTGCTTAGAATGTTGGAATTATTTCTTACTCTAATAAAATTATCTACAAAGACTGTCCAGCCTGGTTACGCTACATGCTCTTGCAGTATAGGATGGTACTTAAAGGTAACAAGTCCAGTTGTAGACTACTCTATAAAGTGATTTTTCAGCCTTTTCTTTTCAGTCCCTCTGTTTTTGCTATCTCAGACTGTAGATGCATAGAGTCTAAAAATGTAACCTCAAGCATTTAGAAAACATAAGCAATATCCAGAGTTACGAATTTGGCATTTAACAGAGTTCTCCAGCAAAATTCAGCTTAATTCAATGGGACACGCCTTCTGATCTCTTAAAGGACCAATTAGGTTGAAGATAACGGAAGATTTGAATGAAGAAGAGATTCAGTAGCTACCACCTGAAATGTGCAGTAGAGAATTTTTGAAACAAGTGATTAGCATTTTATGACTTTTAACATTTTTACCTTGTAGTGTATTTCACTTTCTTGTAAGTGATTTTAATTTTAATGGAAATTAGAAGATTAGCTGCATTACAGGCTGTCTGCTACATAATCACAAAACTATTACAGGATAAGAGGCAGGTAAAGAATGCTACACATTGCAACAGGAATGTGCTTACGTTCTATCCAGAAGATACTGACATAGCAATACAAGCCCAATACATTCTTAATGCTTATTTCATGTCAAGATCCTACATAAACTCATGCATATGTTGAATTTTTCATTCATGAACAGTAACTTTGAAGACAATGACCTATTCATATTCACAAATACAGCACACAGATAAGCACTGAAGGATTATTTAATCTTTGTCAAAGTGTGAACACTTTTTCTTTTTATTTTATTAGAAAAATGGACAAGTTTCATTGCAAGATTTTCCACATACAGTACACTTTAAAGTGTAAGCTACTGCATTTATGTGTTCTAACCAATTTTGTGCATAAGCATTTAAAAATAGAGTACCTTTCTTTATTGCCTAAATATTAAAATACTATGGGGCAAATTCTGAAATTTTTTCCAAAGCTCAGATTTTTACTGAATAAATACTGCACAAGAACTTCAAACTATGACCTCATTACTAATTGTGTTTGTTTTCTTCTAACATGTATGCTACTGACTCTTTAAATTTACCTGAAAATGCATGGCAGAACAGAACTGTTTACAGCTGAAGAATATCAGCCTCTCCATATACAGTATGGAGAGGTCTTTGTGAATGAAGGCTTAACAGTTTTCTGGCTCTTAAAATCTTAAAGTGCCAGGTTTATTCTGTCTCTTTTTCATAAAAGCAGAACTCCGCAAGGATCCCTGGCAGAGATTGGCTCTGGCCGCTGTATGACAAGGAGCAAGACTCCAGACCCCTGCTTAGCCAGCAAAGGAAGGAGGAATTTTGAGTTCCTTACTCCCCTGAGATTGGCAAGAGGTGAGGGATATTAAAATTCAGTTTGCTGCACTATTGCCACACTGTCTTCAGTGTCTTTTAATCACTTTTGACTGTTATCATAAGGCCATTGGAGCTATGCTGCCACCAGCATGTAAAAGCCCTCTGGATTTTGAAAAGTGCTAGAACAAAACCTGCACTTCTGTGTTTCACTGGAGATGCTTTTTGTACCTTTCTCCTCATTACCATATTTCTATTCCTAAGAGCAGCAAGCTGACTTTCAAGGAAACTTGTTTTTAAAGGTTTCATTTATTCTGTATGCACCAAAATGTCTCCTACTTTCATGGTATCAGAGCCAAACTTTGGGTGAAATGTTTCATGACAATAATCAGCAAGTCAGCTGGCAAACATGGAAAATCTTCAATAGCCATAGATTGTATCAAAATAATTATAAAAGAAGGAAAGAATTGATGAGCACTCAAAAAAGTATAGCCTTCAAGGGTAAGTAAGTGGTATCATCAAAAAAAGGTTTGTACTAGTTTATTTTCTGTTTTAAAAGCACTTAGTAAAAAATAAGCTCTACAGAGATATATACCTGAAAGCTCCACCTGCAAATAAATAAAGAAAAAAAGAAATAAAGGTAGCTGCTTTTTTAAATAAGAGGGAAACAAAACAGGTGGCCACCTATTTTTTTAACTTTCTCTTTGACCATTTAATTTACAACAAAATTATGGCTAGCCAAATATATGTCTTAATTGCTACATTTCTTTAAATGCAAAAATGCAAAACATATAGCCTTACTATGTTGGTTTTTTTCAGGATGTAGCATGCACTTTATGTTACTATAAAATCATTGCAGCATTTCATATATCAGCCATTGGAATAAGCTCCCCAGGGAAGTGGTGGATTCCCCAGCATGGGATGCCTTTCAGATTCAGCTGGACAGGGAGCTGGGCCACCTTGTCTAGATCAGGCTTTTGCCAAGAAAGGTTGGACCAGATGATCCTTGAGGTCCCTTCCAACCTGGTTTTCTGTGATTCTATGATATACTCTGACATATTTGTTTATAAATCCCACTTCATTTTTCTGTAACAGGGAATGCAGATGCAAAACCACACTGAGATCTCTCTCTTCAGCTGATGGCTTTTAAGAGCACCCGTGAAGTTATCTCTGTGAATCTCCCACTTGTACAGGATTGATAATGGTCTTCATTTGCCTATTCTTGGCATGTACCATATCCTTTAATTAGGAAGCCATTTTGAATATCATTTCCTGAAAGCAACTTTCCCAGCTGGGACACATAATTGTTACCTCCAGTTCAAATCCTTCAGCCAGGATGGGATGTCAGACTTAAAGTAGGAGTTTTATATATTTATGTGTTTCCCAACAAGGTACATATTTTATAATCTGCCATTAAAACTGGACTAAAACTCAACTGAAAATGTTTACCATCAATTTGAGCATAAAAACAGTAGCCCCACAAAAATATTAAATCAGCCATGAAGAAACAAATAAAAGAAAGTGTGTCCTTCTTCTGCGTACAGTACACCCCTTTCCAGCAGCACACCATCCCTTTTACAGAGCTCAGCATGGCAGCACACCTGGGGAAGAAGGCACTCCAATCCTGGCTGAGAGGCACTGCAAAAGCAGTGGGTGCTCACAAAGGGTGGCCTGCTGGCAGACAGAATTTTGTCCCAAGACCTGTCGTCCCATGCTGTCACCTCTGTAGGTCCCAACTGCATCAGCACAGTGTGTACAGGCGCTTGGTCTGGTAGAGGCAGACGTTCATGTTTCCCTCTATTTTCTGTCAGGACAAAAATAAGACAAAACAGTATCAATTCATATAAACCACACCATTCAGTTAGGATGAAAGCCCTCTTGTAGTACTTTCTAGCACATGTAACTGGAAACGCTGGGTAGACTGAAGATGGAGCGTCTGCCACAGTTGGAGGCATAGCCGGAGACAGGGGTTCTGGTGCAGAAGCTCTAGTACCTAAGCCACATCGTATGGATCTATGTCACAAGCCTTTACAGGCTGCTATAGTCTGAGGTGTAATCCACACGGTTGTACTCAGATCTGTATGCTTAAATATACGCTGTACACATTGTGTACTGCAGCAGTGCAGATTTTCAGTAGTACGCTGGTGT
Organism: Limosa lapponica baueri; assembly: GCA_002844005.1. NCBI lineage: Eukaryota > Metazoa > Chordata > Aves > Charadriiformes > Scolopacidae > Limosa > Limosa lapponica. The sequence continues at coordinate 908,770 of KZ505639.1, forward strand.
TGCTGAAAAGGAAAGTAACTCCCACGTTTTTCAAGAGATATTTGTGGGCATAACAAGGTACAGTAATGGAGTGCAGCCCGTGCAGTTGAGTTCAACTCCACTGAAAGTCCTGCCTCCCTGTTCCCAATTCCCTGTCTCGCTATCCTTGTCTGCCAAGCCCTGGCACTCGTGTGGACTCACAGTCAGGTGCGCACGAGATTCTGAAGGAGTGTCCTGGTACGTGATTCTTTGCCTTACACACGTGTTCAGTGCAACATCTCCAATGCACGAGAGATAACAATAGAAAGCTCCTGACACACAAAACTGCAAGATCTGCAGGATGTAGTGTATTTTAATTTGCAGCTGAACAAGGCTCCTAACTGCAAATTGTGCTGCCAGTTGCTCTGTTCTTTGGAGTACAATTCGGCACAGACAGTTGCTAAAGGAGGCTTCAGGCAGCAGTAGCAGGCATGGTTAAAGGAAGAAGAGACTTTTATCAGCTGATTGATACCCCTTCCTGCTTTCTGAGAGCAGCTGGTTCCTTAAGGATCTGAATCAGATTGCCATAATTGCTATATCAAGGCAAAGGAACTCCTTTAGACAGAACAAACAGATTGGTGTTTTCTCCAGACAACTTCCCCTCTCCGTCTTTGAAAGGAGTGCTTAGCCTGTGACACATCCAAAGCCTAAGTGGAGCTCCCCTCTCCTGCTCCTTTGGTTGGTCAAAGCCCTTACAATTTTCATTTTCGGTGGCCATGGTTCCCAAAACTTGCCTCGAAATGAAGCAACATTGCCACGTGAAATTAAAGAATTGCAAATGGAGGCAAAAAAGTACAACAGCGCCTGAGGGGGATAGTCCGGTTGTTTCCAGTGGATCAGAGGATCCACTGATCAGAGGCAGGAATTCCAACTTAATCATCCAGCCTCCTGCTCAAAGCAGTAAAGTGTGGGAACTTCCTGCATTACATGTCAGGAATTCACATTGTATTTCATTCTCACCTATGGCATGGTAATGAAGAAGACTGGCCTTCCTCTTGTTTCAACAACATACCCATAGAATTAAGCCAAACAGACATTTAAAAAATCAGTTTCCAGCCTACAGCCTGTGAAATACACATTTATATTTCTTCCCAGGAAATCTGAACTATATGAATTAAATTCTTATTATAATTACCTTAAGATTTTGAGGACTAATAGAAAAATATTTTAAACCTTTATATATTTTTTATTAGGATTGTGACTGTCAGACAGCAGTGGCTGCAAAACAGTACATTGTTGGCCTACTTTTTATGTATTTGCAAATATGTCCAAAATCAGTTTTTTAGCCTGGAAATTCTTCATATTCACAGAATGCAATCAGAAGTGACCTTACAAAATGCAGGACAGTAGAGGACTATGCCCAAAATTTCTACAGAAATCAGATACACATACTTCGATAAAAGCATATAAAAAAGTGAATGGTGTGGAGAAAATAAATTTGCATTTTCCCATTAAGTAACTGAAAAAAACGGTGGGAAATAGAAAATGTTTAATCTTGGAAATTCAAATAAATTAAAATAAGATTTATTTATATGACAAAAAATGGGAGTGTGGGACTCAGAGCCACACAAAGTTGGTAAAAGTAAGAACTTGGCTAAGGCTTGAAAGGGAGACTTGAAAGGGATTGGTGATTTATAAAAATAAAGACAACACAGAAGTCATCACAGGTAGAGCTGACCAAAAAGAAGGACTGAATAGAACACGCTTTTTCTTCACAGTCTTCAACTATTGAAGAAAATATTTTTTTCCACTTTCTATAATATCAGTGCTGAAGACAGCTCATTGGATCATTTCCAGCATGAAAGTTCAAATTTTATTTTGTCTTTAAGAACAATTTAATAACTGAATTGAAACTGCAAAATTGTATAAAATGAAAGAGGGAAACCATATAGTGTGATAACGGTAAAATTCACTGTTACGTGAGGTCATAGAGCCAAATGCTGTGGCTGAGCCTTATTAAAATCTAAGTAAATTTATGACCAATAGAAACCTTTACAGTGGTGCCTTCTAATCCTAGGACAATCAAATTTTATGAAGCTCTGGACTAATTGCCTTAGAAGTTCTGTATTTCACAACTGAATTGGTATCCAGTGCGAGCTGTGGACGATCAGCTGATCAGAATGGACTTTGTTCTGTGTTTCTGCAGCTCAGCAATACCTGCTGTTACAGGATAGAGAACCTGAGGAACTAACCACGTGCTGCTGGATATTGTATCTTGTGTTCTTACAAACTGGAGGGCTCCAAGGAGGGAGAACATTAAGTGCCGCAGTCAAATTAACCTAAGGTACAGTACATCCTCCTCCCTTTTAAGGGGAGGAAATTATACATTTGTCTCAAATTGCATACATTTCTGATTTTTAGTATAAAAGAGGAATGCATTTCATTGGATAAAATAATCTTATTTTCCTACTATTGTCTCCCGCCATTAAAAGAAAGTTCTTTCCTAATTTTGACCATCATTGGAATCCAGAGAGATCAGAGTGGAATTTTTGCACTGTTTTGGGGGTTACTCAGTATTTTAGTTATTAGATGTGTTAATGATCAGTTCAATTTCCAAAAGGAGATATGTGTGCACTTTGTGAGAATGGACTGGTTTGAAGATAAGCTTTAATTCTGAAGAAAGTTGGTCAAATAATAGCTACTTTTTATTAGCATTCTCTTTTTATCTAAACCAGGTTACCATGCATTCTCTTGCACATTAGATCAGTGTTAACTTAAAGAAGTCCAGATTATGTATCATTGCCTCCGTTCCCACAGTTAACTCCTTTTACCATCAGTCCAATCATTACCAGAATTCTTGTGAATTGTAAAATTTGATAAAATGAAATTATATCTTGTACTCTCTTACATTTTGAACTTTTAATGAGTTTTCTTTTATATATCCTATGTATCAATTATGATATCAAGAACATATAATTGCACAGAAGTACCTGAAATGTAGTTGTCTCCTGACTATAAAATCCTGTTACTGTGTAACACATGATGATACCCTAAAGCATGACCAAACGGCAGGTCAACCAGATGGCGTCAGTTCAGTCACAGAATCACAGACTGGCTGAAGTTGGAAGGGACCTCTGGACCATGTTGTCCAACTTCGCCCTGCAAGCAGGGCCACCTAAAGCTGGTTGCACAGGACCACATCTGGAGAGCTTCTGAATATCTCCAAGCAGGGAGACTCCACAGCCTCCCCGGGCAACCTGTGCCAGTGCTTGGTCACCCTCACAGTGGAAAAGTATGTCCTAATGTACACATCAGGATGTTCCCACATGGGGACCTGATGTCCCCATCAGGTGCCTTGACGTCCCCCCACGGGGAACCTGCTGTGTTTCACTTTGTGCCCATTGCCTCTTGTTCTGCCACTGGGCACCACTGAAAAGTGCCTGGCTCTCTCTTCTTTGCACCCTCCCTTCAGGTATTTGTACACATTGATGAGATCCCCCCGAGTCTTCTCTTCTCTGAACAGATGAAGATGTCTCAGCCTCTCCTCATAGGAGAGATGCTCCAGTCCCTTCATCATCTTTGTATGATGTATGTCCATGTCTCTCTTGTACAGGAAGCCCAAAACTGGACACAGCACTCTAGGTGTGGCCTTACCGGTGCTGAGTAGAAGGGGAAGGATCACCTCCCTCGACCTGCTGGCAGCACTCCTAATGCAGCCCAGGGTCCCATTTGCCTTGTTTGCCACAGGGGCACATTGCTGGCTTACGCTCAAGCTGGTGTCCACCAGGAACCCCAGGTCCTTTTCTGCAAAGCTGCTTTCCAGCTGAGCAGCCCCCAGAATATATTTCTGCATGGACCTCAACATATACCAGTGCTGTCATCCTCAGTAACAAATACTTCCTGGTAATTTTAGATAAACTGTGCTTCTTTTCTACTGCAAGGGACAATCACAGCAAAACGAAGTTTTTTTGCAATGCATCATTACCCCTTGGCTTTTCTGACATCACTGTTTATTAGGCAGGAGAATGACCTTCAAAATCATTATGCTGCCCTTTTGGAGAGGGAGGTGCTGGTCTCTTCTCACTGGTGTCTGGTGAGAGGACACATTGGAGTAGCTCAAAGCTGTGTCAGAAGAGGTTTAGACTGGACATTGGGAACCAATTCTTTACTGAGAGGGTGGTCAAACACTGGAACAGGCTCCCTACAGAGGCTGGTCAATGCCCCAGGCCTGTCAGTGTTTAAGAGGCATTTGGACGACGCCTTCCATAACATGCTTTAACTTTTCGTTGGCTCTGGAGTGGTCAGGCAGTTCAGACTAGGTGATCCTTGTAGGTCCCTTCCAACTGGAACCTATTCTGTTCTGTTCTATTCTATTCTATTCTATTCTATTCTATTCTATTCTATTCTACTCTACTCTACTCTATTCCATTCTATTCAATCCTCTGTAACTCCGTGACTTCATAATGTCTTGCAGTAACAACAACAGTTGAAGAAAATTGTTCATCTACATCCTAACAAGTGTACAGTCCAGGTAAAAGACAACACATCATTCTGCTTAGGTGACACCTGTCATTGGATCATGGTTACATTGAATGCTGAGAATGGCTTGTTAATGGAAATGGAAGTTCAGTCTGAAGGTGAAAAAGAATCTGGGATGAGTCACTGAAAATGTTGTATGACTGAGGACTGCATAAATTCATCAGAATGTGCTATGATATGACAATTAACAGGAATATATTTTTTCAGACTATCCAAGCAAAAGTTGACTATTATTTTACAGTATTCATGGAAGCATACTGCTAGAATCAGCATTTTCCACTGAAAGTAATTTTTCTTTTGCATGAAGATCTATTTATGTATTTGCTGAATTATTTCATGAATTATATTCTCCTTCCAGAAATACTCAGCATGGACAACTGCAAACTGAGAAGAAAGAGCAACAATGTATGCCAAAAATATTTTTTAAATCTAAGCTGTAAACATTGTACTATGTTTGCTTGGACCATGAAATGAAAACAGATTGGTCAGACAGTAACAAGAGCAGCATTTGCAGCTGGTAGAGGTAACAGGAGTAGAGGAGATTTGAACACTAATAGTTCTTAGCTTGAAGTGTGTACAAAAGAGAATATAATTTGTAGCAAGGAAATCTTGCATTTTCTTATTTAACCATGAAGGGTGGTGTACAGTTTCACATTTTCTTCTCTAAATTTGGATGCAGTTTCACTGTTTTCTCTCTCAGTTTAAAATATTACAGGGCTTTAGATTATTGCACAGAATTTTGTTTCCTCCATCATGTTTTGACCACAAAATGAAAGGGATGCAGTAGACTTCAGTAATAACACCTCTCATCAGCACCGTATTTTAATAGTAAGAAATTGTTGAAGTTTTAAATGTAATGTATTGCCCCGGAAGCAAATGAACGCTACTGAAAGCAAAGATAACATCCCACAGGAATCTGTGCGTGCCATAGGCAATATAGCTCCCAGAATAACTTTCCATGTATCTGTCTGACATGCTTTTTACTTGGGAAATGTGTATCACTGAAAAGGAAGTAATAAAAATGAATTAGTCTATGTGATTTCTAAGCAATAATTCCTAATACTGCATGCACAGTGCTACCAATACAGTAAGTATTCCTGCCTTTGACATCTGTATTTGGAACTTATCTCAGAACAAAGCATTTTAAGAACTCTATCTACACAATATGTTGCTTATTTACTATGTAAAAAACCCTATTAGATAATTTTCCTTTCCCAATGGACAACTCTCTGTAGCAAACCCATAGATTGGCATGCCAAGGCATAGAGGGCAATCAAGTGCCACAACTAGAATTTCTAATTCCATGTCAAGCATTGATACACAGCATTTTACAACAGGAGATTTCAGTCCTGATGCCTGTATTTTATTCATGTGCATATAGATCAGCTCTACATCCAGTATTACTTTTCTTGGCATGTAGCTAGCATATACCTTATTTCTTCCACATTGCTTTGAATGTATTGTATATTTGTCCTTTGCTGTAACAAGTGAGTCAAATATTTTCATGTCTCACCACAGATACGGTATATGAATATATGTAATTCTATTAAATCAGTTAGAAATCTGATTCTGGTCCTTGAAAACAGAACCTGAGGCATAGGTATGTATCTGTTTGAGGACATTAAATTTACTGCAGAGGCTCCCAGCTCTTGGTGGCAGACACATGTTAATCTGTGTTTCTTATTCCATGCCCTAATTCAGCAAGGCACTTAACCAAAGTGCTTGATCTTAAACAAATACTTGTCTTTTCCTGTCAGAGATGTTTGTTCGTTTTTTTTTTTTTAAATTAGCATGCCATTTCATCAAAGCAATGATGTTCCCTAAACCCAAAAAATAAGATAGGAGTTTGTCAGTCTAGATTTTCTGCTGGAACTCAGGACATGACTTTGTATATAAGATGGATCTCTTCTGGGAAGCTTTAGAAAAACAGGGCAAAGCAGCTGCCAACAAACCGTATCAGCCATCCTTTACCACTGAGCACCTGAAGAAAAACAATCACTTGCTGCAGTTTAAAATGAAAGACAGTATGGCCCAAATAATGAGAGAAGTAAATGTCTCATTTTGCTGGACATGACTAAAATGATCTAGGACTAATCTAAAGCTGCCCAGGGCATAACTCAGTCATCAGCCTTTGTCTCTTTTGGAATCTTTTGGAATCTACTTTTTTAATTTTGCACTGTATATACTTTTTCTCTTGTATGCAACAGACAGAGTCTGTTTCATCATGACAAATAGAGGAGAAATTCTGTCTTGGAACTTATCAGGACAGAATTTCGGTTTATTGTAGATACGTTTGTATGCCATGCTACCAACCACTAAGCACAGCTGTCATTTGTTATGTGATTACACTCAGGATGAAATAGAACATCTTGGTTTTGTATGATTTGGAGATGGTCACTAAAAGTGCAGCTACAAAGAGGACGGAAGCTCTCTCTTCACAAGGAGCCACATGAAGAAGGCAAGAGACAATGGGTTCAAGTTGCACTGAGGGATGCTTGATGTAAGTACAAAATTTTTTACAGCGAGAACAATCGTTCCCTGGAACAACCTCCTCAGAGATGTGGTGGAGTCCCCATTGCTGGAGGTTTTCAAGATGCAAGTTGGACAAGGTGCTCGATAATCTCATCCAGGCTACCTTTCCCATGAAGGGTTGCACCAGATGATCTTTTGAACTCCCTTCCAACCCGGGCTGCTCTGTGATTCTATGATTAGAAAGAATTAACACAAACTTGTAAATTGCTAGAGAGCAGCTATCTCTTTGTGTAATGACTAAGGATTTATAAATTTAGAACTTGCACATGCTCTTATTTCAGTGCTGTCTTGTAAAGAATACCGTACACTGAAGGTGTCTAGGCATCATTGTATAATTTGATGTATGTCTGCCACTTGAACAGAAATTTTCCACAACTACAATATACTATTCATTCTGAACTGTGACCTATAGTGCAGAAAGACTAATCCATAATTGCAGAACGTGGTACATAATTAGATTTGGCACAATGCTTATTGTAGTATTGTCTGATCTCTTCATATATGAACCTATTTATGCTCCTCCCTCAAAATGACCATCAAAATGAGTAAAATATTTGTCTACCATCATTTAGCTTATATGAATGAATTTTCATTCTGTTTTCCAAAGAAAAGAGAGAGATTTTGAGACAGAGTAATTCAAATACTGTAGAAGGATTCTTAGAAAGCAAATCCATGGCATTTTGTTGGGTCTGTGATGGAAATAAATTGCTGCTCTCTGTTAATATCCTTTCTATATCTAATATCCACTTTGATAACTGCTTTCAGCTCCTCATTCCATCTTGCAGTGCCATAAGGGCTTGGTACATCCAGAAGGACTGCACAGGGCTGCTCCGACGGTAGCTGGAGCACACACTGCCCACGGCTGCTCTGTGCTTGGAGTGGCTTTCCACTGTGGTCAGAGCTGACTGCAGTCTTTACAGTTAAGCTGTTCTGGTGTGGGTTTTTGTTGGATACTGCATAGCCTGTCCTCACAAATAACATGACACTGCACCCAAGCCTCAAGAAGACAAAGTTCAGTCACAAAAGTGAGCATGTAACAGTTCTCAGAACAATTTTTTTTTTTTTAAAGAGTAAAAGTGTATTTACACAGTACACTGTAAGCCAAAGCAAAGGGAAACATACAGTCCAGACCACACTGCAACCAAAGGCAAAAGTTCATTATCAGGCCACAAACACACACATGTGCACATACTACAACTATATTTTTAAAAGGTTTTTGGGAAGCCAAAAAACAAATTAGTTGGAAAAAAAAATAATACATGATTTATTCCTGTTTTTAAATACAGTTTTATCCTGTGCATAAATTTGACCTATAATCCCTGCTACAAGATTTCTATAATTGCTTTGACCATTCAAGATGACACTCACTATCAGATTTATTTTTTTGGAAGACCAAATTTCTGAGAAAAACAATAGAAACTACCATCTGCCCCATGTCCCTTCCTCCCCAATAATGTTTATAACCTGTCTGCTGAGGAGCTCTAGTCACGTAGAATTTAGAGAAGGAATCTATATTTTTTTGCAAACTGTGGCAATTTATAAGCTTCCAGAAGGAGCCACAATCGGCATATGCTCAGTGGAGACTTCTTGAAGAAGATTGAAGTTCGACCTGTCTAACTAACCAGCTAACTAACTTTTCAGATGTGATGAGTAACTCAGTAACAAGTATATTCAAGTCTTGGGCCAAGAAACACTTCTCCTTTTGCATTTCTAGAGCCAGGGACTGAAGCTCAATGCTTCATGTCTGAGATGCTTCTCCCTGCATAAGTCAGACAAAAAGATGTAGTCGAAATGGAACCCATTGTGAGAACATTACAGAAGCCAGACAGAAAACAAGCTGAAGAGAAAGAGGGTTGGGTAGGGGTATGTAGACTTTGGAAGACTGGGGATGTGCAGTTGGAAATGCAAAGGAGTTGCTTTCTGAGTTTGTAAGGTAGGTAGGCAGCAGCAGAGAAGGTGAAAGTCTATACATGAAGAGACAGACGGCTGTTTAGAGGCATGCATAAAAGGGGAATCAATAAAACTTGAAGCCAGAATGAGTAGGATTAAATGAAAGCAAAAGGTAGCAGGATGTAGTAGATTTTAGGGCAGAAGGGTCACTGCAAAAAAGGAACATTTTTGAAAAGTGTAGAAAGGAGGACCCTGGGAACTACTGACCTGTCAGCCTCACCTCTGTGCCTGGGAAGATCATGGAACAGAATCTCCTACAAGGCACATGTTAAGGCACATGGATGACAGGGAGGTGATGAAAGACAGACAATATGGCCTCACCAAAGGCAAGTCCTGCCTG
>KZ505639.1:925389-947827 GCA_002844005.1 Limosa lapponica baueri
CTTATTAATGCCTATAAGTATCTAAAGGGTGGGTTGAGGGAGGATGAAGCTGGACTCTTTTCAGTGGTTCCCAGTGACAGGATGAGATGCAACGGGCACAAGCTGGAACGTAGGAAGTTCCATTCAAATATGAGGAAGAACTTCTTTATGGTGAGAGTGACAGAGCACTGGGACAGGCTGCCCAGGGGGTTTGTGGAGTCCCCTTCTCTGGAGATTTTCAAGACCTGCCTTGATGCAGTCCTGAGTAACGTGCTCTGGGCAATCCTGCTTTGACAGGGGAGTCAGTCTAGATGATCTCTAGAAGGTCCCTTCCAACTCCAGCAATTCTATGATTCCGTGATTCCATGATAATATTGCAGCTAAAAATATAACATGTTCTCCATATAAACACTCAAGAAGATTTATAAACCATAGATATATTAAATTACTAATCTGCTGTTCTCTAACGACTAACCAGTTTAAGATTTTTGCTGATCAAGGTTCTTTTCTCCCAGTTACAGTTGTATAATAGAATCATTAATACAGTATTATCAACTTTCTTAGACTCCACACTGTAAGTCTGTCCTTCACGGGCTTCCCCAGGGCAAAGATTCTTCTAAACTAAAGCAAACTTTGAAATAATTAAAAATACATAGCTAATTTCTTTCCTAGCTTACCGTTCTACACCAAGAAACCTTCTACCCCAGCAAAAAAAAAAACCACTCATAACTTCCTTAACTTTACTGTAGTTCAACAGCAACTGTTAAACAATCCTAACTGAAGACTTCAGAAAGATTGTTGATGTACCACCCATTTATATACCAGCATAATTAATTCTGTGATTCTGTGACTCTCAAGGTTTGATATCATCCTTCTGTGTGGTTCATAAACAGAGTTTATTTGAGACATAGTGGATAAGTTCCATAAAGCTCTCCAGATGCAAAAATACTCAGAAGAAAAGGAAGGTCTCTCCTTACCCATGAGTATAGCAGCTCCAGAGCAAATTCCTGTTTTGTAGTAGAGGTCGAAAACTGCTACAATTATAAAACAAATTTACAATGCAAAACTGTACTGCACAATCTGAGCAAGTTGTGAGAGAATCTAGGGAAATGTGGCAAAGATTATGTTTGTGATATTGTTCCATACTTTGTTCAGATTTTACACAGAAAAAGTTAAAGACTAGTTAATATTTGGACATGAATAATAGAAATAAAAAAAGTAAAACCACTGAGAACAGAAAAATGAAAACCTGACATTTTATTTTACTTGGGTTTCATATAGGAATCTGGGATTAAAAAGTATAAAATATATTAAAATGATCTGCAATATGCTTGAAATACAGGACAGAAATACTGAAAACTAAGAGCTTTTCTGTTCTTCTAAGATAAATTGCTATACCAGTTCAGTATCTCTCATAATGGCTGCCATTCTATTTCCAGCATTTACCAGAGTAACAATGCTTGAGTTTATACCTTATCTGTGTGTTGGAAAGAAATGTATTATTTTGTGTACTACTGCATAGAAATGAGACCATATAGCATTGGTCTTAAAAACTCTATCCATTTTTAGGGAATATGCTATCTTACAGATGAATTACACTAAACAGCATTACATTTATCTCCATCTATGACTTCAGTTTTTAAAACCAAAGCAAAACAGTTGTTCCTTTGGCAAGACAGGAGGAATGTGAACATCTGTCACTTCTTTAGTTTTTTCTTAACCACTAGGGTGTAGGGAAAGCTAGTCTATCTTGCATTTACAAAGAGTGAAATATATGATCTAATGGGGAAGAATTCCATCTACCTACCATTAACTCATGAACTGTAGAGGCTGGTAAAAATAAAAAGTAATGCAAAATTTAAAAACAAACAAAAGGAAACATTATAAATGCCTCTTTATTTCTGGCAGCAAAAGAGATAATGATAAATACACATACGGTTTTCTGTTTTGAAGTCTGATTGGGACAGAATTCTCACTGCCATATTTATGATAAAGATAACCTTGTATTTACAGGAACAATTGAAATGCTGGATACAGAAGGATTTCTGAACATCTTTAGCTTCAGCATTTTCTCACCAGCTGGAATTGCTGGTCACCTTCAGGGAAGAATGCAGCAAATAATACTGTCTGAACAAAGAGAATTTGTCTGTCAAAAGGCTTCTCCTTCCACACTCATCAAGACTGCAGGGCACATTTTTAACACCAGTGCTCAGTCCACTCTGTGCTTGGAATTGAGAATTCTTCATATGTTTTGTCCTGAGCCAGAAAACAACTGTGTAAAAAGAATCTGACCGTAACACACGGTGTGTTCTGTCTCTGGCAAAGAAGCTAGAACACTTAAACTATGCATTCAGAGAGCCGGTATGGAAGACTTCTGTGTAAGTGTGGAGTGAGAAAACTTCAGAGGACATGGTGGAAGAAGAAATATTTGTTATACAGATATTATTCCTAGGTGTATTCCTATTTGTGACCAAAACATGGATTTGAACATATTTTATGTCTTTTAAGTCTTTTAAGTCTTCTGCTGATAGCTACTCCAGCTCATGCCAGAAGAGGGGGGTCTTCTCTTTCACCGCAACTACATGGGCATAATAACTGTTTGTCTTGGGCTGGACTACTCTTGTTTTCACAGTTTGTTCAGAATGAACCTTTTTTTTTTGAAAAGAAAAAAAAAGGACATAGCATTGTAGATGTGACTTCCAAATTTAAGTACTTTCACTAAGCCTGTGTGTTTATACATGTGTACAGTATACTTTTTTGTAACAACCTTGGAAAGCCAGTACCAGCCTCAAATTCCTTAAAAACTACCCTGTGTTAGACATGATGTTCTGATTATGAGGGGGAGGTAAGAGGAACTGGGAAAATAAGAAATTAAGGACATGTTTTGATAGTGAGATAATAGGTTACTGGTAGGTTCCTAAGGCTATCTTCTTAGTGTCTATATTTAATTCTGATTTTTTAAATGTTGCATAACTAACACCACCTTTGCTATAATCCTCTTACAAATATGCTGTGTGGCAGTGCTGAGGAATGTCTGACTTTTTCTGTCTGGACTTGAGGGGGAAATTGGTTTTTGGGAAGCATTTTTGAAAGAAAAGGAAGATGCACAACTTGTATTTTTTTTTTCTTACAGTAGCATGGAGAGACATCTAGAGATGTGATAAAAAAGAGTGATAGAATGAATGGAAAGCAGGAAAATACAGTGTAGTTAATGCAGCATTGTTTATAATAATCCTGAAGAGGAAGAAAAGATATATTTAAAGTGTCAGATTTTAAGAGCTATTCAAGTACTGTTGCAGAGGTTCAAAAAAACAGAGGGATGTGATCAGATCACCTCATGAGGACAAAGCCATTAGCAGTTTTGTTATGAAATAGCTGGTCTGAATTTCCATGTTCAGCTCTGATCCATGACCTGAACCATAAGTGTGGCAGTTGCTTCTGTAGCCAGATACAAGAATGGTTTGGCCATTTCAGCCATTTCCTTATTCAAATAAACCCTCAAACTCTATTGGATTTTAAAAATATACAACAATCATCTTTGTAAAACTTGTTACAGCCTGGGAGTAACTAGCTGGGCTGCCTCTCAGAATGGTAAACTGCCACCACCATTGCTAATACAGGAGGTCCTTGGAGACATAATTAAAAGTCTAAAGAGAAAAGTGTCACACTGGTGGAAAGAAAGAAAAAAGGAAAGCCCACCAGGGGACAGAGATCAAATAAAACAGAACAATATTTCACTCTGATCCATTAAAAATAACAATTAAAGACCAATATGTTTGTTCCTACAGTTAACTTGCATATACAATACACATTGTACTTAATACCTTTCAGGTAGGTCTGCCAAGACATTTCACAGATATTAATGGCAGAGCTCAGTTAAGCAGCTTAAGCCAAAGGGAATCAGTGAGGTTTGAGCTCCAATCTAAAACCTGAAGTATGTGATGCATCTTGTCCTTCCATAGACAACACTCGGTTCCATCTTTGAGGAGTGTAGCAGCTGAAAGAGCTATATAAAAGAGTTTCAAATAAATTTGAGTTGTTAGGCCATAGGTCAGCAGTGTAAGACCTCAGGAGGTGAACTGCAGGCACACAGTTAGACAACAAACCCAGAAAGTGGCTGTTCTGTGTTGCAGTATTGTTTTGCAAGTCAAAATGTATTCTTGTAAGAACAGTAAAACTGAATGTGTTGCCCATACAACTATTTGAGCAATGTGTGAGACCAAAGCACTAGCAAGAGTGCTGATTTTAGCATTTTGCACAAGCTGAAGTTTATATAAGGGTATATCTCAAGGATGTGCACATCATGCCTATACAGCACCTAAAGCATACAACACTCAGCTTAACAGCAGAAAGTTCAGGCTACAGACTGAATATGTCTAAGCTACAAAGCAAAGATATTACTGGTGATGTGTCCCTAATTGAAGCAAGAAGTATCTAATCCTAAACAGCTAACTAAAATATTTCTAAAGGAACAAGTCAAAAGAAACCCACAAGCTCTTGACATGAGGTCAGAAAGTGACATTTACATTTCTTCTATTTGTGGTACAGAAGGGGTAAAAACTACTGCAGAATATCAATCAAGTGAGGAATGAATACTAAAGTAGCTTTAAAAAGACATATAATTCATCTCATTTCAAACATTAAAAAAAAACCAACAAAACTAGAAACAAATGCCAGTGATGTGTCAGATAGGAAGAACAGGAAAAATGTGGCATCTTTGACAACTTGTGTGGCAGCACAGAAACATGAACATAATGACATATGGGGGAGATCTTAGGAAAGACTGTACACAAATCCTTTGGCAGCAATCTATCAAAACAAGATCCAAAAATTAAATGAAAACTAATGTTTTGAGATGGAAAGGGTATACATATAGATATTACATTTCATTCACTTTGCTTAGTGAAATAATGCACTTAAAATTCCCACAGGCACCTCATTGAAAAAAACTTGCCTAACATTTTATGCTCAGAAGAATAAAGATCAGACTGAAGCTAAGGAAAAGAGAATTCCACAGAATTGCTATATATTGTTAACTTCTCTGAAAAGAAATAATCCTTAAAATGTTTATTATTTACCAAATAGTGTTTCTATAAGTAAATTACTACAATCCACTAGGGAAAGCATGTGATGTTAAAGAAATATAAAGAATCAGAAATAGTCTGCTAGGGAAATTCTGATCCCAGCAGCTTTTTCAGGACCAGAATTTCTCCCACTGAGAAAATTAAATGAGGTGGAGGCACCATAGAGAAAAGATCCGATGCTGGCTAAGTGAACCGAAACAAGTGACTTAGAAAAACCCCAGCTAAACAGATATAACTAGTAATAAATAGTATGCAAAATAAATATTCCTCCCACAAGCCTGCCATGTATGTTGGCAAAAACTGACAAAACAAAATGATTTGTGATAGTGACTGGATTATATTTGGGTAAGCAATTCTGCAAATATTGTTATTCATTGGAATTGGTTACTAACCAGAATTTCTTTAATACAATGTGACATTTCACTTTTGCCTTTTGAGCAAAAGTGTAAGACAAAAAATCACACATGCAGAAGTTTCTTTTAGAACAAGCTTAAATATTTATCTGAAGCCTTTATTTTTATAGTCCTTGAGTCAAGCTATGGAGAATAGAGAACAGAGGATAATAACCCTTTTCTGAGTGCCACTATCAACACAGAGTAAGTTTTAGAAATTCGTTCACTCTAAGGCACCTGTGTCAGCATCCAAGGAGGTTACCAGTTTTGGCAGGCAAACTGAAAGGAAAAAGAATCTTATTTTAATTGAGTAAATTTTCTGGTTCATTTACTAATGATAAAAAAAAAAAAAGAGGGGGATGTTAAGAACAGGAACAATCAGAACTATGTAGTGCTTGATAAAGGAAGAAGTACAAGGAACCTAATGTTCAGTATAAAAAATGATGTCTCTTTTTTGAAATTAATTTAGCATAACTTAAATGAGTATAGAGTAAGAAATACTTCAAAAATCACAATGTTGATACTGCTTTAAAACATCTTCCATAGCAATTCCATAGATAGAAATTTGTTGTGGGTTTTTTTCATTTCTCTGACCTAAAAAATCTAAGGTTTAAAAACCTCAGCCTTCTACAACATGCATATCTGGAATTCTTTAGGTTTAATACAGCTATGGTCATAATGACTTATTAAAATGGATTGTCCAAATTTAGATTATACATTCTGAGCCAGCACTTTCTCTATAGCATTTGTTTAGTCAATCTGAAAATAACAATCGTTTGGTCCCATTTGGCTCTGCAGTTGTATTGTATGGTTTATGAAGCATTATAGAGAAACATTCAGTTTTAAATGCAAGTGAATGTCAAGTTAAAATATTAAGTTTTACAAACACCAAAAAACATATTGTATTGCTTTTTTCTTTAAAACACCCAAACCTGGCAGCCAAACTACCTGACATTACCCAGTATACCAGAGAGACTGAAATGTACAGAAAATTGGAAATCTGAAGGAAAAGTATTCTGAACTTTAAACTATACTAGTGGACTCCAAGTATAATAAAATGTCTGTATTATATACATGTATTACTATATTATTATGTACATTATATAATATTAAAAAATAGAAACTACAAAGGATGAGATAAAGAAAAATTAAATACTTTAATTAATTTATTTATTAATGGTAAAAAATATTTTCTTCCTGCAATCCAGTGGATTATCTTGAGCCCACCCAACTTTGGAGACCACTGGCCCAGACTGCTGAGGAACAACAGAAGTTCTCTATAGGACGGGTTGCTTTCACCTCATCTGACTGGAGCCTACAATGAGTTACATATCCATCCTCAGCTACATCTTCTCCCCTACTTTTTTTCCCCAGTCTTAACTACCTAGCAGTTTATAGAGCTGTTACAAACAGACTGCCTCTATTGCCTCTGCAACCACTCATACTGTCCCCAGTGTTGGCAATTAGCAATCATAGTCTTAATTAGCCTAACCCACCTGGCTATTTTGCTACTAATAAATCAATTAATTCAATTCACATGGAGGAACTTCTGTGTAGTACCATAGCTTAATCACTACTGGTCATCCTTATATATGACTGTTTTACACACCAGGAAAACTTAGTATACAGGCTGAATTTGTATTCTCCACTGATATGCAGTCTGTCAAGCAAGTATGGAGTGTGGTTAGTATTTTTAATGTATGTCGGGATTTGGCAAAAGCCTCAGCAGAGTGCAGAGGAGAAATTTGGGATGTAAGCTATAAACACTTTGGCACACTGAACTGGATGATCTTTAGTTCTCCCTGAATGGTATGGATACTGCTCATTGGGGGTCTCAGTTTACTCACTTCCCTCAGGAGCCTCTGTTGCTACCCTGTTTCTCTGTTTGTTAGTTTTTGATGTGAGAAATAGAAGCTTCTAAAACCAGGGTAACTTTGTCATTGGGATCCTTAAGGAGCTTCTTATTATTTTTTCTTCCCTTTTTTTTTTTTTCTTCTCTAGAAATATCTGCTCCCTAGGGGGCTATTAAGCTATGCAATCTTGTACTTATATCCCAAGATGTCCCCTTCCTATCTTCCATTCTTTCCACTGCAGTGAGATTATCTGGCTCTATCTCTTTATTGCCCTTTCCCAGCCAGTATCAAGAGGAAACAGAAAAAAATCACAGGAACAAAAGACATTTTACTGTCCATCCTTTTCTTCTTAAGCACAAATATATATTTTTGCAGTTGGTCCCATGTCAATGGTGCAGACTTCTGCCAAACATGCTTTTTCTGTCATCACCATTGTTTTCCTTGTCTGTTCCCACATAAGATGACTGAATATCACTTTGCCCCATAAAAGATTAGATTCTCACTAAACTTCACTTGTCCTCACCCAAAATGAAGAATCTGCTCTTCTATACTGACATACTTTAACTTATGGAATCAAGAATGAGTGCGATACTGCTGAAATGTGTGGAAAGACATGCTGGATGCAGCAACTATGGAGTAGCTGAACTGTTGGCCACAGCTACAGATGTT
Organism: Limosa lapponica baueri; assembly: GCA_002844005.1. Taxonomy (NCBI): domain Eukaryota; kingdom Metazoa; phylum Chordata; class Aves; order Charadriiformes; family Scolopacidae; genus Limosa; species Limosa lapponica. The sequence goes on from KZ505639.1 coordinate 933,367, forward strand.
CATAGTCAGAACATCTTTCACCACTCCCTGAAAACCTTGAACAAATACCTGAGAGAAACTCTTGTTTCCATTTTCTTACCACTTATTCTGACTAGAGACTAATTAATTGCTAGGTATACAAGGAAAAAAGTATCTTCAGGACAGGGGGAGAAAGAAGACTAAAGCTTAACCAGGAGGTCAGAGGTGTATCAAGACTAGGCCTTTCAGACCTAGCACTCAACAGGGATCTACTGCCTGAAGAGTAGAATCAGCACTATCTTGAGTAGTAAAAGCCTGGTGCTTTATGTCCTTGCAGCTTTGTCTCTTGTAATGCTGCATTGACATTTGTCAGGTTTCTAATAAGTAAATAATCTATTAAATTAGGATAACACTTTCCAACCTCAACAGAGATGGAAAGACCTACTGTAAAATAAGGATTATTTTCAACTCATGCTCTACACAGGCAGTCCAAAAGAATACACAACAAATCCCATGGACGTCTAGGGTTCCCTCTGAAGCTGAATCCTCTCTGGCTCTCAGTTTATTTCTGCAGGCCTGAACTTGTTCTGTGGTGGTACTCTGGGCTTACTGTTTGTGTTTGTGTCAGCTCTTTATGCTATTTTTCACTCTGATATTTATTAAGTACATAACTTCTGTGATCACAGCTTCTTTGAGTAACAGGATAAAAGTTTCCAGGCTTTCTAAAAGCCTAAATGTTCTTCCATGTGTATTTTCCTCTAAATATTTGCTTTCTGTAATCAGTGACCCTACAACTGACCCTAACATGATCTTTTTTTCTGCCGGTATTAGTCTCTCTCAGCAGTTACCTAATTAGTGTCTTCTTGGTGTCTTCTCTGTGACTCCTGCCTATCCTTGCCATGTGACAACACTTGCAGATTTCCTGATGGGCCATTTTTCTCTTCTTCAAACTCCTTGAGATTCGTCACTTTATTTCCTGGATTCTATCAATACTTCTCTTGCTAACCACTTGGATCCTGTTGCCCTGCAGATTTTCCCCTCCCTGAGGCTGAATGCCTTTATATCCAAATTCTCCTCCCACCTTGGTGAATTGGTACTGTCCACTACACACTCAGCTCCTTCTCAAAAGTACTATATGAATGACTTGCTTTCATAAAGGAAGGAAGGATGTCCTGTAGTGATGCAGGAGTTTTATTACAAAACTTTCAGTGTTGATGCTTTTTCATTGCTGGTCATATTCTGAAGTAATATAAAGTAAATAGACCTAAAGTAGATAGTAAATTAACCAGCAGTATTTTTGCTCCCAAATGTTAGAAAGGCATATGATTTGCTAGTTGTATTTGAATGTTTTTAGGAGCATTCTTTTAGGGAAGGAAGAAAAGCATCCACATTTTACTACCTGATGCAACTCATAGCATTGTGAATGCTAGTTCTCCAACGTAAAATAATTCAACTGCTTTTCACTAGCAGTATGTTGTATTTAGTATAATTTTTGATAGTGTTAAAATTTCAAGGGAAATATTTCATCAACATACAGAACTAAATGAAAAAGCATCAAAAATTGGCTTGGAAGCAAATGGAAGAAAGGCATTTGAGGGCAGGCAAATGAGATTACAGTGGAAAACAAATACTGTAAAAAAACCCTCTGTAAAAGATTTGAAAGACAGTTGAATATATGCCTCAAATCAGGAAAGAAAACGTGTAAATACACTGTGGAAAAGAATTGATTTACCATACTAGACTGATCAGATACTACTTTTTACTTGCAAAAATGACACAAAAAGTGAAAGGTAGGAATGAGCGACAGAGAGTATGCATCCAACTCTGTTGTCGATTTCTCTTTATTTCATATGCAAGCTCTTCTTTATCTGTTCTACATGTTAAATTTTTTCTTTTCATTTAACAGGGGACTTCACAAACATTACGAGGTTGCCTTGCATCATAATCTCCACTTGCCTGCCTTTGCTACAAGCTATTAAATGGATTCTGTACAGTGAGCTTTTTCATTACTCTTCTCACAATTGTATCTCAGCAGTGTCTAAGCAATGTAATTTATATCTATCATCTATTTTGCCCTCTCAGTCTCTTCCTAGCAGCAGAAAAACACACACTGAAGTGCTCTGGAATATTTCTGTAACTTTATAAAAATTTACCCTGCCAAATGTTTACACTAGATGCAACAAAGTCAGGAAACGCACCTTGTATTTGGAGCGGAAATTGAGATTTGCACAGAGTTCCATGGTCCCAAGAAAGCTTGATCTCCTATACAGGTGAAAACACTTTCTTTTTGCCAAAAGCTGCACTATTCCAGTGGAGTACATTTAATGACCACTGTCTTCATCTCATAGCTGAGTGTACATGTCTCTACTCCTGTAAGTTGGAAACTTCTTATAAGATCCATTTTACACAGAAGGAACTGAACCACAAAGAGCCTGCAACTTGGCTGAGGTCACACAAAAAGAGTAAGAAGGAAAACAAAATTGAACCCAATTTTTTGAAGAATCCCTGGGGTGGCCCATGAAACATTCCTCCTCTAAAGTAACTGCTTCTATTATTTACAGATTTGATATGTACCTGTGGTTTTGAATAGTATCTTTGTTAATTTGTAAAAATAAGTGCAATCTTGAAAAGTACCTCTTTTGATACAAAGAATTTATAATATATGTTAGGATCACAGCATCTTTGATCCAGAAGACATACTTGCTACTACTAAAAGGCACTCTCAAATTACATTTACTAATGTTATATATGTTATATAAATTCTTTTATCTGGAAAATGAATGGAGTAATTTATATATTTCCATGTCAATTTTGTTTCATCTAAATACTCAATCTTTTTCCTTATTTTTAATTCATGGAAGAAATTCCGTCTCAGGATGGAAGGGGAGAGAGTGAAAGGTAAGTGGCTTGAGGGTTAAAAGAGAGGTTGTACGAAAGTTATAGTCTTTGGACATTATACCATCTAACGTACAGCAGAGGAAGAAGTGGAGAGAGTTTGAGAATACAGCCATCTATGGCGACTAGAGACGTGGATGCCAGTGATGACAAGAGAAAACAGCAGAACAAGAACAAGGAGAGGGAGCATTTAGTTAAAGAAGTCACTTGGAAGGTATTAGATCAGTATTGAAGGCAAAATACACTGGGACAAGCAATTCTGAGCAATTCCAAGTACTCACAGAAGAAGTTCTGCAGTAGGATGAAACTAAGTGCCTAAGACAGGTAGACTGTCTAGAAGTGCAGCTGTCAGTGTTACATAGGATTGAACGGTTGGTGTCAACAGGTGTTCTTTAAAATATTTGCTTATAATTAAACATCAATGCACCTTTTGTACCTGATCTGCTAAGGGTATGTAAACTGCATTATTAGACAGTGCCAACACAAACTTCTCTGAAGTGTTTGAAAAGTACTTAACTACTCCCTGAGATGGGCTACTAGTTCCTTCTAGGAGAACTGAAAGCAGTTACTTTTATTCACTTCATGCATTCAACAGAAATTTGAATATGATCTACTTCCACTTACTTGCCCTTCTAAGGGAAAGCAAAGACAGAATTTATTTTAATATACCACAAAAAATAAGATAATAAAAATATGTAGAGTCTGAAATTTCTCTTAAGCTATAGAAAAGGGCTTAGTCTGAATTTGATTGCGGCCCCTTTCACTACAAGAGCCCTATGTTTGTGGAAATCAAAGTAAATATATCTATTTGTCTTAAGTAATCACAACAACAACAACATTGTTTTCAATGTTTCTGTTTATCTCAAATATGCTACACTTCCTAAACAGCCTAATCAGATAACAAACAGGCATTCTCCATCCTCGTTGGAGACCTGTTTTTGAAAGCACACACCCAAGCTTTTACCCAAAAGTGGGAAAAAAAGAAAAGAAAGTTATATTCTAGGGTGTCCAAAATAAACCATTCAGGGTCAGTAATAGCAGCTGTATGTCTCTATAATCATAACTATTTTCCTTCCTAGCTCTCAGCATGGAAACATGACTGCCAGTAGAACTGATTTTAATGACAAATGATTGAGGGAAGTTCACAAGACACACAAACATCAACACAAATTACCAAGAGGGGATGAAATATACTAATTCCCTGTTAAATGGTGCCTGAGTTCTCCATTAAAACGTAGGATGAAATTACTCTCAACCTACCAGATCTAATTCACAGATCCAAACTTTCCTTTGTGTGGTGTTTGTTTGCGTTTTCCTGCATGTCTTGAAAGCTTTCATTCTTGAGACTCTCTACTAATAAAGACTACTGTAACCAATTTTAAATGTGGAACAATTTTTAAAAGTCAAATTCAGGTGCCTAGTACTGTCTGCATAAGAAAAACCAATTACTTCTAATATACCTATAGGCTTTACAGCTTTGCAAGTGTTACATATCTATAGGCAGCCCTTATCTGAAAGCTGTCTTAATTCTGCTGTTTTGACTTCATTCTTGTTGCTTACATAAACACATTTCTACTAACAAACACTTTTCTACTCTGAACAGACAGTCCTATAAGTTTCACAAATTTCTAATTTTGGCCACAATCTGAGATGCACTTAGTGAATATCACACTGGAGAGATTTCTTACTTCATACTGTAATCACAACTAGTATCTGAAAAGATCTACAAGAAGACAAAACAATCATCCTGCCCTCAGTCGAAAAATTATTTCTTCCTGAGAATACAGTGATTTAAGAAATCCCCAGTCTGGATATGACTCAAGTATCACATGTTAGTTCTGGGCTAGCCAAATATCTTTACTGTGGTTAGTGGTCTGCAAGACAGTGCAAAAGATTTCAATTTGACTCCCTGCGTTTGCATACTTGACCAGACAGCTATGTTCACATCTATACAACATCTTTCATCCAAGAATCTCTGAAGATGCACAGCAGGCTGAAATGTTGCTGTTCTTAGGGTGATTTTACAAAGAAGGGGGCTGTGCATGAAATACCAAGAAATTTGAAATAAAGTACTCAAAATTTGAGAATATGTTGTTAAGGTTGACCTAGCTTTTACTAATGTTAAGTGCTTCTATAAATTTTAAGTGAATGTACAGCTCTGTGTCAAGCCAACCGGGGCTTAGCACCCTCAAAAGTTGTTATCCTGTGTAGGTCTTAGAAGGTAGTCTTCAAAGAATGCACAGTTCTTCACTGGTTTGTTGATGTAACTCCACTGTGCTCTATTGGAAAGGCTGTAGTTTAATCTGAACCTATTAGCTTTACAGGATACAAGCTAATTTTGCACAGAGCTACCAGGCTATCTACAATAGGTTTCAAAAGTCATGTAAAAGCATTTATTAACTTGGTTTCTGTCCTACTTGATAACATCTGTTCTGATTTTGTAAATGTGCTGGCAATCTTTGTATCAGCAGAGTCACAACTACTTGCCTCAGCTGCCTCTTGAAACACATGGCATGGCTTGTTGGAACAGAGGAATTTTGACAATTACAAGGTTGATCATAATTTTAGAAACAACTTCGGTGACAGAGTAAAACACTTTTTATATGGTCTTGATAAACTGAAAGCATATAAGAAGGGGTTGTTTAAAAGTAACTGGTAAAGAACAACACAGTAAGGTAAAAATATAAAAGACTAGCATCTTGGATATTGTGTACCACAGTAATACAGATGGGGAGACCAAGTTACAGTGGAACATTGTTATCACATGACTAGATCAGTGTGATATTAAAAGGCAAATGTCACTTTTAGCTATATTACCAAAATCATTGTATATAAAACACATGAGGTAATTACTTTATTGTCTATGGATCATGTGAAGCTTCAGCTAGAGAGTTATTTGCAAATCAGCCCAGTGAACTTGCTGACATTCATAGTAAGTTGAGTAGTACTCAGGGAAAAGCAAAAAGTGTGCTAATAATTTTCAGAAATACAGAAGGAAAAGGCATTGTTTGATCTATGGGGGAAGTGGAAGTCCGAAAAGAACATGATAAAGGTTTTCCAGTGTTCAAAAGTCTGCTATGAAGTCTGTCTAGAATAGGACAAGAATCAGTTTAATTATAAGGAAAAAATATTTTGTTTAGCTATTAGGAAAATCTGACACAAAAGGTAGTGAAGTACTGCAGTAGGTCACTTATGGAGGGTATAGTGAGATTTTTTAGAAAGTTCCGGACCAACATCTTTTAGAGATGTTCTACACTTGCTAATCTTGTTTCAAAACAGATAGAAGTGCTGAGATTTCATCAAGATCCAAAACTCTGCAGTTCCATGAATTCAAGGTGACATACAGAACTCACGGATCCAGTTTAAAATGAAGTAACAGGTCTCTCTTTGTCATATACAGTGCTGACGCTGAATGGTTTGTGCCTCCTGTTCACCATCATGATGTCTACTTTTCATCTAAAAGGCACAATACCGGTAACGATTTGCTACTTTATATTGATGGATTTATTTTTCCTGGTACTAGTGACTAAATTTAGAACCAAAGTTATTGGCCTAACCTTTATAATAATACAATAAAGTGCTTTAAAGGCTGGAGGTCAGTAAAATTGTTTTGAATAAGGCAAATAGAGAGTGAAATATTATAAGAGCTAGAAGTAGCTCATAATGTATTTGTTTTGATGCCTGTGTGTTATGAAATGAGGTATTCTGAACTAGTTGCACTCCTGATGAATAGCATTTTCCTCTGGATTCCAGAAAAATGTATCCATTGGTATGCTTCTACAACAAATTTCCTGAATAAATGCCTCCTAAAACTATACATGGAGGACCAGATGTCTGTATCTTTCCTCTGTATAAATGTGGCACTCCAATTAAAGATCATCCTCCCTGTCATATGTAATTTCTTTTAGGTCCCATTTTTAAGTAATGATTTCTATTCTATCAATATCTCTTACAGAGCACTAAGAAATGCTTGCGTGTGAGAGAGTGTTTGGTCTGTAAAGGAATAAAAAAACAAAGAAGCTGACGAAGTTACAAGGAAGTACTTTTTGTCTTTTAAGAGAAATATGAGAAATGAGCTAGAAGAATGCAGACAGTAACTATCCAGCTTCCTTTCAAAAATGTGACTTGGACTGTATTTCAACCATTCTTCTTTCAGGGGTAAAAAAAGAAAAGAGAAGAAAACATATTGAAACCCTAACCTGTCTATATTATTAAAGACTGAAACAGGAAATAGCAATAATGTTATGGGAGGCACTGACAATAAAGCTTGGATTCATGTACTTTCCACACCACCAAAACCCACAAGACTGTAGCTGCTAGGCATATGTATCTGAAGATTCAACTAATTCTGTGATTATTCAGTTACAGGCTATAGAGTAGTAAAACCGATATTTTAAGTTCAAATATTTTAGTTGCTAGTCATGTCACCAAACTGAAGATGCCAAATAACTGCTACTGAGATCTTGATTGTGTAAGAGTTGTCAAAGTTCTTATCTAACAGTTTGTTACATCTCTTCTTCAGTAGTAATAAATTTAGTTTGCTAGCAATGCAATACCCACTAATTGGCAGTAACAGTTCAGGCAGATCAAACCAGAGGTCATCACAGTGCTCTGTGGAACAATGTTGCCACCTTGGACTCAGACTGGTTTTAAAGCTGTTTTTCAGAGTAAGACAGCAGGTGGTGTGTGTGCCGGGGGGTGTTATTGTATGGCTTCTACTTTTTTTCAGCAACTATTATAATTGTTTTGATGCTTCCGAGTGTAGAACATGTGAAATCATGGTGTCTAGCTCATAAAGGCATTCAGAGTGCTACTTCTTTTACTTATGTGTATCAAACAAAAAGTCTTTTGATTGTACACAGTGTATTCATTTGCAGAAGTCATAGGGCAGAAGATATGTGCATATGGATATGTGCATATGGAAGCTTTTCAGATGCATCCAAGAAATCAGAAATAGAAGGTCACATTAAAATGTTCACCATATATGGCATAATTTTATGAGGAGAACCTCAGTTGCTATAGACTCAATGTCATATTCTAAGAATATTCTCCTTTCTGGGAGAGTATTTCACAAAGAAGAATTTCTTGCACTCCGTCAAATGATAACTTCCTTTGCCTCTTCTTTAGAGCCATTTCCCTGTCCTCCTCACATATAGCTCTGCTCTGAGAGAGGAATTTAGTCACAGTACTGGTAGGGTGGATTACAGAAAGTCTCTCTAAGTGTATTTGTAAATTAACTTTCATAGCAGAAAGTCATATTTTTCTATCATCATTGAAATAAAATATAATGAAAGACTCTCCTGCCCTGCATAATTGAGACTCATGAACTAGAAGACTTACAAATGCTAGAAGATCCACATTTGAATTTTGAATTGACTCTAAAACATTTTGAGGTTTTAAAAAGAACTATTTAGCCAACAGTTTACTGTTTCCCTTATTCTATTTGTCCATTGATACACACATGGAAGAAATGCCTTTTATTCATTTTATATATATATATGCATGTATGCAGGTGCACTCAATTTAGTATTTTTAATTCAGAAAATAAACTAGGACATCCACAAACTCGGAGAAAATGGTCCAAGGTCCATGACCAACCCTTTGGATGTAAAATCAAACTAACTGAAAGTGGGGCAGCCAAAAAGAAAGGAAATTCGGAGTTCTATCTGGATAGCACTGTCAATTCCAAACAGTATCTGGCTTATGATCCAGTGGTAGAAGTGCATGGATGAAGAAGTACTTTAAAAAGCTAAGCAGTTTTTGGACACAGTGTTTTCATTTCCTATTTTCTCCAGGTTCCTCAGATTTTAAGCAATGCCTGTAGCAAAGTCTATACCTCCTTTTTGCAATTGCACCTGGCCAGAATATGTGAAAGAAGTCTTAGCAGATGTCCTCAACAAAGTACATGTACTAAAGAGCAGTGAGGGCGTACTAACTAGATCTTTGGATGTTAGGCTTAGAACCAAGCTCAAGTTCAAACTAGCTCTATTAAGTATCTGCTGTTAGAGTAGCTGAATCCTCTGCTAGGAGAGGTCAAAATCTAAAAAGTGGTCTTCAGAAATATCACAAGAATCAAGCTGTCAATTCTTCTGCCTTCTTTTCTTTTTCTTGACATGAAAATTAAATTTTATTTTAATATTTGAAGCAATTATAAAAGAATGAAAAAGGAATAAAGAAGTTATGATGCATAAGGAATTATTATGCCACTTTATTTAAAGCTTGCCTTAATGTTCTGTACCGTACTCAGCTTAGGTTGCCACATCCATTTTAAACATCCATTTAAGCAAGGTGTAAATAGTAGAAAAATTGTTCTGCTAAAACAGGGGAAATCTTAGCAGTAATCTTTCAAGACTGGACATGACAGATTTTGTGACTTTCCCTGCAATATTACACTTGACATCTTTGTTGCTTTTAAGATACTGAGCCACCAATCACTATTAGTTGTGACTGGGGCATTTTATTTGTTAAAGGTCATTTATGAAAGCAAGCTAAGTGCACAAATGCTTATTGTAAGATACTAGGATAAAAGAAGTAAAATCCCATCAACAATTAAAGTTCAAGACTAAAGCAGTTAAACTGGATAAGAAAAAACAGAGACTTTCCCATCATACTTATAACTAACTCTCCAAGGCAATCATTTTGACTGGAGTAATATAAGGAAAACAAATGGTAAATCACTAAGAGAACTGAAAAACATTGAGATTCACTTGGGAAAAATACCCTCAAGTGTTATATGAGATAAGCTGAGACGTATTCCAGAACGCATATAGAACACCACGTGTGGTCTCTGCCTAGCAATTACTAAGCTACAGAAAATAGTTTTGATGGACAGAGATTGGAAGTGACAACAAAGAAAGAAGAAACTTCAATCTAGACAGCTCTTAAATGTAAACGTGTGTATTCTTATTGGGGAAAGGATGGCCAACCACAGAACTAGTAAATAGAGCCGAAATAAATATTTTTACTTTCTTTACTACTTTAAGCAACTTGCTGAAACTTACTGTACCTCATTCTTTTCATCTCTGAAGTGGGTTTAACAGTTTTGTTTCTTCACTCATGTCTAAAACCTTCTAATGTCCCTTACAAAAGCAGTTGCAGAACTAAAAAGTAACATCTATATCTATTGCTTTTAATATATATTCTTTCAGTTGAGCTCATAAAATACTGGAAGCACGTCTGTCTTTAAAAACATCTGCTAAGGCATTTGGAAAAGTTTAGGATAAATCACACTGTGTGGTAGCAACCTTTAAAAGAGAGTTAGAAAAGACTGGGTACAGAGGATATGGTGCAAAAAGAAAAAAAGATGGATATGCTGCAGACAACCTTTTTTCATCTCCAAAAAACACCATTATGACTGGGAGGATCTAACAACACTTAAGTGCTGGAAAGACTTCAAATCACCTTCAGAATTTTAGTGCAAGAGGCAAAGCAAACATAATTAGCTGCTCTTAAATTCACTTCCTGAATGACAAAAATGCTTTTTGTCTCAGAACACTGAAGTACCTGTACTATTATTTGACATATTTTCATGAACTTTACAGTGAATTTTGTCCAAGTTACATGTTCAGAAGTTAAGAAATGTTATCATTATGAGTGTCTACACAACATTAATTCAGCCCTTTCATGTGATGAGTACATGGTGTCTGAAATTATATGATCATGTACTGTCTTCTCCCTACAAGACCTGTCTGTATCAAGTCCACAGAATGGCTGATGTTCTCTAAATGAAAATTAGTGTCTGTATAATGAATTAAGCTTCTTTGTTAAGGCTGCTGCTTAACCTACTACTGAAGTTTTAAGGTGTGTGATGAATGAGACTGAAAGACAAACCTATGGTTAAAGCAGATGAAGCAGTTAAATCCCATCCTGAATTAGATTCTAGCCCTGTCTCTCAGGTCCTGTGTAATCACAGGCAACTCACTTTAAACAAAATGTTTACAGTTGGTCACTAGTTTTTCACTTTTTGGCTCAGGTCTCTGTGGCACACAGTTAAGTTTAGGCGAACTCCATCAGAACTAGTATCCTTGATGCCTTGCCTACACCATGTCAAATTTCAAACTCTTCCTCTAAAACACTTTGCCAGGGAAAGCATTAAACTCTCTTTTTATAATAAATGATATTATTTCCTAATCAGATTATTGAAAACGGTTGTTCTCTCAAAATGTCAGAATCTGACAGATTAACTAGCATAAAACTCAAATAAAAATGTTTTAAAAGAAAAAAAACACTAAAAAGATAAACATCTAATAGGAAGTAGGAGCCTATCTTCTGTGTAAATTGTGCTGTAAGGCATGCTATCTATTGCAGAGTAATAGTGAGTGCAGGAACTTAATATAAATGTTCAGAATGCATATGGATGCTACAGCCATGTTTCTGAATAAAATGAATAACCAGATTAGGTCTTCATAATGGTATTGGTCTAAAAAGTTGATGGTTATTTTTATGCCAAATTAGTTTCTTTTCCTCTTTACTCGTTGTGGATTACAGAAATTAGGTTTTATACTCAAGACTGGGCATAATTTCTCTGTTAGAGATTCTTTCTACTTGTAAACTGCCTTTTCACTTACGTTTAAATTATACTATTCTCTAGAAATGTTCTTTCTTACCTTGTCACCCATCAAAATACGGATTTCAGTTTGATGTGTTGCTACTATAGCCCTTTATAGGCTACTGGTGCTTTACGTCCTGCCTCCGCTCTGTTGCTTCGGCACATCCTCTGGACTGCACCTCCAGATTTGCAAAATGGGCAGAAGATTCAAGTGAGCCATAAATTCCTTCCATGAGAAGGAAGATCAAGACAGCAGAGAAATACCACACTCTGGAGACATTACAATTTAGATGACTTATACTTCCATTCCTCTCAAGTTGCAGTTCCTACTCAGACTCTTATCTCAAACTTGGAACATTGAAAGTTTTCCAATCCAGAAAATCAAAATAAAAGTGAAGAAAAATATGTTTCTAACTAACTTTGTTCATGCTAATTAATCTCTGCCCAATGAGTACTAATAATTCTTTATGGTAGTTTTAACTGGTTTTCAAGGGAAACTACAGTGAGAAAGTATTTGCTGTATAGGATAGATATTCCTGTTGATGAGGCTAAAATTGTTAGAGATGCTGCTCCCTTCACTAAAAAAACATCGTTAGTCTAAAAAGCAAGGAAAAATTTAGGCTTTGCTCTTACTTTCTGAAATCTTGCATATGATGTCCAAAATTTAACATAATTACACACATTTGAGAAGTCTTAAGACACTCCTGTGATACAGCTTGAGTCTGTACACTGTCTTGAGGTGTTAATTGAAGTAAGTAAGTAAAGATACGTTGCCATTTCTGCAGTATCTATGACGTGCTGATGCCAGCGTCACCACAGCATTACAAAGAAACAAAAGTAATTGTGCAGGTGGATTGTATAGTATTTTAACACAGGCCCTACCTTCTTAGGATTATCTCAGGATACGCCACATAGCAGGCAAATTTGAAAGCAAGATCTCGATGCAAATTTAAAACACTATTGTGTATGTGGCCTGAAAGTGTGATTCTGAAAGATGCAAAATTTCGGAAAAGCTTGGAGCTTGCTCAATCTGAAGTCTAATGATGATGTATATTCAAATGTCACCAGTTAGCTATTTTGTTGCTGATCCTTTGAGCAGAAATGTCTTATTCCACAATGTTTATCCTGTAATCCCATACTGTCAACACAAGAATCAGAACTCCCAACAGCCAACTTGCCTCCAGCTATTTTACCTCCTCAGCAGCTTTCAAGAGGCTGTAATATACTGTCAATACAAAAGCCACTGGCTTATTGACAGGTGGAAGAAAAAAAAAAGGGAGGTTTAAAAAAGCTGAATTAAATATCAAGCAAGACAACAAAGGAATGACTCCACGAGGCATTATTAGTTTTCACACAAAACTACTTAAAATCTTAAAAATAAAGTAACTGAAGCTATTAATGATTGTGTTACACTTAAGAGGTTCTTTGTTTGAAATGATAGATCAGCACTTAGGTAGAATTTTTTAGTGTGTGATATTGGTTATTATCACTGCAATCTACTAGTTTAGTGCATATAGGAATATCTCCTTCAAATGCCTAGCCCCAGTTTAAAAAAAAACCTCACTTTTCTGAAGTAGTAAGGAAAGCTGGTTTTAAATTTAGTTCTATGGCTGTCTACCTACTATAAGCCTTTTCTTTCACAAAGCTGTAACTGTTTAAAGCCTTTGACTCACTTCTGTGAAACTGCATAGTAAAGATTAGCCTTGCAATGGGCATGGAATATCTTTATTCTAGCAGCACTAGTAAAGTTGCAGCACTTTACTTTTAATCTGCATCAAACTAGATTGGATTCTCCCCTCCTTCATGTGAGGAGACATGGATGTGAAGTTGCCAAGGCTTTAACCACTAGGGGGCTGTGTGAACACAATTTTTTGGCAACTTCTTGGCCCTTCACTGGTTCAAAAGGGCAAATACGGCTTTATGTACAATAAAATGTGACTCTGAAATAATTAACTAGGTTTTTTTTTATCTCTCCCCTTCGACACCAAATCATGGCTTAATCAGTCCTGTGAATTCTTTAGAATGACCACAAATTACTCAAAAACTTTGTTGGTCAAGGTACTTGCATAAAAAAAAAAGGCAAAATCCTAAAAAATGCAAAATCCTTTTGCATCATTGTCTGAGCCTGAAACACGCACTCCACAGCTTAAAGATCAGAATCCTGACGAAGTGTGGACACTGCAAATCCTGTCCACAAGCTGATATGTATTATGCCTGATGAAGGTCTGACAAATATGCAAAATACAGAATTAAATTTCCCCAGAAATACAGATAACGTTGACATATATCCAATTAGTTTTTGTGAAAACCTGGGTCTTGATACTAATCGCAATCATTTACTCTTCCCTCTTCCGACAGGCACAGGAAATGCACAAAGATGGCAAAATCTGGTAAAAAGCCTGGAAACTTGGTAATTCACAGGGACATGCCGTGCATTACATTAAGAGCCCGCTGTGGTTTTAGTCCATAGCACATGCAGGAAAAATCAGGAGTGCCAAGCTGCTACCCATTTCATACACTCGACCCGCCTCCTCTCGATTCTTCTCAGTGCCTGCTGGGTCACCGAAAGTGCCCGGTCACACCATGAGGGAGCAGGAGGCAAAACGTCCTAGGGTTTGTATTTCACGTCACCTGAAAAGTTCTCCTCACGTTCACTTTTTAAAGACCCACTCCTCCTGTTTTACACAGAGCCTGAGGAAGGGAGCCGATTTTGGCAGCACTAATGACCCCCGGCGCCTTCACAGGCAGGACACGAGGGATGGCCGGATGGGCTCGGCTGTCGGTACCTGCAGAGAAGAGAACGAGAGCTTTCCGTGACCTTCCCTTTTGTGGAGCACGAAGCACCTGGCACCCCCTCCGCGCCCGGAGCGGGCCACAGGCGGCAGAGCGCTTCAAACCGGGGGCACAAACGGGGGCGAGGCGAGATTTCGCAGGGGGGAAGGCACCAAGAAAGAGGTGGGCTGACGGTCCCGGGCAGCCCTCTTCTCCCGCCGAGGGGCCGTCCCGGCCGGAAAGGTGGCCGGGGGCGAAGCCGCGGGTGGAACTCCGGGGGCGGCGGGC
>KZ505639.1:949225-991725 GCA_002844005.1 Limosa lapponica baueri
TTTAGCTCAAATCACCTGAAGGTGTGAGGGTAGAGAGAGTGAGGAGGAAGGGGGGGAGGCGGGGGGGAGAGACGGAGAGAGAGAAGGGGAAAGAGAGGGAGAGGCGGTGAGAGCCCAGAGGCAGAAGGAAGGGTGCAGGCACTGCCGCTGAGAGGAGATCGAGAGACAGGGGGTGCACTTGACAACCCAGCATGCAGAGATGGTAAGAAGTTTCCAGCAGCCTTTCGCGTTTTCATTCTAGCCTTTACTTCTGGTTTGATTTGATTAATAAATGGTGCAGCAACACAAGCAGCCCTTGCTGTCGCTATCCGGCGTGTTTCAGTCTTCAAATAAACAAGCAGCCGGGCAAGGCGAAGGAGGAGGGTAATAAATAAATAAATCAGCCCCGTGCTGCGTGGATTGGGGGAAAAAAAATGACTAAGAGGCCGTGCTAAACTTTAAGTGAGTTTGGGGGGTTGAAATGGGACGGCCACATGCTTTTTACCGCCTCCCTCCCTCCACTGAAGATGAAGGGCTAAGTGTAAAAAACGCGTGTGCGTGTGAAGGGAGGGCGAGTGAAGGTGGAGAGGGGTTGAATCGGACATACGGTGGTGGTCTGATCTTTTTGGGACACCACCTTCTGCTCGGAAATGAGTAAGGTTCGCACACAATGTAAAGGTAACCTTTGAGAGCGGGGGAAGGAGCTGTGTGTTTGCGTGTGAAACAACGCCTGAGGCAGGGAGACAGAAGTGTAAATCCACCTTCCCTCCGTAACTCTTTTTCTTTTTGTTGTGCATGTGCTTGCAGTTTACACCTCTCCAATCAGCGATTGTTAGTAGAACTTGCAGAGTTATGCTGATGCCCTAACCGTAAAAGGGAGGGGGGGGAAGCCCCCCGAAAAGAACTTTGAGCAAGTTTTTGTTGCGTATTTCATGTGCTGTGCAAATGCACGTCTTCTTTACAGCAAGGGTTTTGCAAAGCAGGGATTGGGCTTTCACGACTTCTTAATTTAAAAATTAAAAATCGAAATGACTGAGGACCTTATTTGACTGAAGTCCGTTTGTCTGGGTTGTGATGTGAGGCTAGGTTAAACAGCATGCGAAGAACAAGCACGTTTAGAGCCATGAATAAACTTAGCATGCGTAATGATAACTGGTCGTATTAACAAGTGGACTGACCTCAGTTAGTGATGAACAGTCCATATTCAATCAGCCCATAGTCAGTGAAGTAGTATATTTTCAATCGCTGTTTGACTGCCTTGCTTTCAGTCAGCTTTTGTCACCTCACTCCAGGGATGTTACATATCTGTCTTGTGTGCCTTGAATATACATATGGGCACGCGTGCACACACACGTGTGTGTGTATCTGTAGACATATATATGTCTATACATGTATGTGTATATACGTACATACATACATGTATGTATATACAGCACTCAAACTATAGATGCAGTGTATGTCTGTTATCTATATGTATATCTGAATGAAGGGAGAGCTTGAGATGGAGGGTTTGTATTTTTCCCTTCTCTCCCTAACATGACATGTCTTGTTTCAGTGATCAAAGCCACAATTGGAGTGTAGGAGATGCAACTGTCAAATGTAGGCAACAATAAAAAAAAAATAAAAATAAAAAAAGAAAAGGAGGGGGGAAAAAGCAGCATGTACCCAGGACTGTGGTTACAGTAACGCTGACAGAAATTAAAGTGGTTTTGAAAGCAGCATGCGATTTATGATGGTTCCCATTTACCCTAGAGTCAAGCTGTTGTAAAATTGATGCACAAAAGACATCATGTAATAATCCGGTGTACCCAGAATTAAAGTGGCAACGAGTGTCTTTTTGTGTGTGTGTCTGGCCGACAGTTAAAATGGTTTGAAGCTATTTTTAAGTAAGAAATCAAAGCAGGATATTACATATTTCTTTTCTTAACCTGTATGTTAGCCGTATATTGCAGTCGCTGAAATATTTTTTAGTGGAAGTGGGCTTTTATTTCTCATTATCTTCCATTTCCCATCTGTATTATAACCCATCTCCATAGATGAATTTTAAAATGGGGTAGTTTTTTTGTCATAGTTTCAGAGTAAAATGTTCACAGTTTAATTACTGAGTTCATTTCAGACAGTAATTATTTAATAAGCCTGATCAGCAGATCTGCACAAGAATACCAAGTTCCTGTAAAAGTATGTGGAACTTTCCTTGCCCTTAAAAATTGCAGGAAATTTTAATCTGAAATTTAATGGGGCATATGAACTGTCTGATACACTGTAGTTTCATTTTAAGCTGTCCAGTATTAATGAACCATCTAGCTCTGTGTATGTTCTGCTTTAAGTTCCTAAAGCATGTGAATTTTAAAATTTACTCACTAAATATTTCAGGTGATCCATCTTGAGGCAGGAAAATCTGAATGTAAATTATAGACTAATTTGTTATGAGCAAATTTTGAAACTCCTTTTAAGACTTAGGGTTGTGAAAGAATTCCTCAAGCACACATCTTACAGACATAACACAAACTCCCTGCCTTGGTACGTTATTTTGTAAAAATACAGCACTGTAGCATTTTTTTAGGGGAAAAAACTGAGCAGCTCTATGTCTTTAATCACATTGCATTTTTATTATTGAGGTATTTGTGAAAGATGGATATGTGATTACAGTAAACAAAGTCAAGGATCGGACAAGAGCAGAGATGACTATTGCTGTATTAAAATGTAAGTGTTACAGTTTGAATTTTCTAGTGAGTTTTTGAGTTCAGTGCTTTACATAACATTTTGTCCTAATCTTGCTTGCTGTCAGAGATGTTTCATGGTTGTGCAATTGCTGCAGTCAAGAATGCCAATTTGCATTCCAGGAGTGTCATTTGATTACTTTTATCTGCACAGCTCGAAGACCAGCCCAGACCTCTCATTTCATCTTGCCATGTCACGAGTCAGTGCTGTGTCGTCTTTTCAAAAAACTGCCTGATTTAGACAAGAAAGAAAAGTACTTTCATGTTGCAGCCGCAGTCCCCTGCTAACTTGTCAGCAGCAGGATATGATTCACTTGGGCCCAGAAGAATGGTACAGAGACGAGGGTTAGGCGGTTCAATAAGCCCATGGACAGGTAGTGTGTGACGTCCCAAGAGAGCTTAAGTTAATGAAGAACAGGTCTGCTTAGTTCTTCACACTCTGACCTGGTGCTGTCCCCACAGTTTTCTCATTTGATCTTTCCCAGCAAATTGATCTTTTCTAGTACTTTTTTGCCTTCCAAGTTAGTCCTTGTGGGACTGAAATTAGCAGAGCAACTTAAGTTGGATAATACAGCTGTTCAGAAAAGAAGAAATTGGACACTAGCTCATAAAGGGGGGAGGGGAAACTAAGCTGTTCTTTCTGTTGTTACTCAGAATTCTTTTTTTTTTTAGTTTTATTTTAGAAAACTTCACAATAGACGTATTACTTTGGAAGTTCGCTTTCTTTCTTATTTATAGTCTGTATGGATAGTCCATTGCACACTGCATTAAATGTGTATCGTTGAAATAAAACAAACATGCTTGCAGCATAGACTGCAGGTTTGCTTTGGTATTTGTCAGTTGAACTTGCTTGTTAGAAATGATTTGCTAGTCTGTAATGAGGCTTTTACAGTTGTCATAAGACATTTTAAATATCAATTGCACATGCCAACTACATTATTTATAGCCTGCTAAATAACTGTAATTCTGTAGTATCCAATACTGAAATGCAGTGGAGATTAAACAATACAAGCCATTACAAATGGTATGTGTAAATATTATGGTAGGTGAAAATACAGTCAGCAAATTACCACTGGCATTACTGGTTTTCTGGAAAACTGGTGTATACAAACAAACTGGATTTGAACTGAGACACTCTGCACTTAAAATATTGATTCTAAAATGAGGCTATGGTGTTATTTGTAATTCTTTTTTATGTTATTTTGCACTAAGCAATTGGCAAGTGGAATGGAGGTGTGTGTGGTGGTGTATGTGTGTGTGTGTTTCAATATATACATGCCTAGGTTGTCAAACAATGTAAGATTTCAAACAAGAATTTGGTAAATAAAGTGTAAGTTGGAAATAATTAAGCAGGTCTTTAGTATGCTGCACGGTAATAAGCAGTATTTAATTTTCTGTATTTCATAGCAGATGTTCTCACATATTATCCATGTCCTTTCAAGTCATAGATTTGAAAACACCGCTGAATGAAAACAAGAACACTTATTATGTAAGGGAAATACTGCTCTCGCTCTCTCTCAGTATTGCTTTTGAAAATGGGAAGGAACTGTAAAGGATCATTGGTCAGTTAAGCTCCTCTGCAGAGCTAGAGGGAGCTTCATGATTTTATTAGATATGCCATAGGTAAGAAAAAAGGGGAAAATATTCTGGATGAGGAAGGACTGATTGCTAACTTTTTTCAGAGCCAAAGATGTGGAACTTAGACTTTGAGGTGGGTTTATTCTATGTTACATATACATGTTTGTCGGTGGGATTTGCGGTTGACTACAGATCTTGTCAATTTCAAGCAAAACAGAAATGACCAACAGCAAAGTAATTACATTAAAACAAGTCCAAGTAAAACACTGGATTTTATACAAAAGCAAAATTTATATTTTTTTCCCCTCAAAGATGGGAGTTTCTGGCAGTGTCCCTTTTCCTTTTGCACATTGGACACTCACCAGAATTTGAAATCTTTTCTTTGCTGAATGTTGTTTAATGAAAGAGTTCTGACTTTCAGTCGGCAGGTGTGCATAGGGCTTTTGATTTAATGATTTAATTTGAGTTAATGTCCACTATTTGTATGTGTTAGGAAAAAAATGCGCATGTCTGGAAATACAAAAAGTTCCTCATAAAATACAAAACAAATAGAGTATATCTGTCATTTTGAAAATGTGTATCATTTCCTAATTTAGCCAGGAATTTGTACTTAATTTAGAGGAATAGCATTTAACATGGCTTAATAAAAAGCATCTGTTTCAACCCGGTATTCTATGTCAGTTTCATCCCACCTAAATTCTGACATATTTGTTCTAAAAACGCATTGATCATAATTGCTGCTTAATAGTTATATGGCAGCTTTTACAAGCATTACTTTGGACAAACTTATTTACCGTTTAAGTAAATGATATAATCCAGTGAGATAAACTACCAGATTTGTCTCCTTTATCTCTTGCACGGTAGCTCTCATTATGTGCCAGGCTAGTAAAAGCCTTTATTTGTTGATTATTAG
Source organism: Limosa lapponica baueri (assembly GCA_002844005.1). Classification (NCBI taxonomy): domain Eukaryota; kingdom Metazoa; phylum Chordata; class Aves; order Charadriiformes; family Scolopacidae; genus Limosa; species Limosa lapponica. The sequence goes on from KZ505639.1 coordinate 954,416, forward strand.
AATCTTAGTACACACAGGAGTTCTGCTGTAATTTAATGTGCTTGTTCAAAGAGGTTCTCTCATTTTAGAATCTTTCCATAGAACTCTCACCACATGTTATAAATATGTATATTTTATACTCCAGATACATATGCAAATACTTTGTTTCTTATTCCAGGTAAATCAAAGTTTTTGAGAGAGAATTATTTTTATCTGCAGCATCTATTTCAATACTTCTCTCTTGAAATACTTTATGTAAAACCCCACAAATTCAGATTTGTTTCTGATTTATTACTTCAGAGAGCTCTTTCTGTTTCTTTTTAAATTTTTTTTCATGGCACTAAAAATCTTCTAGTATGTACTTGAATCAGATTTTTGTAGAAAATTATAAAAAGCTGGAGAAGTTTTAAAAACATGCTGGATGTTGTAATTGGTTTTTAATTATGAAAAACAGAGTGTCCATAATGCTGATTCTTAAGTCACAAGCCAAAAGAAATCAAAATGCCATAAGCTATACACTAAAAAGTTTTTAAGTCACCATGGTCTGGTGCAATGTCTGGAAGTTTAGCTGTTTTTGCAGCGTATTACAATCGATTACATCTACAGTTCTGCTGCATATAAAACTTAAGAAGCTAGGCCTGTTAGAATTTTTCAGTTATGGGGAAAGTTTTAGATGGTATGCAAAGCATATTATGAACTGCTATCAGCTGTAAATGAAGCTGAGTGTATATACAACACCCATCATGCTGTCAGCTGGAATCACACTGAATTAGCATTGCAACTTTATCATATTTGTCACATACGTATTATTTTGAAACTTATAATTTGTGCTTTTAGTCAATGCTTTTTAATGTTGAATACAAAGATGTAACAGCAAACAAAAAACATTTTTCCCTTTTTGTGACCTGACATTTGCCAAAGTGCCCCATGCTGAAATTTCTTTTCAGTATCTTTTTTTCTTCCAAAGCCAGACATGTACCCAGACACAAAAGCCTCTGTGTATAGCAAGCTGTTTTAAATATTGTGACTCGACGATGTGCTGTCCTTTCTCTGCTTGAGCCAAGGATCTCTGCTCAGTGTCTGTGGATTACCAAGTCCCTTCTTTATTGTACCTCTTGTCAGCTATTCCTATTCATTTAACCTTTCATTAGTGTCTGTGCAGCTTCACTGTCTGGAAAGGCAAGGAAAAACGTAAAGGCCTACTGTCACAGTTATTAGATTTCTCGGTTACATCCCAGCAACCATAAAGGAGAAAGAGTCAACACTATTGTCATGCATGCTGCTGTCCTGGGGTGCAACTCTTCTGTGCATGTCAAGGACATGTGCCACATGTTGATAATGCATCCCAGGGATAAATGCACGACATGGGGGATAAACCAAGGCTGGCACTAATGAGCTTTGTAGGAGTTATTGCAAAGACAAACAGTTGTGAAGGAATTTTGCTTAAAACGCTGAAGAGATGGACTTGCATTAAGTGTTGCCAAGGCTTCCTTGTGAGGTACTTGTCAATCATGTTAGTTTCATTTAAGTGCCATTTACAAGGGAGAAAATGTTTTCTATGACTAAGAAATGTATTGCTTTTCCTTTTTTAAGCTGTCAGGATAAAGTGTACTTGAAGTAGTCCTCAATAACACACTTTATGACTATTTTTTCTATTTACTCGTTTTGGGATCAAACGTGCAAATCCTCCAAATTACTTGGAAAAAAATTCTGCAAATATGAATTACAATATATTTTAAAATATTCCTGTTAGCAAAGCTTCAGAATCACTCTTGGTGTTGTAAAAGCATTGACGTAGTCTTGTTCGAGGCATAAATTGGCTGGTAATATCTAGGTGCATCTACGTAATTTCTTCTACATTTGCCAGCCAAAGAGCCAAAATTCTTAGGTATGGCACTGCTTTCTTACTCTACTGAGGCACATCTTCCATTTCATCCAGTGCAGTATCCACATAGATTTTGCTTCTAAAGTTCCTGTGAAGTCCAACTTACTTACCCTATTAACCAAATCCACCTGAACTCTGAGCTCTCAGTTTTTACAACCGTAAAGAATACATGCTTATTCCTGACCTCTCTAAAGTTGACCTTTTAGAATACATCTTAATTACTTTTTTGTCAGTAGAACACTATGATACAGATCTTCATATGACTTTCCTAAGAATAGTTTGGTCAGAACAAAATTGGACTGAGATGCCCCATCCCTGGAAGTGTTCAAGGCCAGGTTGGATGGGGCTTTGACCAACCTGGACTAGTGGGAGGTGTCCCTGGCCGTGGCAGGGAGGTTGGAACTAGACGATCTTCAAGATCCCTCCCAACTCTAACCATTCTATGATTCTACAGTTTTATAGTTAAATTGTAATTTAATAACTCTTCTTAGTTTACATAAAGTATAAGGGTCTATGTTGGTCCTATTCATAGCAAAGTGAGTAAAGTAAGAGTAAAGCCATTGAAATCAATGGAGTTAGTTATATGAAACTGTTGAATAAAATCTGTTTACCTCCTTTGCACTTTCCATATGGCATGCTAAGAGGATTTTAAAGATGATAAATCTAGTGGGCTACAGGAAAATTCTTGGAACTTTTTTGTTTCAGATGCACTATTTAGACTGACATCTTCAAAAAGTGTGAGTGGTCATCACTGATTAATAGAAATTCTGGACTTTTTAGTTTTCCTTTACATTTCTGATATGAAAGAAGTGAAGTGTGGCTGCACCTTTTGCTTTGGTTCAGAACATCAAAGCCAAAGTGACCAGCAATATAGTAGTTGGTTGTAGGAACAAGTGCCTGCAAAAAAAATTGTGTTTGAGAAAAAATTCTGCAAAAATATTCTTTTGATTTGTCCTGTTCAAACACTGGAAACCTCTCTAACACTGATACTGAATTCCACTTTCCTCAAATTATATTATTTATATAATATAAATATACTATATTGTTATATTTTGTGATTTGAATAAGACAAATATTTAAATGGAACAAGATCTTCAAACATGAGCTGGAACAAATGTAGTAGTGCCTACTTAGTTTAAAACATCCTTTCATTACTAGACTGATATTAGCTTTGATGAATCTAAAACTTACTACATGGTTACCAAATCAAAGATGAAAGGGCCAGTTAGGAATCAAATAAATTTTCCTGTTGAAATGTAGCATTTGACATTTAGAAAGATGTGCTCAGCATGATGAACCACTTCTCTTTACTGCAACTAGCCTGGTGATTTTTTGCAATAAAACCACTTTGAAATTGAATTGAGGCATAATAAATTTAAGGTAAATTAATTTAGAAGTCCTGATTAGTGCCATTTTTGAACTAAAGGAAGTATTTCCCTGAAAGCCCTTTTTCCCCCTTATATTCTTAATACATGCCAATTTTCATTCCTAAGTAATCACTCTTGTAGTTGTTTTGGTAGACTCTTACTGGTCTAACTCCATTTGCTTTGTTGTGGCAGTGTGCCAGTTTTATTAAAGAAAGGTTTTGTTATTCACCTCACTGTGAAGTTACCTGTATATTCCTAGTACTAATCAATTGGGCATATACCCCATCTGTATGTTTGAACAGTTATTATTATGTACAGTAATGTATAGTCTACTATATAGTTGCACAGTACTTTCATACTGATCTGATGCCAGTTACATATTTCTAGAAGCCTGCTGATAATTTTCCAGAATAAGATTCTGTATAGAATCCTAGAGAGTGTCATGGAAAATGTTTTGCTGTTCTGCTGAAGATGCTAAGATTTAGTAAAAATTAGCAAGTAATAGTGAAAACTTACAGCTTTCTTTTGTGTTAGGCCATGACCGTATTTCTTGTTAGCAGCTGTATTTTGAGTTAGCTTTTGAAGATACCTTGTTTCTGATGCCCCATACAGTATATCTGATGAAAATGAATGACACTGCAAGCCAGTTGGTTGAGTGATTATATAAGCAATGTGAAGAGACTGAGGAATTCATGTTCTTCAGTACACTGGCATTGGTGCGAATATTGAAAAGCAATGTGTGAAGTTGCATCTGGTATATAACTAAAGGCTTCTAAGAGAACTTGAACTTAAGTCTAAGCTGATATTATTCACATGATAAGACAGCAAGAAAGTTAAGTAGGAGCAGGAAGCAATAGCAGGTAAGTGATGTGTGATTTAAAGGTTCCTACTCCTTTACTTACACTGTGCTGCTTTTTTAACTTTTGCCTTGAGAATGTAAGTTCCAATCTTCTGTATTTCTTCTTATTGACACGTAACTTGCACTGCTTTGTGTATCAGTGGTGAATCTCATTTATCAGCTGGTATTTTTAAGTGATTTATGATATCAAATGTTTATTCCATAAGGAGGAAGTTCTTAAATTGCTGAGTGCACACTCAGAGAGGATGCAGATACACAACCTTCTTCGTTGCTTTTTGGAAGGCTGTTGGTATTATGAGGGCAGCAAGGATGGGAGTGAGCCACTTGCTTCTTCATGGTTTGACTTGGGGGTCAGAAATTGGCAAGAAGGTCGTCACCACCTCCTCCTAATTGATAGCTTTCTTGAATACTCTACTAATAGTCTTTTGATTAAAAATAGGAGGAAAACGTCTCTGTGATGCTGGTGGTGGCAGAGAAGGTTGAGACTGATAATATGATGCTGAAGGAGCTTGAAGAAGCTTGTATCTCTAGTCACCATAGCAGCAGGGGAAGAGGCTTGCCTCTTCACTACTCTGCACGTCTTTATTGTCTCTCATGTTATCTGTGTGTGGAATTTCAAGGCCCTTTTCCTATTAAATGGTTTGCAGGTATGGGCAGTATGATGGGATGAGTTTTGCATAAAGGGTGAGTTGTATGCAGTATTTGTAAGTCACTGCGCTAAACAGAGGATTTGTGAGTGTCTTTGGTAAACCTGTGGAACATACAGGCCAGTTCCTGTTTTCCCACTGTCAAACACTGAGGGTCAAAAAAATTACTCTTCTCATGCAGTTGTTGCCAGAGCCATGAAGCATTTAATCACAGTAGACTGTAGGACAGTTGCAAGAGAGGAACTTGCTGAGTGTTGAAGTCAAGAGAACTGCTCTTGTTCTCACCTTTATAGTTTTAACCCTCAAGGATGTGACATGATACAACTATTCACCTGCAGACTTCAGTTTTAAACGTAATTGGTTTTCAGGATTGTTTTTGCTCTTGTGGTGATTAGTTTATAACAAAACAACACAACTTTAGCCTCACAACAAGCAAAGTAGGCATGTTGCTTATGTTTTACATATTGCAAGAATGATTTTGATTTAATGGGCTTTTTAAAATATGTATCAGTGGCATATATGGAAAGATGAACTACAGATGTAGTGGAAGAAAAAAACTTTCAGAAATTCTGCTGCAGCTTTCGTCTGTGTGTGTGTGTATGTATGTATACATACAATATACTGTGGTATATACATACATAATATCTATGTCTTTTTAAATGCATTAACACATAATATACACATACGTACATACACCCACATACATAGTACACACATAATACATACATGCATACATATATATAAATGCATATTTTTATATATATGTTAAAAGGTTTTTCTGGACAGGCATTTTTGTTACTAGGGAGACTTTTTGGGCAGTTCTGGTTCTTGAGTAAAAGTAAGACATAGATCAATCCTAAAAGGTGTTTGTGAAAATCAGTGAGTTGCTAGAAGGGAAACCAAATATTCTACCTCCCTTTAATCTTTGGAGAACATTTTAGGAAATACTGTTTTCTGTTTGGAATTTTGTATTTCTTACTTTATCTTCATTGTTCCTCAGCTTTCTAATCTGTTCTCTATATTATAAAGCTTCTTTCTTAACATTCTTACACAATCCACTGGGTTTCCTTTGCGAAATATATTATCTTATTCTGTGATTTGAATATGTTCCCATAAGCATTACTTAAACCAAAGCCAGTATTGTGAACCTGTGTCTTAAAAATATATTACAGTAATGATAATGAGACCTGCTAACAACCAAGCCTCTGATATCTCTCTAACTTGGGGAACTAAAGATGACTGTACCAGGTCTTGCGGATATTTTTCCTGGAAAAGCAGTGTAGGACTGGATTTGTAGAAGAATTCTTGCATTTTTCTCCTATATTAGGGATCTCCTCTCCTTTAAGAAGTCTGATGACTTCCATTTGTGATGACAATATTACATGAAAGGCACGACACTATGCTTTTTGTCACAGATTATAAAAGTGGAACAACCAAAAATGGTCTGGCATTTGATTGGCTTGCAAGAGGATCTTCAGTCCATTTATCTTGGGTTCTATTGCTGTTACAATGTACATTGTAGTATATTGTGATTACATTATCATGGTAATGTTTTCGCAATGTGCAGGCTTAGTTATTCTTATGTTATAGAAACTATCTCTATATTTTCTGTGAAAAAGCTTCAGGAATGTGGAGATTTTAGGAACCTGCTGTTCCTAATAAGATGGTCTTGGGAAAATAACTGTTTATAACTGAGGCTACATATAAAATAATGGGAAATATCAGATGTTGGTAAAATGTGGTGCCAGGATGGGAAAAAGCATAGAACAACTTCATAAATTATGTAAAGGTTAATGGAAGCTTAGCTGAAATTAAGTCATGTTGCTTAGCAGATCACTTCTTTTACTACCATTCTTGTAACTGCAGTGTTGCCAGTCACTGAGATAGGTATGCAGAATTGCTGAGTCCTGTGTGTTAACAGACACAGGGGCTATTTAGCACAGTTTCAGGCAAGGCAGACGTTGCTGTATTTGAGGCATTAGATAGTTTAATTGGAAGTACTGGGTGTTTTGTTAGCGGGTTTGCACTGTACTCACTGCTTCCCTTTGGTACTTAAAAATCTCTCAGTTAACTAGCATATTGAAATTTCATCCCAGCATGTAAAGAAAATGTGTTACAAACTTGAATCATAGGCCACAGACATGTAGCATTCTAGGACTTTTCTCAAATAGAAACATGGGACAGGTGTGGCAGTTCAGGATGGAGTGAACAAACTTCATTTGCTGTGTATTTAAAATAGGCTGATAGAACAGATCCCCTCTCATCAAAGCAGTCAGTACCAGATCTAACACTAATGTCTTGCAAGGTGACCTTTAGTAGGAATTTACAGGTTGTCAACTAATTTGCACTGTCCTAATCATATGTAGTTTACTTCACTTTCAGTGTTGGCAAAGCTATGTATGTGCTGCAAGCTAATTGATACACTCTGAGTCTGTGTCCTGATCACCTGATGGCTACTTCTTTGTGTGGTTGTTTTCTAATAGTTTATGGGTATTTTGCCTTTGGCTTTCATGAGCTTAATGCCCAGTCATAATTACCAGAGCTGGGAAATGGTAGGGCCGTGGTATTAACACTTCGCTCTGAAAGGATCATGGGAACTTGAATCATGGCATATATTCAAGAGGTTTTTTTAATGTCTTATGCTAAAGACAGCCACTCCATGAATAGTACCTGAGTCACCATGCTGGTTGTCCAAAACCTCATAGAACTGAGGCAAAAACATTGTCTGGAAAGGAACTCCAGTCATCCTTCTGGAGTAGCAACTTGTAAGAACTGAAAGAGGGGGGCAATTCTATTGTCAGTGATAGTTGCAGAGTTAAAAACTCCCACAACTGGATATATACCAGTAAATGTGAGCTCTGCATAATATTATCATCTCTAGCATGTAGTCATGTGTTGATAGTGAAGGATGGAAATGCGGGTAATAATGTAATTCTGTGGTATACTGTAACATTCTCAAAATACAAGTCTGTCTTGAATAGGGGAAAATCTATGAATAAACTTCACAGAATCATAGAATACCAGGTTCGAAGAGACCTCAAGGATCATCATGTGCAACCTTTCTTGGCAACAACCTGATCTGGTTGATCGCTGCAACACACATGTGTGATTATTTGTTGTTTTAAGGTCTACTGTAACTTTGGAGCACACTGAATTGTAGTATCTTTGTTATCTATTCATACTAGTGTTACACTATTACTTATTTACAGCACTTGAAATGCACCAGTGCCTTTTGCATGCAGGATCAATGCCCACAAAGTATGCAAGATGATGTCTTCCCTTCTCTGTAGGTGAAGCTAGTTTTCTAAATGTGTTGTGTTTGCGAGACTGAGAGAAGTAGGGCTGTAGTTTCTGAGGCAGGCACAACTTAGGCAAGGCTAACAGGTTGATATTTTTGAGGTGTATTCAGATGCAGTCAGCTATGTTTCTTTCTTCCCAAAGATTAGGTTGTTTTTCTTCCTGCTATTTTCATTAACTGAACTAATGCTGAATGTGGCATACCCAGCTACTGTGCAGGTTGTTAAGCTGACTGCTTCTGGGGTAATGTTAAAGGTACTGGTTTTAACTGAGTATGACTTAAACGGTTTAATCCCAAGTGCCATGTTAGCCCTATTACCACAATTGTAATCAATGAACAAACACTTAACTCTTTCAGATTAAGAGAGAATAGGCATCTGATACTGTGTCTTCTTCATGGGAAGCCCTGTCTTTGAAAATTTTATTTCTTCCCTTATACAAACATAGTGTGTGACATCACAGGCACACTCTTTCCAAGTATTCGGCAAGTGCTTTTTTTTTTTTTTTTAAGTATCTGAAGGAGGAAGAAGAGAGTTATTGTCAAGTTTTGTCTAGATGGGACGTGGTATATGCTGACGGAAGAAATACTTCTGCCAACAATGCTACATCATTTCTCTAAGTAACGTTAGCTAAGTTGATGGAGGTGTTATTACTGTACTCATTTTGGAAAGGCAATGTATATTTTTTTCTTTTAATTTTATCTAAGAGTGTGGAATTAAAGAAGTTATGCTGTTAACTTTTGTAAGATAGGTACCAAAATTGAAGTATTTGGTTTGTTTGTGTATCAAGAATATGTGAATTGTTTTCTAAACACTTCAAGACCCTAAAAAAATATTAGTGTGTTTATGCAGGAATTAGCTTAATGAATTTCAGCCTGGAAAAACTTATTAATTATGATCATTTTAACTTAAGGTGTACATTCCAAGATAGCTGCCCCACAAATTACTGTACTTGGAATTTCATTTACAGAGACTGGTTCAGTGTTTCCTGTTACATAGAAGTGCGATCATGGGACTTCCTGTTGAAAAACTGACATTAAAAGTAATTCTTTGTAGGGAAGACGGCAGAGCAAGAAGACCCTTTCAAACATCTGAGAAAGCTTATTTAAACTAGTTGAAGTCTAATTCTTTCTGTAGAATGAAACAAGACATCCCTAAGGTTAACCCTGATGGACATTCTGATTCTGTGATTCCCATTATATCTCATTGTCTTGTTAGTTTCTTAAATGAAAACGTTCAGAAACTAGATACCTAATTGAACAGCTCAGAGTTCACTTATTCTGAATTTAGTCCTAAAGGCCCTTCCAGGGGCTATCGGTTGAAGGCATGTTGATTGTATGTCTCTGACACTAATGTTCTTTTTTTTCTAATGCCAAGATAAGTACTACTTGTATAATCCTTGCCTAATTTATTTTAGAATTGATAGAATTTGGTGTTTCATCCCAGATTTAAGATCCCATGCCCAGAGTCATTAAAGAAATCTTCTTTGATTTATATAAATGTTTTGTCATAATGTAGTCTTTAGGGAAGAATTACACCCTTTCACTAAAAGAAAAGAAACCATTCAAAGGTTTGAGTTTCTTTTTCTTAATTTGTAATATAGCCCATTTTGGTGCTGCAGGGCAATATTTTTTTTCTTTCCAGCTTATGAAGGGTGTTTCAGCTGAATATGCTCATACCTTTAAAAATCATTTGGTGTGAGAACTTTTTAAGTTAGAGGGTGGTTTTTTTTTTTTTACTTTTTTTTTTCTATAATACAGTATACCCTGCCTTTGAGCTTTCAATTTAAGTCTTCTGTCATATACTGCCAAAAAGTTTGTTCAGAGCTCTGTCTGTGTTGAAACATGTATGCCTGTCCCAGTGTCATAACTAATTATATACCTTGTATGCTTACTTCTAGTAATTGGAAAGTAGACCTACCGCAGGATAAGTTTTAGTATTAGATTGTATCTTGGGGACATGTTACAGAAATCAAGTTTCCACCAAGCAGCAACTTGAATTTGTAAACAGATATTACTATTTTAAGTGCATCATCTCATGATTGTTTCTCGACATCTGGGTGTGTTTTTTTTAAACTTGGGGAGAGGGTATTTCTGAACTGTACCTCTGCGTGCGTAGTAATTATACCCTACTTGTCTTCAACCACAGTATTCTGAAGTGTCCATTGTCTCCACTTGAAATGAAGGCCTCTTGTTGCCATACTGTCTTTCTGCAAATTTTGATGATTGTTCAAAACTTCTCCAAAATGTGTCTGTGCACAGTGCCTGGCTAAGTTCTGCTTGGCTGCAATGCTGTTTTCAGTTCCTCTAACAAAGGAAAAAAAAAAACTGGAGAGAGAGAGACTGGCATTTTGATCAGGAAAAAAACACAGGAGAGTTACAGGGAAAAGCAGCGCTCATTTATGTTCTTTGTAGCATCCTCTGCTTGAGTTTTGTGAATGTTTATATATACATATTTGTATATTTGTCTATCTATAGATTTTCCTAGGTACATCAGAAAGAGAGAAAGGAGCCTTGTGGTTATGTGTAAAGCTTTACTTTGTGTGCTCACAGCTAGCAAACAATGACTTATACGCACCAGCATGTATAAAATATGTGCTCCTTGTCTATGCCTGCTGAACGAACACTTTGCCAGTCTTAAGTCTCAGAGCTTCACGTCTTGTCGCAATTAAAGTCTTAGGACTGAGTATTTAATGCTAACAATAGATTACAGTGTTGTCAGGATGTGTTCTGGTTTTGGTCCTTGTTGAATTATGAGACCACATTTTTATAGGAGTTGCATGGCTACTTCTTGTTGTGCATTAAAAATTCTGTGTTACTTTCACAGAATATGTATCATTGTTTTACTAAAACTACAACAGCGGTGCTTCAATTTATCCTAAAGGCAGATTTAATTTTTTTAGATAAAATAGAAAAATAATGATAAAATAGAAAAATGATGACAGTTTTACTGGGAAACATATTTTTTTATTTGTTTGATAAGGATATAAGTGTTTGTCTCTCATTATGTGAAACTTCAGGTATTTTTTTCTTTTCCAATTAAAGGTTTCTTAGATAACTTACTGGTTATGTAAGTTTCTGTGTTATCTCTTGGTTTCTGCGTTCAGAAAGCAGCATGATTTTGTCAAATGAGTTTGTTACTTTGTGGCATCTTCAAAATTAATGTGTATTAAATCACATGCTCTGAAAGTTTTTGACAACAATATGTATTTTTAAGCAGTTCCAGTGTCTTGTCAGGCATTTTTATCTTCCACTTTCCTCTCCACAATAGGTATTTCTTAGAAGGTTCGGGGGAGGAAAAGACTGGGTCAGTCTGACCAGGGAAAGTATAATGTTGTCCCACATTCCAGTTTTATATGGTTTCAGAACTGAGTTAATATTGCTTGCTAAGAAAGATGAGTGTACTGCATGTAAGAGCTTTCAATGGTTTTTTAAACTTAAATTTTCTTTTTCAAAGATAGGCAAAAATCTAATGTCCTAATTTCTTCAGAGCAATAAAGGGTTATTTACCAATATAAAAGAGCACAACTTCATATACAGGTTGCTTTTGTTGTTTGTTATTTTTTGTTAAATTCTTATCATGCTTGAAGTTATGCCATTTTATTCTCTTTCTTTCTCTTGTTTTTAAACTCTCCTCTCACGCATGGATTTGAAACACTTAACAGGAAACTAAGCCAGTTATTCCAGTGATGTGAAAATTGGAGATAGAGTTGTCTGAGAAACAAACACATCTTACTGGGTCACTGGGGAAGAAAGAAGACTGAGTATTTTCCCGTACCACAGTCTGGGGAGTTTGTCTTCTGCACCTATCATTCATTCTTCTCCTCGTTGATAATCTGTTTTTTTCCCCCTTTCTTTGCTGTAAAGGAAGAAGGCACATTTGTGCCTATCCTTCAGTCGCTTTGAATGTAACTGTTGTAGCCGTCTTTCAGTCAGATGAGATATTTATGGTTTACGGCTTCTCCCTGTGCTTCTGATTTTTAAGCTCATCTTTCCTCTGGAAGCGGTTTCCAGAGCAGTAGCAGAGAGAAAATGACATGAGAGTTTTCACTTCTGGTCATAGAACTCTTGGTTGTCAATGAAAACAAAACTACAAGAGGTAGCAGAGGGCCATGGAGCTATCAGTCCGAAGGGTCAGATAGATTCTGCGTTGTTTCCATTCATTCCATGTTTGCGAGGCCTGTCATGCTACAAGGACTAAGATTTGAAGTACAAGCTCTGGATTTCTTAAAGTTAGTGACCCTTGCCTGAAAATGGTTCCTACTTGCCCAGAAATCTGAGATAGGTCTTCAAGTCCTGGCAATTAGTGTATATCAAGGTTTCTGTGTAGAGAATTAGAATGTAAGTTGATCAGTCCAGTAAAGGAGAATGAGACAGTTAATAGCAGTATTGATAAAATAAATGTTATTTAACAATAACAGAAGCCATTGTCTCAGTAAACTAATTGCTAGTTGACAGGAACATAAAACTATTAAACTATCTGAAGTAAGTAGAGAAATGCTGCCTGGAAGAAAAATTACTTTTCTTCCATGTAAAAACCACATGGCAGTAGAAGAAAGTTTGTCCTGGTGGTGTTCTCTGTAACATGTAGCTGAACATAATACCAGATTTATTTTGTCACTGTTCATGTGGTAGACCTTACCACTGTTACGTTAGTCAAATGTTTTGATTATAAAACCAAAGAGTTGATAATATCCGTTATTGCGATACAAAATACAAAGTTTTTCCTTCTTTCAGCTACTGCAATGATATCCAGTAAGTAGTGCAGTAATTGCCATTTCTTCTACACTACCTTTTCTTAGGGGAGAGTAAGGCAAGATCCCTGGTGGAAAAGAGAATTCAGTTTAATTTGCACATATATGGCTTGATTTTGAGGTAAGCATGTGTGAACAATGCAGAAGTGAATTCAGCTATGTGAAATGGGATTGACTTTTGAGTTGTAGCCATATTCTGTGTCTTAGTTCTGAAGTTATGAGCTTAGAAGAACCAAAGGAGGTTTTGCAGCGCTGGTCTTATGAATGTTGTACAAACAGAAAAATACGAATGTGTTTTACTGGTAGTTACTCAGTCTGCTGCTGGTTTTTCTCTGTCATCTGTTGTCTCATTTTTAAGCTTCTGAACAACTTTTGATACGCACAGAGAAAACTTCTCCTATGTATCAACATCCTTTTGGAGAGTAACTTGTAGTGCTTTGCATTTTACTCCCCCCATTGATTCAATTTTTAAAGAAAGTTTATTATAGTTTTTTGAATGTTTTATAACACATACAAAAAAGTAGTAAAACTTGAAACACCCTGTTTGATGACATCTTACTTATCATTGTGTATTTACTGCATATAAATACCAGAGCATATAATATCTTTGTGTCATATACATGAAAAAAACCGGATGGAAAAACTCAAAGACCTGTGTGTATCACAGTGCTGTTGCCTTTTGCGAGTATGCAACATATTATTGAGTTATGTCTCTTGGGAAGACAGAGAGCATTTTTAAGCTCCACAAAGTTGAATGACTTTTGTTGTGCAAAAATCCCTAAAAACAAACTCCCATCAAACCAGACCCCCAGCATCTGGTTTTCATCTGCTCTGATTGTATCAAGAGGAAACAATCCCATGTAGATGAAGAGTTGTATTCACCATAAGCTAGGTCCCCAGTGTGTTTGCAAGGGTTGAAAGAACCACTATCCAGAACTCGGAGGAACACTTGTCTGACACAGTTACTGAATGTAACTTTTTTTTGGTGTTTTAGTGTCACATTTGTATTCCCCTCATTTTTCAAGAGCTTTGTTGAAGCTAAAAGAGATAGGTTTTTTATCCAGAATCACACACAGGGAGGTTATGCTTTTGTAAAAGAAAAGTGCTGTATGTTATTTCATGCCTATCAGTACCATCAGTACCATATCAGTAGTCTCTCAAGGGGAGAGTGTGGGTCTGATCCTCTCCATTAATACTTGTTCCCCTTTCCCATTCCCACAAATGCCTGCCAGACCTGTGATACAGTACAAAAATTTAGTTGAGAACAGACTCAGAAACATGATTGGTGCTGTCTGGACTGGAAAGGAAGGATTCCAGAAACATGATAGATGGTAAGATGAAGCCCTTCCCCAGTGCAAAATGAAGTCCGTGCCTAATTTGGAGATAACAAAACATCTGGTTCTGTGAGTGATCAGACTTACTCTGAAGATCTGCAGAGGACTATGATATGTCGTGTTCATATTTAGTATTTTGGAGTGCTTGAACTCCAGCTGCGTCCCCTCTGATAAATGATGAGCTGTGAGAGAGAGATGAGCAAACTTCAGGTGTCTGTAAGCAAGAGGCAGTAGGAACAAACCAAATTAGTGACATGGAACATCTAATGTATTTATTTTAAATGAAAAAGTGCTTCCCTGAAGCCTTGATATTTATATCAGTGGAAATGAACCATAGTAAATTCAACAGGTGCAGGCAGGAGCAAGTGTCTTCACTGGTTTCAGTAAAATAATAGAGTTTGAATCAGAGTGAATTAAAAACAAAGCAATCCAATAACTAAATAGTCCAATGGTCCTTAATGTTGCCCCTAAATCAATGTAAAATACTGTAGAATGCAGTATTGTGGCAGATTTTGTGTCAGTGCAATAATGACACAGATTTGTCTCCCTGACTTCAACAGAGGTTTGTATCTGTCCTTAGAACTTTGCCAAGCCATGCCCTGTGTGAGGTACCTTCTTACAACTTGGATATGCTTCTTGTGCTTTATGAATCTCTGTTTTCAGTAACACCTGATGTGGACACATTGACTTTTTCTCAGAAGGTGTCAATCGGATGAATATTACTGATTTAATTGAATCTCATGTGGAAAAAGTAGGACTTTTAGCACACAAATTTATAAGATGTAAACAGCTTCCCAGTTGGTCTAATTGACATCATTGTAAGAATGTGGACTTCTACCAGCTGAGGCTGTGGTTTCCCTATATGAAAATGTTTCCTTCAGCAGATGGAGCCTTAGATAGGAGCATTTGCGTTCTCTTGAGCCTCTCTCAAGTGCTTCTTCTGAACTCTTAATTCAAATAGATTGTTTATTTGAAGCATGATTTCTCTTGTTCCATTGTCCTAGCTGAACTTTGAATCAATCAGTCTTTATTATTGTTTTGGATAGTAAATATATGTGTGCCAAAACTGGACAGAGGGAAAAAAAAGTAGGTAGTCTGCAGAATGTTTGTATAAAGCAACAGAAGTCCTTTCCAGCATTCTATACATTATCTGAAAACTACCTTCAATTAGGTGAAAATGCTTAGAAAATTACTTTTGAATAATAAACCTTAGTTTTGTGAAGATGGCAGTTCCTGAGCATACCAAAACATGCTCAAATGTAACATATAGTAAGTTAACAGTCTGGGACTGGGTCTTAAAATTACTCAGAAACATTTAATCCTGCTTTACTAAGTGAAAGACTTTTCCATTGCTTGTTATAGGTAGAAATGATTACCAATAATGCCTATGCTGGATATTGAGAAATGCTTAATCAAAGCAATGCAGCCTAGATAGATGGGTTCTGTGAATTGCTTATGAAGGACTAAATAGCCCAACTGCAAAATGATACCTTGCACTTCCCTTGTCCTATGTTCAGTTCATGAGATGGTTATTACATTTGTTGATTTGATGAGTTAACATTGGCTGAGGCCCAAACTCCCAACCAGCTGCTCATTTAGTCCTTCACTCCTGACTCCTCTACTGACCCCAGGTAGTGCAGAGAGATGTGGAATGGGAGGTTTATGGTCAGTCCATACCAGCTCCTCTCTGCTGTTCCTTCCTCCTCACACTTTTTCCCCTGCTACAGCATGGATCCTTTCATGGGCTACAGACCTTCAGTAAATCTGCTCCAGTCTGGGCTCTCCATGGACCACAGTTACTTCAAGGAATGTCTGTCTGCTCTGGTGTGGGGTCCTCAACAGGCTACAGTGTGGACATCTGTTCCAGCATGGTCCTGTCTGTGGGCTGCAGGAAGATCTGGCACCTGGAGCACCTCCTCCACCTCCTTCTCTGACCCTGGTGTTCGCACTGCTTTTTCTTAGTCTTCTTTCCCTCCCCCTCTCTGTTCAGTGTGTTTTGCCATTTCTTAAATATTTTTCCCCTGAGGCACCACCATCTTGGCTGAGGGGCTCAGCTGTGTCCTGTGGTGGGTCCATTGAAGCCAGTGATGTCCAGCATGGGGCAGACCCTAACTCTTCTCACAGAGTCCAGCCCTGCAGCCTGCCCATTGCCAACACCTTGACAGCTACATCAGTGCAGTTGAATAAAACAATATGACAGTACTTTGCTTCAAATTAAGATTTGTTAATTTTTTACTTTTGCATTATGCTTACTTTTAAGATCGAGAGTTTATGAACTGTTACTGTTTTGTGGTGGTGGTGTATATGAGTCGTTTGGGGCTTTTTTGCTTAACTTCTGAGTCATTCCTTAGCTTACGTGATTTATAGATTGGTTGCCCACACTGATTAACATGGAGGGAATCTAATTTGTTCCATGGAAAAAGTGTATTTTTTTGTTCTGTAAGCATTTTGATATGAGGATACGTTTGCAGCCAGGCATGTATGTAAGCAACAAAGTTTGTGGAGGTATGGTTTACAACAATATGAGTCCTCACTTTAGGACTTGGTTCAGTCAATTGTTGGAGTAGACACTCCCAAGTGTAAGCATAGTCCTGTTCCTACCAAGCATAACAATTCTCTGATTATAAGCAGCAGAACTCGTTGGGATAACTAAGAGTGTTTTGTACTGAATGTAGGTCCTAAATGAAGAAAAACTCCATGCTTAGAATCTAGTATTCCTGATTATACAAATTCCTATCTTACAGAATATAAGAGTCTGACCCATTAGTGCTGCATGGTATCCAAGGCCTTATAATTTAACATCAAACATACTAGGCTAAAAGAGTCATAAGACAGATTTTTTTTGTTGTTGTTCTTGTTGAGTTAGGTATTTTTTCTCAGATAGTCATTAACTGTTAGAAGTCTGTGTTCTTTTACATTGTTTGGCTTGGTGTTTGGCAGCATTATGCTTTGCTGTATTTGCTTGGAAGGCGAAGACTTTCCTATGAAAGGAGAATTTTTGGCTGTCTGCAGTCCTTTCCCAATGAGGTCCTCTTGCGTGGAAGATTATGTGGAGAGATCAGCAGTGATGCAACTTTGTCTTCTTGCCATACATCTCTCCAGATGATTAGTTCTCTGGTTGTCTGGGTAATACTGTTAAACTGTGTCTAAATAAGGAAAGAGGGAACCCTGCTGAAGATTCACTAATTTGCTGTATATCGAGGCTAGTCCACCATGACTTTCCTTATTGTCGACTGGTAATGTTTCTTTGTCCCAAATTTGCTGATATCTCACTCAAAAAGAGGCAATTACAAAATTTTTGGAACCTCTTCATGTCAGCCATCTTGGGAAGTGCCACCATGTGGTCATTTCTCTCCAGTTAATTAAAATGTCGAGTTTTGAAGCCTGCTTCGTTTATAACCGAACAAGTGCTGTGAATTGTTTGCAGTTAGGTACTTTGTAAGTGCAATTATCTCTAATTAACTGAATTCTGTTTCCTATAGGTTTGTAATAAATTTTCTGGTATGTGTTTTTTGGAGGAGGGGATTGACGCTTGCTTCTCTCTTCCAGACTTAGATCGTCTGAAGAGATTGTGAACCCAGATAAATGAAGCAGTAAGGGAACTGGCAATGCCCACTGTTATTGTAAATTCATAATTGTGGCATAATTATAAAATTATTGACTCGCAATACGTAGATATATATTTTAAAACCTTTTTAGGAAACAGATAAACTATTTCTTAAAATACCACATGGATCTGTTTCATGACTGTATTTTGGAGATCTCCTGCAAAGTTTTTAACATAAGATAATTTTTTTTTAGATTTTCTTTCTCTCTTTTTATTATGGAATGTATGGAGGAATTCCTATGACATGCTAAATTTCACTTGAGTTTAGCAGAAATTGGCCCCAGCTGTTAAGTCTTCTTTATCCAGCCCCAGAGTGCCTGAACATAGAGTACTTCTTCCAAAGGCAGAGGTTGTGTGTGTTCCTGTCTGAAGTTTTGGGTTGAGCCAATCTTGACTATACAGAATAAATTCAAGACAGTTTTTCATGATATTTTGCCTATGGATTTACTCCTGCCTCTGTAAAATTATGGCAAAATACTTGCTTAGTGCTGTGTTGTACGGGTCTCCTGATGGCACAGCTTCGTCAACTCAGGGAGACCATTTTATAGTCTATGGTATCTTCATAAATGCCTTGTACAGGTGTGTGTTTCTTTTTGCAGCTTTTGTGTGTATGCATCATAATTACAGCTTTTTAGATGGGGTTCATAAAGTCCAAAGAATAAAACTGCCCCTTAGATACATATTTTTAAGTGTTTATCAGCTGCATCATTTTTTATTTTATTTTGTTTTTTAAATGGGTAGGAAAGGAACCCTAACCATAACCCAGATTATTTCCTTACATTTTGTTTTCCTTAGAAATACAGGTACATGCTCTTGATAATTGTAAATAGATACTATTTATTACTCACTAGAAACAATGTTGAGAAAGGTAGATAAAGTTGGGTGCCTGTCTGCATTCAGGGCACAAGCTAAGCCAAACTTGTGAAAATATAACTTATCTTCAGGCTTGCCTTTTTCAGCAATGTGATAGATGTGTTGCTTTTATAGAACAGTGAAGACGACAGGCCAAATTATTTCTGCGAGAAGGGACTGGGAATGTAGAAGCAGAATGCCTTAAAAAAAATAAAACTCTCTATTGACACACAAGCTTTAGGAAGCAAGCATCATGAAACCCCTCTTCCTCTCCCCCTCCCCCTCGAAGTTCATATTTCAGTTTGCTCCCAAAAGCTCACAAGTCTGTGCCAGACAGAAACGCACAGAGGCTGCAGCAGTCCCACAGAGGCCACTCAGAGGAGGGACAGAAATGGAACAATCAAGCCCAGTCCTCGCCCCTCTCAGCCTGCCAGGCTGCACAGGTCCACAGGGTGACTCTCGCCTGGCCCTTGACTCCATTTCCCTGCCTCCTTTCCTTTCCCTCCCCTCCATCCCAACTCTCTGGAGTCAACCGTGAGGCCATCCAGTCATACGTTGTCCATCAGATGTGTTTACTTTTTCCGTGACAGCCGACACATCTGGAGCACATATTCAGGTTATTCCAGTGCCACTAGACACATTCCACAAGATCATTTCAGCGGTTGTTATGGCGATCTTCTTCCCTCCAGTGATTTTCAAGTTGCATGACAGAAATAGCTTGAGCTAACCGGGGGGACAAAAGTCAACGGGATCAGGAGGGGCTTCTTTCACAGAATGAACTAATTAGTGACCCTGCTTTCTTCACAGGGCAATGAGCATATGGTTTAATAAAGTGAGTCTGTGACACTTTTTTTTTTTTTTTTTCTCGTCTGTAGGCAGAGCTGTCACTGGCTGAAAACTTTCCTGTTTTTACTGGTGGGACCGTAGTCTGCTGTCTTTCAACAGAGTTTACTTCACAAGTAGAAAATGTTTGCTCCTGAGAGTTTAACTTCAGAACTTTTCCTTGGCTGCAGACTGCTTAAGTGTAGCAGGTCCTCCAGCTTAAAGAGACAGTACTCATTTCACACAAGGTCTGCCAGTGGTGGTGTGGGGTTTCACACAGGGCTAGGAATTTCCATTTTGTGCTCTCCGCGTGTCTGCAAGTCTGCTTCTCACTGTTTGCATGGACTTGGAAACGCATAGGAGCTTACTAGTAAAGTCATGGCTTTGAGGGTTTTCTTGTCAGATACCGCTGGTGTGGTACCAGGAACTCTTCAGAGCCATCCCCCTGTTTTACACCTCTTTGTTTATGTTAATTGTGAGTTCTAGAAAATCTTACATTTCAGCTTTCTTAGAAGGATTCCTACATTTTTCTACTTGTTACACTTTCTATTTTGTTTACATTAGCAGTTTTATTGTGGATTAAAGCAGAGCACAGGATGCTATTTTTAAATTATATTTTGTTAATAAAAGATTTGAAGTTTACTTTGATCTCATTTTTCTAATGTGATAATGTGCGGGGTTTTTTGCGTGTATTTGCAGAATATTGTTGCCATAGCTCAATTCCATTATGATGAAATTTGTGGCAGATTTTATACTTGATTAGTAAGCCCTGCAAAACTGAAGAGAATATGTGGATTACAGTAAGTTATCTACGATCATGATTGGAGTTATAAATATGTACACATTGCCGTAAATTTAGAAAGTGGCCCTTAAAAATATTTGGTATTGTTAAACTTTTGTAGCAGTAGCAACATTAACAAACAGCAGTGCCCATCACAGCAGGGACATTCTTGCCATAAAACACCACTTACCCTTCATTAGCATGTTGGCAGTCCAGTGTTTTTCTGAATCTTGTGTTGGTGTTGGATTAATTTATGAGTTCTGAGCATAACTACGTGCAAAAAGAGTGTGTGCATTTATAATTGCGTGCACTGTGTTGAAATCCCATGGCACTATATTCAAAGTGAAAATTAGAGAGATAAAGGTTTTTGTTTAATTATTTGGAGACTGTCTGATTGCTTTTAAATTAGGGAAATATGACAGTGACATGCAGAAGGAAATGGAAGAAAATAGAACAGTACCTTGATTATAAAGCAAATTATTTTCTGCTTTCTTCATTAGTACTGGAGAAGGTTTTTCCCCATCTTACACATTCCATTTGCATGGTTACTGTTGAGACTGGTCACCAAGACTGCTTGAAATACCTGCCCTCAGGAGGGCTCTAAGGGACACAGAAAGGTCACATAATTAGACCTGATTTTAATTCATAGAGACCTGTTTGTCACTGTCTCTTTATGTTTCTGCTAGTTACACGTTATTAACTGGAGTGAATTTTAGGAACTAAATTAGATACTTAAGTATGTAATATGCAGAGGCTGAACTCAAGTTAGAATGCTGAGGACAGTTATACAATTATGTTTCCCTCACCAGATGTAACTTTGCAGTAATTAAATCTAATGAAATTTAAGTATTGTAGTCAGTGTTTTGGTAGCTATTTCCAAGTCCTATTGGTAATATCACTTAAATCATGATAATTAATGCCAGTTATCTGGGAAATTTAATAAACAGAAGTAAGGTGCTATACTAACCCTTATTTTAAAAGAGGCTAGATCAAACAATTATGGTACCATCAAGCCCTTTCTATTTTCATTCCTGTCAGGGATATTTTGTTATAATTATGTCATCACTGGAAGTTTTTTCCCCCGGCTTTCCTCCAAGCGATATAATCTTTTTCTTCGTATTTAGGCTGCAGGTTTCCCTCTGCATTTCACTGCTTTCTTTGGAACATACTTTCAACGTTGGGTTGTTCAGCTGTGGACTTCTGTTGAAGTTGGTGTGGAGAGGATGCTTATTTGGAAACAATCCTCCCTTCCCTTGGAATATCTAGCAAAATGGGTTCTGTTGTAATTTGCCCATGTGTAAATTTGAGTAGTCCTCTGCAGTCAGTTAACTGGGAGAAACTGCATGGTAGTCTGCCCTTGTACCATAGCACACAGGATTTGTACTATGAGGCTGGAGCTTCAGAGTGCTTTTGTACTGGCAACAGATTACCGTCAGCGGAATTGAACCCCAGTCTTGGATTTCATTCCCATGTCAAGCAGCAGTTTTATTAAGACAACAGAAAGCAGCAAGCAGCTTAATAGCATCAAGCAGATACTGTAATTGTGTTGTACAGATGGCTTGCATGTAACATCTAAATAAATAGTGGGTTCAGAATGGTAGTGATAAAGCCAGCTAAGATGGTTTTCCCAGTTGTGAAATGTTTGTGTAAAGAATGACCTTTTTTGTTTTTGTTCAAGTCTGACAGCTGAAGATGCTTTTAAAACCTTCTAGTCCACTTAGAGTGGAGCTATTCAACTCGGGTTTGGTAGCTTTAAAAGGCAGATCATATCCATCACTGAAATAGCAAGTCTCAGGGTTATGAGAGAAGATTGGGGATAGGAGATGAGAGCTGCTCAGTCCAGTTTACATTTGTCACTAGTGACTAGCTTTTAAAAAATGTATTAGCTGTGCATGGTGGTAAGTAAGTTCCAGCTGCAGGGGATTACTGCTCTGAGTGGGTCGGGGAGCTTGGAATGCATTCAGTTCCATCAGGGGATTTGTGTCCCTCGTCATTAGCCTTAACATTACTAAAGCACTGAAGATTAAGAACGGACCTGTGTCACCTGCTCAGAACTTCAGAAAACTCTCCAAAACCATTATAAACAAAGCAAAATAAAAAGTAATTAAAAAAACCCCCAACAACAAACCACCAAAAAGAGTTCTCACCCTTTAGGGAAGGGAGTATAGGGCATGACATTGTGGAGAAGGAAGTATCTCTCATATAAATCTAATACCAAGTGAAAGATTATGCATGTGACATGTAGGAAATAAAGGAAAATATCTAGATTTTGGCAAAACACAAGGTATCCGTTGATGAATTATTCTCCTTAGTTATTTAGTGTGTCATAATACTAATTTACACCACAAACACCTCCACAAATACCTTCCTGTTAATGAACATTTTTGTGGGGAGTTTCAAAATCAAGATGTGCTGCAATTTTAAGGAAATATTTCCAAGGGCTTTAGTCTCACAGGTTAGGAGTGAAGACTTTTACTGTGTTTTTTCAGGATACTTTTTTTTTTCCTCAAGAGTAAGGCAAGTGAGCACCACAGAGCTTTACTTTTTTCAGGGATTTTGAAATTCAGCTTACATGCCAGCAAGCAGTTTAGTGGCAGGAAGTCTTTCCTAGTAGTGCAGTCATGAACTGGTAAACTAGAAGCATCTGTAAAAATTTAGAGGGAGTATCAGCTTTCTCAAAGCTCCAGCCCAAGACTAATGAGGTGCAAATGATAGCGCTGCATAACCCTTCTCCACCCCAATTGTGGAATGAGATATTGCGACAGAAAGAACTAAAGAAATGAGACAAAGATTTCAAAACTTACAGTGCCTTGAAACAAATACCGGGTTTTCAGAAGACTTTCAGATGGTTGAGGTGGGCCAACCTGCATATTTTGCTAGCAAGAAATTCATACATCCTTCCTTAACCGCAGACATATTTCCATGGCACCAAATACTGACAGATGGAGATTGTGGAGAAGTAATTAATTTTTTTCTATGTATGAGAGAAATTTTACCTGTTGATGTGATTGCTCTTATTAACAGTTGCTCTACTAAGAAATAAACTTCTGCTAATCTGCATCTTTGATAGATCCTCTTCTCTTCTCGCACTGCAGAAAGAGAGGGAAGGGGTAGAAATGCACTTTGTTTGAAGGATCACATGTGGGGTGTGATCTGCTGTATCTTGACACCAGATGGCAGGTTTAGGCTGACAACTAAACCCCAGTTTAGCCTGGTCAAATGGCATCTTAATCTTTTACTTTCTCTGACCGTACACAAGAGGAACTACTACAAAATCATACCAATTATTTGGACTCCGACTAAGGACTCCTCCTCCATTTAATACTCTCTCTGAGTTTATTAATTTTCTGTGCTTCTCACCTCTTCAGTGTTTATAGGAAAGATTGCTTCTCCTTGGCAACACCTAAAACGTTATTGTGCAGCTCATACCTTCTTCCAAGTATGCGTTGTGGGGGCAGAGGTGTGGTGCCTTTAAGTGGCTGATTCTTGTCATAACAGGTATGGCATTAGCCCTGCTGAGTAGTGACTAGAAGTGACAGCATTGCGTTTGAGGTGCCTGGAGGGCACTCAGTCATCACTCCTACACAGCAATATGCCTTTGAAAGCACTGTATACAGTTGCTTGCCAGTGCGGAGTGTGCTCAGTAAAAGCTAAGGAGACAGAGGTTTGATTCTTGTGTTCTTTTATTCACTAGGTTTCCAGAAGAAACTCCTAGAAAATCAAGGGCAGATCGGGGCTGTACACTACTCACTGTTCTGCTTTATTCCATGTGTGGGTGTGCACATAAGTAGGCTTCCCCCTCTCCCCCCCTCCTTTCAGTTGGGCGCTTAAGTGCATATCTTTCAACTTCAGGCCACCCAGGACCGAAAATCTTCATCCAGCTTCTCACTTCTCTCCTCTCCCTAGCTTCCGCACGTCCTCAAATTTATTCCCACCTACCTTGTAAAGCAGGGTGCTTTTGTGGTTCTTCTATTTGTGCTTTGTGTTTCTTTTTATAACAATTGCAGTAAAGCACATAAGACTGAAACATAGAAATATGACTGTTAAGGTGTTACAGAATCAAAATGTTCTTGCTTACTAAGTTTATAACTGAATAGTATGGGGCTCTAAAATATTCTACCTGAAATTGAGTATGCAGAGTTCTTATTCCTGTTAGCTTAGTAAAATCATAATAGCAGAGATCAGTAAAAAAATACAGTGGAATACCATATTTTATTTGGAAGTTACGTGTCACAGTATTACATTTTTTATCAAGCATAAGATTTTTATTGCATATTTTTTTAACCTCTATTTTTGTAATGTGTCTCAGTGACATCAATCAGCCTCTAAACTAGCCTTGGGCACTTTCCTTGTAAAGTTCTTAATGGATTGCTTTTTTAAGGATTTGAAGTTAAGTAATTTTAGAAGGCCACTACTGCATATATGGGTTATGGGTATGCTGCTACAAGTTTGCCAATATTTTGATATGATATTTACATTAATATGTTATTAATGATTTATTTCCAGATGTAGCAATGCAAAACAGAGGAAGGCAGAAAGAATATACCTGTCCTCTAATGAGAAGAGGAAATCTTCACCGTTTACCTTTTACAAATGTTTTTTTTTAACTACTAATTAAGCTGTAAGTTTTGGGGAGTGGAGGGGCAGAGTGGACCGATTGTGAGAAATTTGCATTTGTGAAAAACATGTGTCTCTCTCACTATGTGTTCCAAGTGAAGTGCCTCAGTACAGATTCCTAAGCTGACTTTGGCAGTGTTAAACACACTTTTTTGGTAGAAGAAAAATGTTTAATGTTTACTTTAGTGTTGGAAACAGTGGGCATGTTCTTCACTAGTAAGCGTAATTTTTTTATGTTTCCTCCATTTTTTTCCTCCTTCTTGAAATGCTGTTTGATGTAAAGGGGAGAGACCTCTGTCATTTATGTTTATATATGCCAATAGGAGCCTTCATTGCTATCAGAGAGTCTCCTGTGCATTTTCATGATGAGAGATTAATGAATTGAGGCTGAGTGATTCTGATGTTCTACGGAGTCTTGATGAGTCTCTTCAGGGTTTTGGAAGGCCTATAGCAGGCATACAAACACCTTATTAATGGTGATGCAGTCTTTTAGTATGTTCAAACAAACAAACAAACCTGATGGCTGAAATGTGGGAAGTTTTGAGACACGATGATCTCTGCAAAAACAAATTAGTTGTGCATGTAAAAACTGAGTTCTGACTGGATTAATAGAAAATAATACTATTAGGAGTAGAGAAATTTCATTTTAGGAGCAGTCCAGATTAAGTGGTTGATGGTTTAGAGATCTCTAGCGTGAATGAAGAGCTCTTTTAAGCCAAAAGAGCTAAACATTTTTTAGAATGAGTAAATTCTCATAGGATGGGCCTAGTCTGCAGAATCATGATGTGTTCGATTGTCTCAGTGTCCTGTACAGATGAAGTAACAACTAGAAAATCCAGCTTTAAATCTGGGTTCTAGCTCTGAAGCTCTGCAGATTTGGTTGGTCCTTACTGTGGTTTCATTCAGGTCTCTTTTCAGTGGTAAGCAATGAGCAAATATGAGTTGCTGTTTTGGTAAGTACTAATGTGTATATTTTAGAGAGAAAATTAATGAGAACACTCTTACCTGAGGAAAAATTCCTCTGTAATTTATCAGAAAATCTGATAAGACCATCTCTAAACATACCAGGATACATTCTGTCCAGTGACACTATTGAGGACTGAGGAGTAGATCAAGATTGGGCATTGAGTTTGTCTAAGTTTAAAGGCTTATATAGAAACGGACACTGGTGGAAATCAGCAAGGACAGATCAGGCAGGATGCTGGGGAGTCACAATAGTGGTGAAATGTTTTCTTTTTAGCAATATTTTGATAGTTTTGATGAACTCTTGGAATTAAGTATGTCCTACCTACATAGTGGCATAACATGAGAAACTTCAGCTTACACAAACACCATGAAACAGTAGAATGAAATAACTTCAGGCTTTTAGGAACTACATATAACTTTGAAAAACTATGAGTCCCTTTTACAGTAGAATTCATTTGTCTTTCAGTAAATACTGACCAAAATAATATTTGGTCAGTTTTCTCCAATGACATCTAGTTGTAATAGTATCTTTTTTAATACATACATTTATAATATCTGCATTTATTTTCTTCAACTTTGATACCCTCTTGTACTTTCATGGCTTCACCCTTGAGTCCTTACTTGAAGACAGGAGAATAGGAAAACTTGTGGTTTACTCTGGAAATAAAACCAGTGCTGCTGCATGAATTGTACAATATGTAAGGAGGTCCTAGTCTGTATTTCAGGAAGTTGCATATACTTTCTTTGAAGGCTAATCATGTCTCTGTGCGTATGTTTACGCTCTGCTGAGCTCAGAGTCCACTCACTGCCTCTGCCTTTATACTCTAATGCAAATTAAATAATGTAAAGCAGAAAAACGGCGTTATTAGATAATCTAGAAAAGCGTTAATCAAAATCGACAACTGCTAAAAGGAATCCTTAACTGTAGTGCCTAACCATTGTTCAGGCATACAGTACAAATGTGTTCTGCCTAAGTTAGCCAGAACAATATCTCCAGCTAGTGATTAGGCTCGGCTCCAACTTTCACCTCAGGCAAAATTTATGCAGTTACACTACTGTTTGTCAGGTAATTAAAGGAAAAAGAAGTATCAACCTAAAGTAATTTTTTTTAAAATTATGTGTAAATAAAAAATAAATGTTCCAATTGAACAAGGCAAAAAAAAAGTTGTCAAAGGCTTAAGTAGCAGGCAAACATATGGGACTAAGGTTTGCATATGAACTCATGGATGCTAAGACACTCTGTCCCTCAGACACATCTCTGTAGCTCTGTTGAAGATGTGATGAATTTCCTGTTACGTACAAGTCATGGTGCCATTATGGGAAATGGGATCGCTGGAGCACAAAGATGAAGAAGGGCTTGGGGATGGAATCAGAACCTGTCACATGTGAACTGCTGTATGGGAGACTGACTGGCAACTTGTAGCTCAGCGTGCCTTAGGACCAGTCCTCTTCTGTCCTGTCTTCATCTGTGGGAGAAGGACTTGTTTCACAGTGCCTGCCTGGTTTGGATATACTTCTTGTGTAGGTAGAGGGTGTGCAGCAGAGCTACAACCAGCAGTTAATTTATGATGAATTCTCTTGTTATGTGCTTAATGCCAGATCAAGTCATCATTTGTTACATTTTCAGTCTCACTTGTCTTGGGTAGGATTTAGAAAATTGAAAGTATATTATATAATAATATATTTTTATATATCATATTATATATCATGATATGTAATGATATATTATGATTTCTGGGCAAGTTATTGTTTACAAGTGTAATTTACAAATGTTGTTGAATGACTAGTGATTTACAGGACCCCAAATAGAACCTGGTAAGTATCAGAATATGAGCAATGGCTACGAGTTACATGTATGTATGATGCACACCGGGCTCTGTAGGGGAACTTAAATACAATAATGTGGTTAGCCTGACTAATATAGATAGAAACAAGTTGTACTGTAAATAATTTTAGAAAGAGGTGGAGGGAAAAAGAAAGAATGCCTGTACTTGAATTTAATTTTATGACCATCGGCCAAGAATGATTACTTCCTTGACTCCAGTTGAGCTGCCGCTAGGTTTTACATTGTGTTTAAAAGAGATTTTGGAAGCATTTTAAGGCTACATGTAATCTCTTTTTTTTGCTGTGTGTTATTACTAGAAAACTCCAGAAGCAATCTTGCTGCGTCATAAGTTGTTCCTCATCAATTATGAATCAAACAGTAGAAGTTTTGGGAACCATTGAGCTACCTGCCTCTACTCCCCTGGTTTGTGGACACCCTTACACCCTTTAACACATTAATGTATAATATGCAGACGTTACCTACAATATTACCTTTTTTTTTTTTTTTAATTTCAAAGACCTAGATTTACTACTCCTTTACTTTTTACTACCCATTAGCTCACCAGTGGCATAGGATGTAATGGTGCCTTTCGTCCAACTTGTTTTCTGTGGTTTACATTCTGCCAGCTTCTCACTCTTTGGCTTGTGTCTATAGTAACTTAGACTTCTTACCAAACTCTCATCTAAATATTGGAAAATGGAGGACTGCTCAGAGCTCATAGAAGTTTCCTAGATGTACTGATAGGAATTAGATTAGATGAGATAGATTAGATTAACATGTGTATGTTAATGCATATTTCTTTGTACGCTGTGGATCCTGTGTTAATATACTAATATCCCCATCATAGATTTAAGAGGCCTGCTTCACTTTATTGTACTAATAAGATATTTATGGGTAGGGAGCTGTGCATCACAGTGCACCGTTAACTGATCTTTTCTCTGGAGAAGACAACTTTGAAACCTCTGAAGTCAAAATGAAAACAAGCTTACAGTTATTATCCAAGTCCTGCTTTGTGCCATCCTACGAAACAAGGTGGCCATGCAATTCTGGCAATCTCTATTTGTGAAAAGTCTAAGAAAACCCCCAAGACTGATGAGGGTATGGAGATAGTAATGTAGCTGACCATCAGGTACTTTTAAAATAATTACTGTGATTCTGGTCCTTTCCCTAACATGGGACCAAAGTTGAGTAGTAGTATTCACAGAGACCCTGCGGGACAATTGATCTTCCTATGTAAATGAATTGTGATGCATATTTTCAGTTTTCTCTCTGTTGTTTATATATATGTGCATTCAGACTGTGGTTGAATGTAGGTACCCTGCTGTGAAAGGCTGTAGAATGTTCTCTGATTCAGCTATATTTGCCAGACATGCATGTATGCCGTGACTGCATCTGTAGAGACCAGTACATCTCACACCTTGGTTTTTGTCAATCTCATGTGGCTGAGTAAAGCAATCTTCAGTAGTGGTGTTCCTGCAACTTAATCAGTTTTTTTGTTTATCTTAGATGCTATCTTACCTTTTCTTCTCCAGAATTTCTGTTTATTTTGTCTGAGGTGTCCTATCTCCAGGATTACCCTTCTTGTGAATCACTTCACTGAAAGGGCTCATCTATCATTTGATTACCCTGTCCTGTCCCCCTCACTTGCAGAGGAATGAAGGCACATAGTGTGAAAGGATTATGAGAGTCATCTCAACTAATAACTTCTGAGAAAAATAATCAGTTGTCCGTCTCATCTGGAAGGTCTGGAGGGATTTTGGAAGGTTTTGGCCTCAGGTCTTGACCAGGCAAGAAGTAATCTCAACAAAAATCAATTCGCATCATACAGAATATCCAGTGCCTGGTCCTGGAAATCTGGCATCAGTAATCATTTCTGAAGATGAAATTTTTAAGCTTAGTCAAGGATTCCTGATGTACCTTACATTCTTCCAGAGTCTTCCATTCAGCTGTCAAAAATACGAGTTTCTCATTTGCATCCAAGTTAACTTTGCCATCTTCCTCTTGTTTGTCAAGCAGATTACACTCTGTATGATTCCCTCAGAAAGAGGCAAGGTAGCCATTGGCACTGCTCATCAGAATAAATATTCATGGAGATGCACAATTGAGCCTCCATACTGACTTTTGCAAATGATGCTGTAAAAAATGTTTAGTTACTAGTCCTATTTTCTCTTTTCTTTCTAGTGATCTCTTTGGGCCTGTGCTGTCAGATACTCTTCAGACCTTCATAAACAGTCTATAGGAGTGTGATACAGTACCTCACCAGTTTTCAATACTGTCTTACTCCAACCCCCCTTCTTAATCATTCTCAGAGACTTATCAAATTGTTAGGAGAATGATTTGACCACCTGTTTTACAGCAGCTATTTCTGAGAACCAGGGAAAAAATAGGAGATCCATCAGTCCTCAACTTAAGGGGACTGAACTCCAGAATTAAAGTTAATGCTGATGACAGTCTTGTTGTTCCAGCAGGGCTTTCATTTTAACCTGCTAAGTTCTTTCTGCTATGCCTTTTCTTTGTGGTAGGCCTCAGCCACTTCTGATACCACTGATTACGGACCTTTTCATGAAGATTCTGAAGACGTTCAAAAAAACCAGATTGTCATCAGGTCATCTCTGTAAGATTGGCTCATAAAACAGATGGTGCAACTTACTGAAAATTGTGCTGGAATTCTCTCTTGCCAAAAGTTGTACTGTTGGTTTTATAAGCTCTGACAAAGCTAACAAAGTGACTCAGGTTACCTCCATTCTCTTGGAATGGAGTGTGGCCATATTTGGCTGTAGGACATCCTGCACTTATATGCAACCAAATACAACACTGCACTTTCATTTAATGCAGGTATCATTTGAACACTTTATACTCCCGATTGCCCCATTTGGTGGATGTGTTGGTGTTTATTGTGCAGCATAACTTCCTCTGTAAGTGGAAAGCAAAAATTAGGCAAGAGTTGGCAAAGGTTGCTTTTCCCTTCATCATTGCTTCCCAGATTGGAAAAGTTTGCTCTCTACTAGACTTGTTTTTTCACTGGACATCTCAGAATCAAAGGCTTAATTTACATTCTAGTGTCTTGAGAGGTCAGAGCAGGAAGACACCTGTGACCAGCCTTCAGCTTACACAGAAAGGCCATCATAAACAGATGACAGAAAGCATGACTACCAAGCTTTATCTTAACAAGGGGATGTGAGATCCACTCCTTTCAGTGGGAAAGCAGATGGTCTTTAGAATGGATGTCTCCAAGAACATCCATGTACCTCTCATCTGTCTGGAGCCTGTAACTAATTGCCAAATGGATTTACTTGTTTCAATATGCAGCAGATCACAAATGGGAAAAGAAGGATGATGCCCTATGCGTTGCTCTCCAGGACCTAGGATAGCCTGAGGTCTGCTTCTTCCCTTCAGATGTCAACAAGAAATGCCAGTGCTTCTGCTCCAAGATTTTTGTATTCCTGATCTTGTGGGGAAATATATTTAAGCACAGCTTCCCTGACTCATCTTCTACTAACAATCCTCCCCAAGGTGAGGCAAGAAATAACATGATTGATACTTCTGGCTCCAGCTTGGCTGAGGCAGTTCTGACTTCAGCACCCTGCCTTTGTTTCTACTCTGTTTCACAGTGAACTCTCACAGATTTAACACCCAAATCTCACATTCTTCCAAATCATACCATGAGTGGCTTCCAGACTTTAAATCTCAACTTGCTTATCCTCAACCAGTGATATTTTTCAGCAACAGCAGAAAGAACAGCAAGAGTAGCAAAAGCAGCCACGTGAACCATGTTTTTCATGTGAACTACTGTGAAGGTGGCACCTCTCTCATGTCTTTGTTACCATATGATTATGGATTATTTTTTAATCCTAAAAAGTTTTGACCTAAAATCATCTTAGGTGCATCTTCAGCCATCTCCAGTGGGGTCATCATCCACATGGGGTAGGCATTTCTTTTTTATATTTTTTTTTAATACCACAGTTATTGGACTGATTAGGATGTCTTTTGGTGAAGCGCTCTGATTCCCAGTATGCCTGGCATCTTGCTGGGTATCTTTTGATGAAAACTACTCTTCTGGTAGCTTATAATTATGATTAAAGTGGTGGGAGATCAAGGCCCTAGTATTTGTGTACCTGCTGCCTCCCCCTTCCCCTCTCTGATTTCAGATATCTATGTGTTAATGTGTTTTCAGCCTTAGGTCAACCACTGTTGTTTGCCTCGGTGTTGACTATATCCATTCCTGAGATTTAAAGAGATGCTACCTGGAGCTCTAACAGCACTTTTACCACTCATTTTGCCATTGCAGAGGCATCATGACGTCATGATTTCTTGCAAACTGCAGTCTTTATTCAACTATATGTTTCTCTCATACTTGGTGGTGAATGCCATGCACAGGCAGGCCTTTAAAGGAGGAATATTAATTAGTTATAACTGTTTTTCTTTGAGAGGTATGCTTATGCTGTCAGAACCGGTATACTGGATGATTCTGCTTCCTTATATTTGGTTTCGTGTAAGTGCAAGGTGTCACATGGCCAGCAATGGCCAACCACGTTTCCCTTCTAAGAGAGCAGATGCAACCTGAGATGATGCATAGTAACTTTTTCAGTAGTAGGAATTGACATCGAAGGATGTCAATTTCAGTAGTAGGAATTGACATTTCGAAGACAAAAATATTTATCTTAGCAGTACCTCAGAAAAATAGTTCCTCCCCCCACACCTTGAGTGCTTCTATGATGAGGCAATATATGCCCTCTGTTATGCTATCATTTCTGAGCTTGTGAGCCTCAGAAACCCTGGGAGTCTTTCTGATATTCCAAGGGAGAAGTGGTAGGAAGATGAGCTCTGACCGCAGAAGCAGATGGCCTCTCAAAGAAGACAACCCAAATTTAAGTTGCTTTCTTCCCCTCTGAGGGAATCTCTTAGTATACCTGTTCAGAATGTAATGAGAAAGCAAGAAAAAGTACCATGAATTTTAAGGGATTTTGTGCATGTAGTGCATTTATTTTTGCTTTCCTTACTGCTGAAACCAACTACCCTTAGTATTTATGCATAGCACAAAATTTTGAAAGGTTTTTTGAATGTGCAAGCAGCACAGACGTCTTAACATTCTTATTGAAGTCACTCTCCTGAAATCAATGGGAGTTACTTACTGAAGTCAGTGAAATAAGGATTTAATGAATAATTTGTCTCTGAACAGTTGATTCTCTTGTCTTTCAAGATAATTACATGTTTCTGTATTTGTATATGCATCATATATGTTACATAAATATCAGAGGGAACACACATACAGCTGACACGTGATGCATTTTGGTTTCCTTTGAGACCTGACTGTATGCTGAATACCATTATCCCTCCGAATGCCTTAGGACTTAAAGTTAATATGCAGTGAGAAGGCACTAGTATGTCCCTGTGGACCTATGTGGTTTACATTGGTAATTCACTGTAGGAGTACAAATGATACAATACTGAGTGACTCCCAACTTTCCTCTGGGTGTGGTACTTGACAGATTGTTAAATTTCATGTTGGAGATCTTTTAGTAGGCTTCTTTCTACAATATTCTTTACAAATTGCCTTGTTTGTCATTTGAGTGAAGTGTAGTCATCATCCGTGCCTGCAATTTCCTTTATTCTCTTTTTTTGGTGGGTAACAGAGAGGGACAAATGGAAGACAAAGGATAAAAATACACGATTAAATGTCTTTCTTCCCTTCCCTGCAATTTTGTAGATGTAAGTCATGTATGTTAATATTCACCTTCAATGATTAGAAAACAAGTTGCTTACAGTATCAGAGGAGGAGGTTAGAATTTCATGAGTACTTCTAAATCCTTTTTTCCTTAAAAGGGTTTTTTCTTTCTATTGAGACAGTATGGTGAATAAAATGCATGGTTCCCGCCCTCCTGTATGAGGGGTGTTAAAGGTAGTCCATGAAACAAGAAATGAAGAGTAGAAATAAGCGGGACCAGAAAACACAGGGTGCAGTCCATCGATCCGTGTCGCCACAGACTCTTGTTCCTAGCATGCACTGCTTAATCAGAAGGGACGAGACAAATCAAATCCTTCTAGTCCAGGGAGGTTACAGTGTTCCAGCTGCAGTGCCAAGTGTCATTTTATGAGTACAGGTTGCTGCGCTAAGGAGATGCAGCCATGCGTTATGCAGAAGTCACCTAAAAAGTATGCAAGAAGTCCAGGAAGGAATGATGGTGCATTTTGCAATTTTGCTTGGTTTTCTTTACCAAAAAAAGGTATATATAAGATGTCTAACAGGGAGTGAACTGAGTGTTGCATAACTGCAATTTCCTTATATACAAGCATTTAAAATTGCAAATACTTTGCTTATCTGTAGCATCTTTACCGTAAGGTAAGTAAGCCTTGCAGCATGCCTGTGCATAGTTACATATTATTACTTGAATTTTACATGTGGATAAAGAGAACACAAAATGAAATTATTTACTCAATATCCCATAGCACATCATCTGAGATTGAGAAGTAAGCATACATCTTTCCACCCAGTTGCTTTTCTAACCACTGGACATACATCCTCCCCTGTAGCTTTTATATGTCAAAGTACAGTTAAGCAAGTATGTAAGTATAGATGTTTCTTCAAAAAGTAATATTTTATATCATTATTAACAACCTGTTACATTCTGTACTGCTTCTTACCCAAAGGATATCCCATAATTAGAAAAATACAGTTTCTTTTTGTGCACATGGTAGATCACAAATAGGAGTAATTTCTGGAGTGAAAAATGGAAAGCAGATGAACAGCATAAAGTAACAGGTTACATGTAGTAAAACACTGGGGAGCAGATTGGGAAAGTGAACACTATCCAGCTGTTTAGATAAAACTGTAGTGTAAATTCAGTAAGTGCTAAGTTTATACAAATGGCTATTATGGTTGGAATGCAGGAGTCAATACCCATGTTTCATGAAAAATGAAATTGGCGGCTAAAGGGATGTGTGATTCATTAAAAAGTACTTAGTCCTTATCAGAACTTTTCTACTCTGATCTTGGTGCACCTTGCAAAAGAGAAAGTGCGTTTTGAGCGGTGAGTGAAGGCTCAAAATATGTGCATGTTCCTTTGATGCTGCTGTAATAATTTACAAGTTATTTAATACCCAGTATCTGCAGTTTCCTTCTGTTTCAAGTACTTTTTAATTTTTGTTTCTATCATATAAAGCAGTTTCCTTCAGGATCAGGGGGAGAAGAAAGAATGTATATTGTATACGTGATGACTGCTCTGTGTTATGATGTTTGTCTTCAGTCATGAGGTTGGAGGAGAAGTGCTATACCTTACTTCTTATTACGAAGATGAATTTTATAGCACTGCTCCGCCATGATGAGGACTCTTTGTGTTAATATCTCTCTGTTAACATTTAGTTGCTATGTTAGGCTTTGTTCTTAGTTACTAGCAAATGAGGAGACAGGAAACCAGGCAAACAAGATTTACTCAAGTTGGCCCCATTTTTCCAGTTTTAATCAATGCCTTCATTTGTCATGGGATACTATTGTTTATTCTGTTCACACTAAAAATGAGGTGCAGTCTGAACTTCATCATAGTTTCAGCATAATGCGGGTTCAAAACGAATATTTCTGTTTATAAACTGTTAAAATCCCTTTGTGTACTGTATGCAGGCACACTAATGTGACTCCTATGGTGCATCTCCGAGATACCGGGAGAGCAGTATTCCCTTTTTGTTCCTAGGGACTGCCCTGCATCATCAGGAATTTCTCAGCCTCTGCTAGATTAGTTTACTAAGAATCCCCAAACTGTTTCTAGCCTGTATTTCCAAGATAGATGTATGATTGGTTAATAGCTTCCATGCCAGAATGGCTGGTACTACCTGATTTTTAGGAGCTGTAATGGTAGGGATTTTATAATCTGTTTCTAAAACTGTGTAGCCTATGACTGCTGTTATCAGCTGAAATGTACTGACTGTTACAGAATTGTACTTCTGGAGATGGGTGGCAGGATCTTCTTGGAACAAATTAGAATTTGTTTAGGACTTTAGGTAGAATTACTTACTTAGTTGAAGAAAACCACCACAAACCAAACCCTGAAACAAACCAAATCCAGTAACACTGGCCTTCTGATAATCCATCCTTTCCTTTCCTCAATCCCATCTGTACCCAATATGCCTGCTGTCCTCAGTATTTCCTCATTGCAAAGGTTAATCTTTGTGCTTATACCTCGGTCTAATCTGCTTGTATGTGTCTATTGAAAGACTCCTGGATTATTTCCCAGCTGGTTGGGTCCCTGGGGGAGAACTGAGTGAGGAAAATGCGCTGCTCAGTGTATCAGTAACATGCCTGTGAAGTGGATGAGTTAAACCATGCAACCTAAACTTCCATTTGCATAAAATGGGAAAATATTAGAGAAGTTCTGAAACTGGATTACAGTTGTTTTTCTATGTTTGTTTTTGTGAAACCTGGAGGTGGTAAAAATTATATACATTTAGGTTATCTGAGCTTTTGACGTTAAAACCGGTGTTCTCAAAGCAGCACACCGATTTCTAAACTTTTCTGTATTTTAAAATATAACTAGAACTGGTAATTAGTGGTTGCTACTCTTTGTGCGTACTCACTCGGTTGGCGTGTGCTAAGGAAAACCAGGTAAGTTCTTTATACTACTTCACATTACATGTTAAAACAATGGAATGTGTGGGAGCCTTACAAAATACAAAATGCAAATATTGTAAATAAGCATCTTTTCTAAAGTCCTGGATATGCTACATTCGTGTTCACCAGAACTTTAGCACACTGTATCTGCAGGAAGGTATGTCTTTACAAGTATTTTGGAAAGCCTGATGCTACTCTGGAATTTGTACAGAATTTTTAGTTGTGCACATGTCAGCAGAAGATCTGTATAACCCAGACACTGTGAGTGAAACATATTTGACAGTCTTTCCAAAGCAGTAGCCACTAGTAGATCTGCAGTAAACCATCCAAAACAAACTGTCACTAAAAACAGCAGTAGGCCACCACATAACAACCACAAGAATTAATTTAACAATTGCAGTGGTTACGGCCTTGTACATTCAGCATTGCACATCCCTAAGCCTCTGTGTTTAAATTAACCTGACCTCCATAAGTTTTAATAATTCCATCTAGGTATTTAAGTTGGTATGAAGATCTCTCATCTAGATTTCTCGCTTTTATTGCCCTAGTTATTGTAGTTGGCAAATAGTATTACCCACATATACTGCAAAAATACTGAAAACATGCCTGTAGGTAAGAAACTCCAATAGCTCTCCAGTCTGGGAAAGATTAATCTCAAGCATTAATTACTGTGCAAAATGAAATTCTGATGTTATATAATCTGTTAGTCTTGGCAGCAGTAGATTTTTAGAAAATTTTAAACACAAAATAGGAATCTACACAAAAATAGGTAAAATCTCAATTGTATTAACATATATTCAAAAATGCTGTAGCACAGGAGAAGTGAGGAAATAACAGATCAAGTGTTTTGCCAGCAAACTAGTGTCTTGGCAAGGGAAAAAAAATCAAAATGGAAAATTCACGTTGTAGGCTATGAACTTTCAGTCTTGCTCTGGCAGTCCCAAGTGCCTTTTGATGCTGTGTAATGGGAATGTTTCTGAAAACTCCAAAAGCAGCACTATTAGTTTCAGTGCATGACAACTTTAAAAATTCTTCTCTCTCATAGGAAATTTATACAGATGTGTGGCCTAAAATAGGTGGGGTTTGGTTTCCGGAAGTCTTGGAATTTTGAAATGGAAAAG
>KZ505639.1:996725-1018096 GCA_002844005.1 Limosa lapponica baueri
CACCATCTCCTGCTTTGCATGCCAGTCAGTATAACAATGTCTGTTTGTTTGATTAGGCACCTGTGTTACCACCATCTACAAACAAAGTAGATTCCTTCCTTCAGCAAGGCAAGAAATGGAGATCAAATGAATTTAACTTCTTCAGACTGCTGTTTGGCCAGTGAAGTTATAGGTTTCTTCCTTAAATATGTTACTTCAAGCTACAGGAAAGGAAAACAATCTGGACGGGCTCAGAATTGCGATTTAGAGGTGAAAGAGGCCCTTTAATGTGGTTTTTAACCACATAGGCTGCTTTCTTCATGTGTAGTTAATGTATCTCTATATGATACAATGCAGGGATGTGTAGTAGTAATTCATTAGGAAGGCAGAGCAGTGTAGTAATTCTGAACTACTAGATCAGGTATTGGAAGCAATGCAGCTTCCATGTTACATTGAATGGTCTATGTCCAGCTGCTTAATCCCACTGTAACAGGACGTATTAGTCTAGGAAAATTGCTGTACAAAAGCAAATGTAATCATTTCAAGATCAGAATGAGTTTCATTCAGAGGTTGCTTGGGTGTTAGTTTCTCCAAAAACTGCCTGTGAAAGATAGGCAGGCACTGAATTCAAGGGGAAAAATCAGGTGCCCTGATTAACTTGTTTCACATCTGTACTTGAAGCCACTCAGCATTTGCAGCTTTGCCCTGAGTCTGTCTAAAGCTATGTGCTTCTGTTACTTCCTATCAAGCACCTGCTTCTTCCTAGTGGTTTTACAAGCCCCTGAAGGGAGTGTTGAAATGTTGAGATCGATGTGGTTCTTGCTCCATAATCAATTAAGAGTAATCAACAACTTAAAATACAAATGCCATAATTTGATTGTTAGAGTCTTCACAGAATCAGAAGGATCGGGGTTAGTAATCTTCAGATAAACTTGGTGGTCGTGAAACTAACAAATGAAAATCTCTGGAGTCTCTCTGCTGCTAGTGAAGTGACCCAACAATGCCTGAATGCATCCCCTGCCTCTTTCCCTGCTACATGACAACCCTGTAAAAGGGAGGACAGATACAGTTGGAGCGGAGAGCAGGATTACTTTCATTCTTTTGGCCATTCAGTTGTTTATTGTTCCTTGTAATAAATGGTTTATATTTATTGCTTCTGTGCATGCTGGTGAAAATTTAGGCAGTGAAAATTCTAGCATATGTTCCTAGCAAGAGATTGAGAGAATAAACAGTACTTGTGGAAAAAAGAGGAAGAAATAAGTAGATATGCTTCTAGATTGTGGAAGAAAATGAAACCTGAGTTCTTTAACCTTATTATGATGTTGTTGACCTCTGTGCAAGTTGTAGTGATGTGAAGCCTTGTCTATTAGGTACACACAGGCTAAGAGCATGAAATTAGTTCACAGAGCACTGAAGAGCAAGCTTTTTCTGTATTTCTAGTTTGGCCAACTGTTGTAGTTACAGTGACTTTGGAGGCTGCTGTCTCTCCATGGAGCTGTGTAAAGTTCTCGGTGCTTCTGTTTAAGAGGAAATGTTGTAGTGATTCACACCTCGTTAATACGTTCAAAAGGCGGAGGAGGACTCAATGGGGAGGATACATACTGGTTTTTGTCTGTCTGTCTGATTCTTCTGCTGCAAACTTCAGAACAGTAGTGGCTGCAGTTATGACAAGGCCAGCGGAATTTAGTTCAGATAGACCTAAAGAAGAACTATCATTACAAAAAATGATCATTACAAAAAGAACTATCATTACAAAAAATGGAGAGATACTACTAGGTCAGAGAAGTTATTTAAGGCTTTCCCCACACCATTTATGCAACATCGAAAGTGGCAATTAAACACATGAAGGCAGTAGAGAGGTTAATTGAAAAATACATGGAAAAGCGTCATGACCTGATTAGCAAAGAAGCTATGTAGTTCTGAAGTGTGTTGGGAAGTAGAGACCTGGCTTTGGAATCACCTTCACCTGATCAGGTCACTTCTAGCTGTGTTATTTCATGTTGTTTTATTTAATCTACTCTTTTTGGTACAATAGCCACATTCAAAATGTGATTCACAGCAGTTATTTTCTTCTGGAACTTCTAAACTCTACTGTAACAATATCATAGAACCATTTCTGTACTTTGCTTTATGTGAAAACACATTTCACTAATAACATATTTAAAGGACATCATGCAAAAAAAGGATTTTTTAAAACTAGTTAGACTGTATTTCATTTACATGCTAGAGTGGCTGCTTGGGGAGGGGTCATGAGACATGTAAAATCACTGTGCTATGGGGAGTAAAATTGCACTGGCAAAGTTTTAAAACTATGTTCACCTATCAGTAGGCTGTACAGAAATACGGTTTCTATTTACAAGATCCTTTCAGGCATGTATCTGATCTGCAGAGAGATTACTACACTACCCATTTAATATTGTCATGACTCACCATTACAGTTATAGTTGTGTGCTTGCAACACTGATGAATTTTTAGGTGCTGATATATTGAAGATAACACTTCCCACTTTTTAAATCTGTGGACAATGCCTTTACACAGATGTGGTTTAGTTTTTGCAAGACTTAGTAAAATAGATTACACTGGAGGTACAAACTGGTAGTCCTGTGATAAGGGTGTTTGCTTGTTTTTTTTAAACCTAGCTGTTTAAGAAGTATACATACAATAATGTATGCCTGGGGGGCTAGAGGGGAGGAATGGCTATTGGACTTCAAAATGAGATTAACACATGCATACTTGTCTGACTTCGGTTACATATTTATATGTCACACATGGAATCAGACTTACTCTTGTGATGTGTGAGTGAGTCCATATTCAGAAGACTGTATCACAGTTATAAGTTATTTTCAGTAGATTTTATTGAGCACTGATAGTTGTGCAGAGCCATGCTACCGTCCTCTGAAGTTATGCTGCCATAATTGATGACTCAAATATAAATTGCTGCTCACTTTCCTGATTTAAGATACCAGCTACTAGTCTGCTCTTGTAATACCTAGTCACTGGAAAGAAATGGAGTGACCTTCAGGTCAACCTCCCATTTGTAGGTGATTGATCCTTAGATGGGGAAACAATGAAATTATTAGACAGTGAAATATGCAAATGGATTTACTTTTCTTCAGTCAGTGTGTAAGAAAAGCATGTATCTCTCTGAAGGGAAATTGGGTGCCGGGGTCTGAGGCAGTGTAGGTCTGAGACGGAAAACAGTGAAAGAACATAGGTTTAGGCCAAAGCTTGTGGTATGGAGATGATGCTCTAAGTTGGCAGCATGACAAAGTTAGGACCATCCTGCAGGCTCCCATGTTTAATATTATAAATCTACATCCTATTCTTCTCATTTTGCATATGCAAATCTTCACTGTCTTTTTATCTTAATAGTATCTTGCCATATCTCTAAACCAGAGAGAGACAATGGTTTCATTCTGCTTCAGTTTGAAACTAATTGCAGGAAGTAATCACTTTTATGAAAGATAGCCTCATTCTTGCATGTGAGTTAACTATAGAGAAATGACAGCCATTGTCTCTGATGACAGATGGTGGCCATTTTGCACAGGGAATAACCTGAGACCTGACACCTTTTTGCAGAAAAGCATATCCAAATAAATGTAGTTATGATCAAAAACCATTCTATAGGGTTCTTATAAACATGATTATATAGAGTTCTCTGTTATATTTCAGCTCCAACTAAGGTCTCATCTGTGTTCTCATTAGAAATGTGGCAACTAAACTGCTCCTGCTGATAGTAGTCTTTAATGTAGTTAGGGGTATGGTTTCTTAACATCTTCTCTGTTCCAGTGCATCCATAGGTGAATCCCAGTGCAGAGACAGGGAATAGTGGAAGACAGCAGGCATTTGTGTCAGTACGTGGAAGCAGATAATGGCTATTTCTGCAGTGGAATGAACCAGTATTTCAGGAGGGACAGGCTGGATATCCTAACCTGAAGCCTTTCTCCTCCTTAGGTCCTCCCTATTCTATTTTCTTGTCAGTTCTCCCACCTCACTCTAATAGTCTTGTATTGCCTTTGGAATGGTGTCCTTCCAACTTGTGCAGTACTTATCCTGTGCATGCATATTTATGAGAGATTGTGCGTATATAGGAAAATTAGTGCCTGTGGCAATGGTATTGTGTTTGTGTATGTACACATACATACATATGTATGTATTTCAGAAACAACCAAGATTTACA
Source organism: Limosa lapponica baueri (assembly GCA_002844005.1). Lineage (NCBI taxonomy): Eukaryota > Metazoa > Chordata > Aves > Charadriiformes > Scolopacidae > Limosa > Limosa lapponica. The sequence goes on from KZ505639.1 coordinate 1,000,885, forward strand.
AGTGGATAATACTAATTCAGACTAAAAACCTGTACTGAAATATCTTCAACAACACCTTTTTTATTTTAAATATTGCCTGCCAAATGATGAATGATAATTGCTTCATAGTCTATATTATTTATCACTGCCTGAAAACCTGCTAAAATCTACAGAATCATTATAATGAAGAAGTGAAGGTTAACACAAACTACATTGACTCTTACTGTAAAAAAAACATAAGTAGGTATCTATGTTTAAGTTAATTCCTGACATAATTCATCTGTAGCTGGTGTAGCTATACTATATATGAATTTTTGTCCCTTTTGATGTTATTATCCTGGTTTTACTGGTCACTAATGAAGATTCGGTATAACTTGATTTTGGTTCAGGATGTACATGAAAATCTATTCTGTCTGTTGGACCTGGGGAAATTGTAACTATACAGCAGTGCACAGAAAAGCAATGATATTTCTGTTGCTAAATTTAATTTTCCTTTCCACCATGGTTTTCCCATTTAATGCTTTGATGTGAGAAGGATATTCCATGGAACAGTAGGACGAAATATTCTGACGACCTCCTTAGTTTTAATCCTTGAAAATCCCCTAGCAAACTAAAGTTGTAATTGTACAGTACATTTTAAAACAGGAATTATGCCTCTATGGTAGTAATACGGTATAATTGTTTACATCTAGTTGAGTGACAAGATTTCCAGTGCTTTATATTCTTACTGATATTTTTGTTTGTTTGCTTTTTGGTAGCAAGATACCGTGAGCCAAAAAAAAAAATCAGTCTCAATTTCTGGAATTTTGCTTATTTTAGTTTATTGCCAATTGCCATTAGCTTTTAATTATGGACTCTGATATTGAGAAACAAACACAAACATTTAAACAAACACTTGGAGAAATGCACCTCAGCTGCCCTCCAAGCACCTCTGCTCCCCCCTCGCTGGTCTCCAGTCCCCTCACCCCATGCCACTGTTGGTCCCTTGCGTGAGGCGATGGCAGTGCAGGAGACTGAGGCCAGTGTGGAGTGGTTACTTTGCTTTGGCTGATCCTCGTTTCTTACTCAGCAGCCTGGGCATGGGGTCCTCCGAAGGCTGCGGTCCCCTCAGAGATGTCCCTCCTCCTGTGTCTCCCTTCTGTTCCTGCTCAGGCATATCTTTGCACCAGTCCTAGTTGGGTGTCTCTTGTTGGATGTCTCCTTGCCCTGCCTCTGCTCAGGAATCTCTTTTTTCCAGCCATGCTCAGGTGCCTCTTTGCTCCTGCCCTGTTCAAGTGTTGCCTCTTTTTCTTCAATGTCTCTCTTTCCCATAATTGGTACCTCCCTTTCTGAAACATGTTTTCACAGAGGCACTGTGTGGGTGGTGGGTCAAAATTAAGCTGATCTTCAAGACACAGTCATTGATCAGTAAAACATTTTAAAATGGGCGTTCAGATACTAAGGTAATGCTAGGCATCTTTATGGCTAAACGGGTGGGCACAGTTCAGTGTGTAGTGGTGGGTCTGTTTTTGTCCATTGCACAGCCAGCTGGGGCCTGCTCAGGGCAGTCCCAGACCTCGTCCAGTACTGATTGCCCTGGACTCCTGCACCCACCACTGACACCTGCCAGCTGTGCCCCATGCAGCAGGTACGTGCCAGAAGGAGGGTGCAAGTCAGGCTACATGTGAGCACGCTGCATTACGGAGAAACACTCATGTGCATCATACTCAGTCCTCATCTCTCAGGGAAAAGCTGCGTGCTGCTAAGACTGTATAAACATCTTGGAGGATTCATATTTTCTGTGTTCTTTGGAGAAAGAGTAATAATGGAACCCATTTTTAAATCAGTCCATGTCTTATCCCCTTTAACTGCCTAGTCTTTGGATTTTTACCTTTTTTCTTTGTAAGGACTTGTCTGTTTGTCTCTCTGCCTTTCTATGTCCCCTTTTTTGTTATTCAGTAGAACTTGATACATACCAAACATAAAAGAATTGTTTTAAAAATAGTTAAATGTTTTTCCTCCTGTCAGAAGATGTAAATGTACTCAATCTTTTGAATGTAGAGATTGCGCCTTCCTTTCATCTGAAATCCCAGTGAAGCAAAGGAATGTTTTCATTTTGTCTTCTCCACTCAATCACCTAATTTGAGATTTATCAGAATATTTTGGTACTGAAACCACTAAGAAATAACATTAGTAATTGAACTATGCTGTGTCTCTTGTCTCTGCTCCTGTCCTCTCACTTTGTTCTCCTTTGTTGTTACCCAGTTTACCGCGTCTTCCACTGTTTTATATCCATTTCCTCTTATCTTTTTTGTCTGCTTCACTTTCTTCCATTATTGTCTTTCTTTGCATTGGCTCCTCCCTTGCTTCCTTAGGCTCCTAGTTTCGCCTTGTGAACCTCTCTGTCTCCAGTGGACGATTAGCTGGTTTTCTCATCTCAGCAAAATGAGAAACGTGGTGCTTCCAAGCAAGTGTGGCAGACTTCTGGTGGTGCCAACTCAGAGAGACCTGGTAGGACTGGTGAAGTGAACAGAGCTTGTATCACCACCTCCATTTCCCTTTAAGAAGTGGGAACTGGAATTTGCGATAGCTTGTTTCCCCAGAACTTCCCTAGAGATGTCATTACAGCCTTCTGGTGGGATTCATAGCAAATTTCTGAGCAACCTTCGTATGTACAAGTCATGACTTGCTGTTTGGACAGATGTGTCCTGAATAACTTCCTTTGTCTTTCAATAGATCTGTTTTTGTATGAAACGTTTTTCCTAATGCCATCTTCTGTATATTTTGTCACTGCACCTTTTCCATTGTACTTTTGAAATGGAAATTAAGCTGATCTTGAAGACACAGTTATCAATCAATAAACCATTTTAAAATGGGCGTTTTAATACTAACATGATGCTAGACATCTTTAAAATATGGCTAAACTGACTTGATTGTGTGGAATCTGGAGCCTCAGTGGTCACTCTTTCTCCAAAAAACTGACAGCAATGATACTCACTTTCCCTTTTTAAGTAGCTATTGTTTTGTTCACTTTACGACCTTAATGCTGAAGTTTTTCTATCCTACTAAGTGATTTTTTAAAGTACATTTACTAAAATCTATGTATGTATGTCCCTTTAAGTCCATTCATGTATTAATTTAGTTATCCTTTGAGAAACTTAACTAAATTTCATAATTGAGGGTTTTCCAATGAATATGCTTTTGTATGAAATTAGTCTTGACTTTTTTACTGTAAAATCCCTTATATCCGGTTATCTCATCCTACTGCGGGTGGAGTTGAAATTATGTCTGTTCCAAAAAATAATCACAGGATAGGCTACTTGCAGTTGACTGATCAGTTCACATCTGATTAACGTGAAACCCTGAATAAAAGGCAGAGTGATGAGTTCTCAGTCCATACTGCAGCAGATGATTCCAATGTGAAACAGTATATTAATTTACATTTGTCCGTACCAACTTGTAGTGAGCTGTAAAAACAGCATGTTGCTACTTAATTGATCTGGGAGGCCAGTATTAGTCTCATGTTTCCCAATATTTTCTTCACAGTTCCTGAAGAGAATTATGCCTGTGAAGGAGGTGTTTAATCCTGCCATCAACCTTGCATCATCCTGTATCTAAGCATCTGTTTTATACTTTAATGCGTTCATTTTATCCTTTACTGTCTTCTTTCCTTTTATGTATTTGTAGAAAGCCTTATTATTCTTCACTATATTGCTTGCTGTCCCCTCTGATACTCTGCTTTTCTCCTGTGTAATTTTCTTTTTTTACTCAGTCTAGCTCCCAACATGTATTTTTCCTTTAAATCATTTCTTCTTGATGGTTTTAGTTGCATCTACACCGCATTTTTCATCAATATTTCTTCTGTTGCCTCTTTACTTTTGCCATTTAGTCATCTTGGGATTTTTGTCTCCTTAAAAAGGATGCTGTTCCATTAGACATTTGTTAGTACATCTTTGAAACAAGTCAATTCTTTTTCCATGTGTTGTTCCTTTAAAGTTAATTCTTGACTTCGGTCACCTACTATTTCTTTTGTCCTTAGAAACTTGTCATTTTAAAATTTCCTACTGGTTTGTTACCCTTTGCATCCTTCTTCTCTTGAATTATGGTGTAAGAATCGAATGTATTCTATAGAGTTATGTTTTCTTCCTTAATTTGTGGGGCAACTGGGCAATGCAAGGGCAATCCTGTAGTCTGAGTAAGTTCAGTGCAAATATGGGAGGAGTGGAGACTAACAGAGGAGTCCTGTCTGCCTTCCGATTCTTGGTCTGTCCTGGACCATTTTGGCTTTTAGTGTGATATGTGAAGGGTTAGTTTATGCTGGCCTCTAGCCGTCCATGACAACACTTACATTTCCTGAACCACCCCTCCCATGCTTGAGGCTTTGAAGAGCATGGTACAGTACTACCATGAACTAATTCTGCAGCACTTGTGGAAATTCCGTTTATGCAGAGGGAATTTCCAGTGATCCAGTTAAACTGCTTTTATGTCTTTTAAGCTGGAGTGATGCTTGCTTACTTAATTTAGAATTGATTTTTGTTTACATTTTCTACACTGACTACTGTACTGGGACTGTGTTTGAGGACTTCAAATGCTGCAATAGTATAAATGGAAATGGGATCATGACAAGACATAAGATTTGGGCAAGCAACTTTGATTTGTATGGTATTTTTTATTTGGGATTACTAATGGGCAACTCATGAGAAAACTGTCACCTAAATGGCATCATAATAAAACTAAGTTACCCTGTTTTGTTATGACTACCAGGTGAATTAAACTCATCCTTGATGTTTCTCTACTGAAATCAACAGAATTGGTGTGTTACCAGCTTTTTCAGAAAAGAAAAAATACTGCTGAAGGGAAAACATTTTCTTAATATTTAGAATGTTGATAATGCAACATAATGTTATTTCGTTTGCAAATTGCACTGCCATAAGATATTTTTGTGTATATCTGTACCTAAATATGTGTTATATCCTGTGAAGTGATTTACTGTAGGATTCTGAAAAAGCAATGGTAAATTTAAGATTCAGTTCATATGTAATATTTTAGATGTTATGTTCATAATCCAGTATACTACAATACTTAACTATATAAAAAAATTATACCATACGTATAGCTCCTCCTGCATTGTACAGACCAATAGAAAATTTGGTCTACGAAATTCTTCAAATAGTATTAGGTAATATAGCACTTTGTGTAATCAGTACTTACTGTAGCTACACAAATCTGAACTTGGTCTGTCACTACAGTGCCTCTCTTTGTGCTTTGCAGATTGCAATCCCTTTGAAGCTTCATAGTGAAATCAGTGTAGGGCTAATTCCTCTTAAAAATGCAGGTCTTGCTGAAAATCTTACTCCTCGTCTAAGAGCAGCATGAAGCTCATATAGTTGATATTTCATCATTTGAAAGACAGGTCAGTGAGAATTTGGTTTAAAATATATATGTGTGTATTTTGATATAGAGCAGGGGCTCAACATAAGTGCCACTTTTTGATTTAAGGAAGACTCTGAGGGTGACCTGACTGTTCAATGAAGAGAATATGTCCTATGTCAGGGCTGAAAGATCTGGATCAATTACTGTGTTTTACTAGCCATGCAGAAGTAGATGGAGCTTTTTAGTCAGTCACTGGTATTATTCTTCCTGCATCATAATATTTGAATTTGATGTTGCTTTTGGGGGACACTAAGGTTGAATTATACCCATAACTTCTGCCTGCCTGAGATTTTGTGGAGCCACATTCTCTGTTCAGATCTTTCACATGCCTCTCTGGGTCTTTTTGTTCCTTGATGAGCCATACTCATGAGCAGTGGATGCTACTTGAGAAGAATTTCCTGGTTTTAATATATTATGACTTTTAGCCCAGTAAGACAACTCATCCAGAATATCAGTCAAAACATTTGAGGTTTAAACTTTCTACTGTACGGAAAAGGGGCTTCTCTCTCACACATTACATGAATGAAAGATAAATCTTAGAAAGCCAGCTCCTTCCCTCCCAGTTGCCCAGGTCAGAAGAGCTTTCTTCTGGAAGCATAGAAATCCAGCCATCCTGATCAGGAGGCTTTTTTACTACATCAAGAAACTTAGAGACAGGTTTTGTGCTACAGAAACACCTTCACCAGTAGGTAGTTGAAAGTATGATGTTTAGTTTATAAATCCTCACGTGCCTCATGAAGCCATTGTTTTGAGACCTAAGAAAACTAGTCTCAGGATCACAGGCTGGTTGAGGTTGGAAGGGACCTCTGGAGGTGATCTTATCCAGTCCTCTGCTCAAGCAGGACCACCTATAGCAGATTGCTTAGGACCATGCCCAGCACAGTTCTTGAAATTGCCATTGCATTTGATAAACAAAGGGAAGTCTCCCATTCTAGAATAATTTTATTCAGATAATCTTTGTCATTGTCATTTAGCAGATAAAAGACTTAAAAAAAAAAAGGTCCTAGTCAGCATATGATTCTGCGAAAGAAAAATCCAAATATTATACAAGCTTTAACTCAGCTCTGAATCACATGAACTAGACTGTGTTAGGAGGGCAGAAATAACCATTTGGAATGAAGAAGCTTTACTTTCCAGCTACAGTACAATTCTTAAAACTCTCCATAGTAATGAGGCTTCAGCCCTTTATAATAGTGTAACTTTCTGTCGTGGTGTTCCATGTCAAGATAGCCTCGCAGCTGATGGGTATCTTGCAGGAGCAAGTTGTTTTCAAACTAAAAATCTCTCTTAATGATATGGGAGTTGCTGTGGTTCGACAAGTTTCACAGCATTGCCTTTCAAATCCATTACTACTTTCTGTCTGTCTGTCAAAATCTATTTTCTACTTGCCATCACTTCACCAAGAGTGCTTTCTGAGCAAGGCAGCTATCAATGCAAGAATCTTTCTTTTGTTACTGTGATGATAAAATGTTTCCTTTAAAGTCTGAATTTTTTATTTATTTTTTTTTTACTTATTAATTTTTACAGGGTTTTTGTTTCACTTTTTCCTCCCGTGCATGAAGAAATTGTTCCAGATTGGTCTTGTACAAAAACTTTGTCCTGTAGCATAGTCTGACTTCATAGAAGGTATTCAAGATGCTTTTCTTAATGGTATGTCTATACCTAAAAGTTTATTTGGTTTAGTGAAGTATGAAATAGGATTAGTTATCTATTATGCTCAAGTTATTAACATTTGGCATTATAGAAGTGAGTATTCCAGATTGACTCCCCATTCCTGGAGCAAGTATCTTCATAGAAAGAACTGAATTGTTCAAGAACAGTTTTTCTGCAGTTGCTGTCCTTGAATTTTTATTCCCAAATAGCTAAATGTGTAGACAAGCTCTCAGTTAAAACGTTAGTCTTTGTGCTGTTATCCATTCTCCTAAAGTGTTTATGTGTCTGGGGGTTATAACTTATATGGGCTAGATAGCTGAGCTGGTGAAGTACATAAGACATCTGTTAAATCAGATGGAAAGAAAATAAAACTATTCTCAATGGCAGCAGCCTGGGCAAAAAGGTCCACTGCTCTGTAAAGGAGACACCTGCTCTTTAAAAGAGTGCTTTATCAAGCACTACAGCGTAGAGTTCTTCTTCAGTGCTGATGGATGCCTTATAGAAATACACTGCATATGTTAAACAACAGTATTCCTTTTATTTCTTTTTCCTGCGGAAGGGGGAGTGCCCCCTTTTCTTCTTATACCATCTTTGAAAACAAAACAAACACCATTCTCCATTTCTGTTAATGGCTGAGACTTACTTCACATCCATCACAAGATGCAGAAATGTGAGCAACAAATCATTCCTTCTTATCTCTGAGCCTTATTGTAGGTAATATAACCTGGCCTGGAACCTGAACGTGAACTGATATGTGTAATTTTTGTCTTGGAATAAAACAGCAATAACTAATGGAATACAGTAAAATTCTAAAGTTCAGAGCAAAAATCCTCCTTCTGTTGTCCAGAGGATGCATTTCTTAAGTTTTTGTATATGCTGCAAAGTCTAGCCTTTTCCTAGGTTTTTGAGAAGAGGAAAGGTTGAGCCTTAGACGGCAAAACGTATTTTGTTTTAATATTTTTAATTTATAAATTAATTTGATGATGTTATCCTCCAGTTTCTCAAAGGAATAGGTAGTAGCCAATTTAAATCAGACTGCCTTCGCTGAAATCAGAACTGCATTCATTTACAAAATCTAAGAAACTGTCTAAAATATTTCTTGAAATTTAGTGTTTGACCCTGCTTTGTAAAAAGGCTTACAGTCTTATATTCTGGGTTGAACTCTGGTTCAGTTTTCTGTTTGTAAAACTATCAGAATTTATTTTAGGAGTGAAAAGCAAGATACCAATTTGATCTGCATAGAATTTAGAACCTGTTATCTTAGAAGGCATCGGTTCAGAAAAATTCATTCCCGGTGTCTGGAGATGTGTATTTCTGTCCTAGTAGTTCTTGCAGCATCACAATTTTTTTTGAAATGGATATTCATCTCTTCATGAAAGAAAAATTCATATTTTTTATTAAATACAATTAAAAATACTTTAAAAATGCAATTTAAAATATTCAATGATAAGTACTATCTTCTGTATTTTGATCTGTGTATATACTAGGCAAATACACTAGAAAGGACATGGACAAGGTATGCCAGATGAAAACAGGTATCTGCTTTTTGAGATTAGTTTGTTAGAAAAATCTCTGGATACCAAAGAGGAGACCTTCAGTAAGACTTTGGCTAACTTCAGGAAGCAATGCTTCTTGAAATCCGACAGGTTTTACCATGGGGACAGCAGCAGCAATGCAGCTCAAGAGTCTCATCAGCTGATTTGCAAACTGCAGTCTATTAAAACTTTAATATATATATATAGACACAGTTTGATGTGAATTTTCAGACATTCTTTTACCCAAGAACCAGTTATACTTCACTTTCACTAATGAAATCTTTGCTTAATAATTTATATTTGAAACTAAAGCATTGACATTCATAATTTTAACGTGTTGATTGGTTTGGTTGTATGATTGCTTTGTGGGAAAGGAGGAGGTTTTACAATTATGTTTGTGTTTGGATTTAATTTGTATGGTAAGTTAAGTATGAGATTTATGGAGTGCAATGTGCAGAATGTTTTATTTACTCTTCCAAAGACTATGAGTACACACAACATCTGAATTTGATCTTTAGAAACCAAGTTCAGAAAATACGGCATAATTTGATGCTAATTGTCTCCCTTAATTGCACCTTCCATCTGCTTATTTGCTAGTTCTATACTTAAGTCATTACAGTATTTATTACTTGATTTCTGGTTGTATTTCACTTTCCAGTGATGTACTAACTACATGTAATATCTTTGTTTTGTTTTACTTAAGTATTATCAGTGTCCTGTTCTTGTGAAAACTCACTTATTTTAATTTTGTTGAGTTTTAGTTTGCCAAAAAGAATGTATTTTGTTCTGTGTGTAAGAATACATAGGAAAGACAAAATAATTTAGCATTTCTGTGTGGACATGATATGACCAGTTCATTAAGTCTGTTGACTTTTTGCCCCCTGCAGTGGCACTTGAGAGCTAGAAGTCATAAGGTGCCATAACAGACAGGTTCTGTCTGTTCATAAATAGTGCCTTTCACCATCAATTGTAATAAAAGAAAGATGCGATGTCTCAGCCATATCAGATAAATGCTTTATTTCTAAGAATTACAGCTCTGGACAGATGTCTTCTGTCTCTGGCTCTCTATGCAGATGAGGTTACTTGTTATTCCCCCACCATGTTGCTGGTGGAACAATTTGTATCAATGCTGTCACATTTAGTTCAAGCTAAATTATCCAGGTTTAAATTAATTTGGCTGTTGGGGGTGGAGGGGGTTGCCTTTATTTGTTTGATGTGAATGAAAAATGGCTTTAGCAGCTATTCAGGGAGCAGGGTAGCCTCCTTTACTGAGCTGGTGATACGCCTCCGGAAGAGGACATCAGTGTATCACCTAAGATTACTTCCTTTCCTGCTATATATGAGGAAATCCAATGGAAACTGGCAAATTGTATCTAAATTCTGTGATTAAATAAGACACGTCTGAAGAACCTCTATGGAACTAGGTATGATATTTAGAGAGGACGTTAAGTGGCGTTTTACATGGGACCCTTCTATTCTCAATTGCCTTGTTGAGAAAGTCCTAGTGCTCATGACTGAAGACCAGATGATACTCCCTTTTCTTGTTTTGGTGTGGAGAGGAGGGAAGAGGGAAGGGAGGAGAGAAGACACCGGAGTTTGTACATGAAGTCACACACAGCTGACATGGTTTAATAAAATGGCCAAGTGAAATTGTGGTGGAAACTTTAAGGAAACTTTAGACTGGCCACTTAGAAAAGGGGCTAACTTAGATTTAGTTGCTGTGGAAAAAAAAAACCAAACCCAACAACCCTTCCTCTCCCAAAACAGTATAGCTGTTGAGCCTATCTAGTATAGCAAATTTCACACTCATTTTTGTCTGTTTTCCTGGAATTTCTGGAAAACTTACAGGTTACTAAGAATGTCAGAGAAGAATTGTATTGCAATTGAAATTTGAGTGATTACTGTATAGATACGATTAAAAGTGACGATTTGGCTTCAGCACCTAGTGGCAACCTACTGCAGAAACCCCATTGCTGTGGGTCCTTGAAACCCCATTGTCTGCTGTGGAGCAAAGCAGTACTCCACGACTAGCCTCTGGAGTGGAAGGTATTCTTCTGTTGCAGATGAAATTGCAGTGTTAAAGGACTTCAAGCCAGGGAGACTGGCTTTGCAATCTTAGTGTGTCTGGTGTTCATGAGGACCTTGGAAGTCTGGCTGGAGTTGCCAAACTGAAACGCTGTGTGAGAGTGCAGCTTAGCTCTTTCGTAATAACCTGTTCAGGAATGTCACTCTGAATGTTTTCCTTTATAAAGGCAACCTATAAGTGTTTATGAGATACACCTGCTTGCCATTGGTGAACATATCAGTATGGAAAAATGCAGAATGAGAGAAGGGCATGTATTCTTCAGGTGAAGATGGCACAACACTGAAAGAACACGTTTATATACGGAAAACACAGACCTTAGGAAGATTTAATTACAATTGAGAGAAGATGCAGAATGCACGTAGAAAATTTCATAAGTGTAACAAAAAGGGTTGTTTGCTAATTCTGAAAATATTTATCCCATGCCTATAATGTATGTAATGTAATATGTTGGCCAAAATTTGCCTCTCAGATAGTATTCAAAGAGACTTGTGTGTATTTGAGGAAAGAATTCAGCCCAAAATACTATTCTTTTCGATTTCATAAACATCTTTTATAGATTAATCTGGGGACTCAGGTGAGGAGAATGAAAGGGTCATCATGCTTTGGGGTGTTGCTTGTAGAACAACTCCATTTCTACCTGTTGCGTTGTTCAACCATTTTACACATAATGCCATTTTTCATAAACTTATTAACAGTAACTAGTGATATGTATCACACTTTTGTATTACTTAGCAGAAAATTATTTTAAGTAGCCTCTTTGTACACTTTGTGTTTTAATCCTTGAGTGTCAGTTTCCTAGCTATGAAATAGGGTGGATAAGGCTTTTTTTTTTTCCCCTGCTTCCTGTGCCTCATCTGTCTATACAGGTTGCCCTTGGCAAGAAGAGTTTCCTTTGTTCTTTGACCAAAACCTAGAGACATTAGGGTTTCTTCCTTGAGATTTTAGGCACCTGCCACTTCCTCTGAAAGCACGTACAGTTTCCCAGTTCTCACTTGGAGGAGAGCTTTCTGTATCACCTATGCTTTACCTTCACCTTTAGCATTTAAAAAAAAACGTTTTTCTCCCTCATAGGTTTCCCCCCCACCTTTCTGTGTTCAACTGGTAACAGAGATTTATCCCAAACTAAATCGAGCATAAGGTGCATAGGCTTTGGTCAGTGTTAGTAAACTAATAGTCAGGTCTTTCGTATACCATTTGCTTTCTCTCACTTGTGCATGGAAGTTAGGGCCTTCAGCTGGAGGTGGCAGGTAAATTTATTCTTGGGAGAACAAAAGGGTAAGACCACAAAAAAGCTAAAATGTAAAAAAGGCTTCTTGTGGATAGCCTGTTTGACATGAGGTTCATGAAAGGTGAGAATAAAGCACATTAATTAGTGGCTAATAAGTAAACCACTGCCTTGATAGATAGGAACTCTGAGACTGCACCACACTACCCTCACAAAATCTCTTAGAAAGGGTCTAATTTACAGGGCTGTATGCAGTAACAAAGTATTTCTGTAATTACTGTTGAGAAAAGTCCCTTGTTCTTTGCTGCTGTCACTGAGGGCAGTAATTCATAGTCTTTTAGGAAGACTTGGTTTTGTTTTGTTTATTCACAGCAAAATTTTTTGCGCTTTGATAGCATGACATGTGTGGTCCTTTTTTGCAGTCAGCAATTAAGAGATGGTCTCAACTGAGCAAAAAGGATTTGTGACATAGGGAACATTTGCCTGAAATGTTCCCATGTGAGCCATGGGCTTGGTTACACTCTGAACGGGTGAAAAAAACATGGCTTTTGTTAGAATGACAGGCAGGCAGCAGAAGCAAAGTTTAACCCAAATCCTTTTGTAGATATTGGAAAGTCATAAGCCTTGAGATGACACTGGCACATTCAACATGCTGTGTGATCTGGGACTCTGTTGCTTGTATCGCTGTGTGAATGTGTGTACAGTGTAAACATTTTATGAAGTGCAGTTTCTGATCCATCGGTCTGTCTGGGCAAGAATGTCCCTTGATACTCAAAAGAACAGCAATCAGGACAGAATTGGTCAATGCGGCATGTCTAATGGTGGGAAGATATTTGAAGGACTCACTATAGACACAATAGGCTCTCTAAATAGCCTCTTTGCACCCGGAGTCTTATTGCAAACAGGTTCATTAAGGAGAGACATTCTGACACACAGCATCACAGTAATGAAAGTAGCTCTGTTTTTCTAATATTGTGTCTTGCCACTTCAGTTATGCTGCTGGTACAAGATTTCCCTTGTGTTGTTGTATATTTCTCTAGAAAAAGAATCAGTCTTCATAGAATATACAATTATTTTGTACAGGAATATATAACTCATACCTAAGAATCTGTCCTTCCTGTTTATGTGCACTAGTGCAAAAATAATTGACAATCACATCTTCAAAACCAAAAATACTTTCACCTTTGATTTGAAAGGCTTATATATGTTAAACTGGTTATAACACAAAAATATGTATATACAGTTGTAATATACTTTCATGAATATACAAAGTCAGATAAAATGTTGTTCATGACCAAATATAAAATAAATATTAGTAAATATTTTCCCATGAGGCACCTTGGTTTGTTTTGCTTCTTTTCTCTTCTTTAGGCACTGAAGTATAAGTTCATAGAGAGGAAAATCAAAAGGTTATAGTTTATCCTACTTTACATATAACTGGTGTGTGACTTAAGCTGTTGGATTGGCTTAATGTATACTTTGAACATTATGACCATGGGGGGAAAAAAGGTAATATTGGTTTAAAAGTGGATATGGAAAATTTAATGTGCTCAAGTGGGAACAATGGCATATTAAAAAAAAAAAAAATTCATGACACAGATCTAATAATTCACTTGCCCCTGTAGGAATGGGGTATGGGCTCTGATGCCGCTTGGTAGTTTATTTTTATATACGCCCCTGGTCCCTGCTGTATATCCTTCGTATGGGTTCCAGAGAAAAGAAAGAAAATAACCTGTAGGGAAATCAGCTTAGAAACCTTTCATTAAATACATTGTGTTTCATATCATGTCGTTCACAAAATCTCCAAGAAAGATAGAAAGTGTTATCAGACTGCATGCGTAAAATACTATATTTGAATACTATAATTTGCTGTAAGATTAAGGACCAAGGGTATAGACATATTCGTTATTTCATTATTCACTTATGCTTGATGGATAATGCTTCAGGGGTTCTTTTCATTTTTTCTTGCCAAGCACAGATATGCAGTTTTAACTTTTTATTTAATGCTGCAGAAAACATTCCTGTTCCCCTAAGCTTTACTGTCCTGCTTGTTTGCTTTTTAGTGGTGTGATTATTATTCTTTTGGAGGGGTTTTATATTGCTTTTAAGTTTGGTTGTTGTTTTCTTTTCACAGGCATATACATTAGTTTACAAGTAGCTAAACTGTACTGATTATAACAGAAATTTAAAATTAGTTTTTGGCAGAAATGGTCCATTTGTGATTGCAAATAATTATTTGTTTTATCTCAAGGTAAGAAAATTGTAATTACTTTTGTTAATCTGTATCGAAAAACAGGGTTGACAGAGTACATATTATGTGGGCTTCAAAAATCTGTCAGCATTTTTTTGACTGTTCGTAAACATAGATTGGTCAAGCCAAATTTGGCTGGTGACTGCCTTCTGCATGTTAAAAAAGTTCATTAAATAAAAAAAAGCAAATCTAGTGTGCTGAGTACATTATGGATTTTTTTTTCTGAAGTATTACATGTTAAATTGTGCATTTTCTTACATGAAGTTAATGGATGCAGAGATTCAGCTGCATTTGCACAAGTGGTAATACTTGCACTAGTATTGGTTTAGTTTGTGGAGGGCCTAAAAATGGTGTTACAACAATGAACTTCTGACTCTTCCCTGTATTTTTATTCCCTCTTCTCCCTATGCACTTATATATAAGTAGCTGTCTCTTTCTTCATATTTTGCCTAATTCAATATTCATGAGTGGTTCTCATCCATAGGAGGTGGCACAAACTACAGTGTTTGTCCTTCCAAAGACCACAGGCTCAAACTCCACCTAATCTATAGCAGAAAAGGTGGCTGCTCCTGTTAGCTCCTCCCTGGCTGGGTGGTATTGTCTACCATCTGAGTTAGGATTCTGTAATGGTAGAACATTATTTGAGTTTCTTTGCACTTTCTTCATTGTGTAGAGTTACAGGAAAGAAAAAAATGGGATGCACCAACTATGGGAGATATTTTGTATCCTCTCAGATGTCCTGGGCCAGAACATTGGTATCTCTTGAAGAATACAGACAGATGGAAATGGAAGTAGTCCCCCATGTTTCCAGAGCTTATTCCCCAGCAGTAGTAGCAGTACCATTGAATTCTATTTCACCATGGGTTTGTCATCGTCCCAGTTACCAAGTCATTCCCATGACTCCTCTCTCTAGCCATCTATATTCTTATGTCATTGCAATGGAAACTGAATGCCATCAAAATTACTATTTGTGTATGAACACATTTGTAGCACTAGTCATTTGTAGTGCTAGTTGGAAGGGCATAGGCCAACTTTTTTTTCTTTTTCTTCTTTTTTTTTTATTTTGCTAACAGAACTGTGTGGTTTTCTTTGGTCTTTTTATGTGTGAAGAAGGTGGTTTTTAAGAAGCCAGCCTTGCATATTGTAGTTAGTGTAGTGAGGCTCAGGCCAGCCTGCTGTCTTTTAGTTCCATGTTTGTGAGCCAGCTATCGAGGCTCCTCTGTTGAAGACCCCTGTTTTTCCTCCAGATGTTGGCTGTCTATAGTAATGGGTGCTCCTGGGAGCAACCTGGGGAATTCTGAAACAGATGCTTAGGGTGGCTGAGCCTTAACATTAAATTTTGTCCAATATTCCTTTTGGAAAATGTGAGGACGGCACTATGTCGAGGTACTATCAACAGCCTGAGCTAGTAAACTGACAAGTACTGTATTCTGAGCTACAGGTGGCTAATGTATTATGTTTTTTTTAAACAAGATGTGATTCCTGCCCCAAAAATTATGTAATTCAAATCTACAAGTCATTCATGTAGCAGGCTTACAAGATGTACATAGAAGAAGGTATCCTTAGCAACCTGTGTGGGTTTTCAGAGGCAGCAGGATGTGACTGAATTGGAATCACAAAATCACAGAATGGTTGAGGTTTTCAGGGACCTCTGGAAGTCATCTCACCCAACCCCCCTCCTCAGGCAGGGTCACGTAGAACCAGGATCGTGAACTCCATCATCTCACGCTCACTGCAGCCAAGGCTGCCTTCAGCCTTCACATCCCCAGGGATCCTTTCCTTGTTTGTGACTATGAGGTCCAGCAGAGCACCTTTCCTCATTGGCTCCTCTACCACTTGGGTCAGGAAGTTGTCCTCAGTGCTCTCCAGGAACCTCTGAATTGCTTATGCACTGCTGTTTTGTTCCTCCAGTCGTTATCTGGCAGATTGGTCTTGCATGAGGACCAAGGCTTGTGAATGTGAGGCTCCTTCCAGCTATTTGTAGAACTCCTCATACACTTGTTCTTCCTGGTCAGGCAGCCTATAATAGACACCCACTACAATGTCACCTGTAGTGGTCTGCTCCAATCACCTGGCCTAGCACCTTTCAGGGAGCCTGGCAGATCACTTAGAGTGTGCTCCTTTTCTTTGCAGCATGCTGGCAGTCTTTTGAAGAGTTAACTTATGCCAGTCTTCTATCACGCAGTGGTTGCTTTCACACAAGTCACTGAAAGGCAGAGGGTTGTTTTCACCTGAGATGGCAGCCATGATATTTTAATTTGTTTATTGCTGTCATTTTAAACTGTTTTTTTCAATATACAGGAAAGGCAGCTGCGTAGGCTTTTAATCCTTGTATAAAATTCACGTCTGCTGTGCTTACTAAGTGGTATTGACAACTGGTAATGACAGGGAAGCTGGCAAGTAATAACTAGTGACGATTTTGCAGATAGCTTCCCTTTTCTTGCATTACTCCCTTCGTCCTTCTCTGTCTTCCCTCCTTTCCTGTCCTCTTTCCTTTCTTCCTTCCCTTCCTCTATTTCCCCCTCCTCTTTCACCCTTCCCTCTTCTCCTTCTTCTTTTTCCTCCTCCGCTTTTCACAGAATTACAAAATTACAGAGTGATAGAGGTTAGCAGGGACCTCTGGAGGTCATCTGGTCCAAGCCCTCCCTGGTAAAGCAGGAACCAGTTGCACAGGATCATGTCCAGACAGCTTCTGAATATCTTCAGAGATGGAGACTCTACAGCCTCCCTAGGTAACCTGTGCCAGTGCTCGGTCACTCTCCCAGGGAAAATGTTTCCTGATGTTCAGAGGGAACCTCCTGTGTTTCAGTGTGTGCCCATTGTCTCTTGTCCTGTTACTGGGCACCAATGAGAAGAGTCTAGCTCCCTCTTTGCACGTTCCCATCAAATATTCATACACATTGATGAAGTCCCTCCTGAGCCTTCTTTACTCCAGGTGAAACACTACCAGTTCTTTCAGCCTTTTCTCATAGGAGAGATGCTCCTCTATATAGTCTCTTAATCACCTGTGGAAGAATCATTATAAATTTTTTACAGGCTCTTCAGGAAGGACAGGCAGGGGAGATGAGGAG
>KZ505639.1:1019107-1039107 GCA_002844005.1 Limosa lapponica baueri
TTAAAGGTTGGATGTAAAGAGGATGGGGCCAGTCTTTTTTCAGTGGTGCCCAGTGACAGGACAAGAGGAAATGGGCATAAACTTGAACGTAAGAAGTTCCATCTAAACATGAGCAGGAACTTCTTTACTTTGAGGGTTGGCAGAGCACTGGAATAGGCTGCTTCATCCAGTTTTGTGTCATCTGCAAACTTGCTCAGGATACTTTCTGCCCCATCGTCCAGATGATTAGTGAAGACATTAAACAGGATCAGACACAATAGTGACCCCGAGGGGTATACTGCTACTGCTACCCTTCTTCCTTTGTCACACCTTCTCTTCTCCTACTTGCCCCTTCCTCGTTCCTCTCTTCTTATTATCCCCTTTCTCTTCTTCACACTAACACCTTTCCCAACCGTGCACTTCCCTTCGCCTTTTTCCCTGTTGTTTGCCATCTGGTCCAAAGTTGTGAGGTCTTTGATAACACTTAGTGTTCATGCAGTGACTAGTACAGTATTGCTCACATCTTTGATTTAGGATGCTTGATTTAGGTGCTACTGTATTACAACAAACATCAGAAGAACATCAATGTGAATGTCTGCTTTTCATATGCTGCCTAGCAGCCTGATTTACAGAATCCAGGACTTTGGCTATCTAGGCTGGGAGCAACTTTTAATGAACTATTCAAGAATTCTGTGTATTGGCATTTTTCCACATCTTTTCACATTTTCTATTCTCAACACTTTAGTTTCCTTCCAATCTTTAATATTGCTACTGGTAGTAAAGACATTCTGAAAATATGTGCATAAAGAGTGTCAGTGGGAATGACCATTAGAACCAACCAAATAATTATTCCTTTAACAAATTCTTTATTTGACAATGTGAACTGGTCCTGCCCTAATGCCAGGAGATTTGTTAAATTATACTGGAAAGTGCTGAGCAAGAGGGCCATCCTTATCTCAGTTTTTGCCTGCATTTCTCTGTTTCGGAGAAATAACTAAGATTATTTTTTTGTTATATTTGTGTGTGTGCATAGATGACAAGACACTGTTGTATTTTTACTTCGCCTGTACTTTAGAGGTTCTGCCCCAAAGTGGTAATATTAAATACTGTTACAACATAACTGTAAGGGATATTATGCTATGTCTTGTTTCATCATGCTCTTCCCATCCTATCCCTTCTATTCTGTTTGCTGTGGTGTCAGACATGGCTTTAAAGCTACTGACTAATTTAAATCATGTTTTCACAGTGTCTTGTAAAACCTGGGGATGGTCCTGTATATGAGTGAGAGAAGAAGACACCTCTGGTTTGTGAAATAAGCTTAAGCTCTTCAGCAGGTGCAAGAACCCTCAGTGCTCCTAGGGGAAGTTTATGAAAAGTTGAAAGAAATTAACCTCAATTAAAAGGAATATTGATTGATAGTTACAGAGTTAAATATGATATATTGCTCATGAAAAAAGTCTACATTAAAAGAACATTAAAGTTCTGATAGAAAACATTAAACCCAAGAAATTTGCCACAAAGGGTGAAATGTAAAATTGTTTAGATCTCTTTCTAATATCTAGCTGTAATAGGACACAGTAAGGAATTAGTTAAGAATATCCCCTGTTGAGCCAAGGAATTAGGATTCTTCAGGGTGTATTCTCATTTTGGTTTGCTGAGATTTTGTTGCTCAGCAGTCATTAAATATGTTAAACTGAAAATCTGGGCCCCTTCAACTATGAATATCTCTTCTATGTTTTCCATTAGTTTGTGCTTAGTTTCTTAGGTTTTTTCCCCTGAGGTAGAAGTCTTTGAAGTTCTGTAGACAAATAACAATTGTTTAAACACTGTTATCGGTCATATAAGGAAATTACCTACAAGACAGTAGAAACAATCATTTTTATATATATAGGTGTGAGTGGAACCTTAGCATTTCAGCTGTAATTAACATTGGCGTTACCAATTGAATGTGAAGAAAACTTGCCTTTGGCAGCCATAATAGCCACTTAGGTTTAGTAGTTGGCCATGTGGATCAAGTGGTAACAGGTAACGTTGTTCATATGTTCACTTTCAGTACTTGTCAGGAGGACTCTCTCCTGCTCCATCACTTGCTGACACATTGTGTTCAACACGAGTATGTTTTAGGTAGAAGTTTGCACAATAAGCTAGCACCTGTAAAAAAAGCACTGTCCTTCTCTGCAGCTCGGGAGATAGCTCATGCCAATCGTAATCTGAAGCCCTTACAGGTGATATTTGTAACTGCTAAATGTGTGGATTTCTCTTGAAATACATACACTCCTGGTAAAAAGCAAATGTAAGTAGGATAAATAGATTCTTTTGACTCCCTACTGAGAGCAGCTACTGTTAAGAGTGGGAGTCAAGGGCTCATCTCCTCCATTGGGAATCTGCAACTTTTTTTTCTCTTCTGCTCTATCTAAAGCAAAGAAGAAAGGGAAGTGATAATTCCTTTGGAAAGCCACATTTCACAACCACCTGTTAGACAATAATACATGTGTTCCCAGAGAATTAGCATGGTTGAACCCTGTTGAGTGGAATGGCACAGCTATAAGCTCAATGAAGCCTTGCTATAAAAAGTAACAATCCTTTGACATGTAAGCAGTGTGACTCTTTGTGTTCAATTTAATGTAAGTGGAGTTTCTTTATGGTAATTTAACTTCAGAATGTCTTTTAATAACTCTGTATTACATAGAAATATATTTCTATATGAGAAAGTCCTTAGCCTTTGCAGAGAGATGGTTTTTAAGGCCAGACTAATTTTTTGGAATACTTGAAGCCCCATAGTGACAAAAGAGCTGTAATAAATCTGCAAGTTGTGGAGCAGAGCACGAATGTTTACAAAATTAGAGCAGGACTGAGTGAACCTCAGTAAACTGAGAGTTGTCTTCTGTGTGTTAGTCCAAATTTAAGAAACTAAAAAACATGAACAGAGACAATGTTTAATGGCAAAAGCAGGTGTTCTGCTGTCTTTCAAGAGTGGTTGATGAAGCTCTGGAAGTTAAAAGAGAAACAAAATATGTGTGGCCATCACAGATTTGGGGTTAAGCTGGTATGTATGTATGACAGAAATAATTATTATTTGGAAGGGGTTGGGGATGCAGGGATCATGGTGACTGTAACATAGTGGTGATTCACCATGACCCGTGTCAGCTCTTTTTGTCAGAGCAGGTAATGGGTTGTGCCTAAGAATTAGCACTGGTATAACAAAACAGAGCAGTCAGGAGGACTTTGTGTTTAGTGGTCTGGACTTGAGACTTCCTCACTTGAAGAGAATTAGTAGGGAACAGTGAGAGAAGATTGGAACAAGAAGATTGGAGGATGAGGGATTGAAGAATCTGAGATACTCTGCTTAAAACAAACTCCTTTGTTGCCATAGGTGATTGTTCCACAGCTGCAGGAAAACATTTGTTTCCATGACCTTTCTGGCATCTCTTTTCCTAGTCTCACCTGGAAAATAGTGGAAAAATCACTTTTCTCAGTGTGTTCTCAGGGTTTATAAGGGTTTATGCTACTGTTCATCATCTGTCTCCTAGTAACCACTTAAATACTGCAAGCTTGATGAAAGTTAGCTTCATGGATTTGATGCTATTGAGTATCTTGAACAAGAATGTGGTCTGTTTGGTTGTGACTGTCAACTGCTCAGGCATAGCCCTGATAGAAAACTACTAACTTATTACAGCCCAAGTGTCTGTGCTTTACCTGTGGTGCCAGATCAGTGTCACTTTAGATGGGATGTTTTTTCACTGTATTCCTGCAACTGGTCTTTGAGGCACCAGTGATGGCATCTCCAAGGCACACAGGAAGGGAGGAGGAAATGGCGATCATATGGTGGAGGGTGCACAGTGAAAAAGCTGAATCTACAGGTAAATGGAGCATTGCCAACTTAATTAACTAAATCTGAACTACAAAGAAAGTTTGGGAATCTCATGAAATGACTGCTGTATGATGTATGTACTTAATTAAATTTCCTATTATTTCAGTTGAAGGAAATTTGAGTCTATTATTTAGACAATAGACTACTCAGTATACAATTGTTCACTAAGGTCATAGATTAAAACTGGCTGTTGTAAAAAACCAGAAGTATGTTTCAAGTAAAGTAATATATCATTAGATATGTGGAGGATTTGATTAGTGATTTGAGACACGTATAGCATTGCACCTGTAAAAGAAAATCTTCTAATGTGTTAAAGTTCCTTCACAGAAGCCTTAATTCTAGAAAACTGTATCTGAATAATCTTACACCTGTAAAATTGAGGGATTGAATAACTATGCATATCAGTAGGGATAAGGTTTTTGCAGATGTTTTTTTCAGAATATGGATAATTATTTCTGCCAGCAGCTAACATATATATAATAATCGCAAAAGCACAGCTATTTGCCTAACTGTCCAGTTTTATGTGCTATGTGAATGTATATGCAATCAAACTTGTGTACATAGCTCCCATAGCTTTACTGTCAATGCACATTCTTTTCTTTTCAATGGAAAAAACAAATGTTGGGAGGCTAAGAGTTCATAGGGTATTAACTGAAAATAAAATTGACTTAGTTCTCTTAGATGTATTAGGGGAACATTCTGTGCTGTGACTTTGTTTTCTATAGGCAAAAATAAAGTCTGCAAGCCCACTGGAGTTTTAAATACAATATAAATGTCATACATAATCATAACAAGTATGCAAAATGTTTTCAAACATTTATATTGTATGGAAGCAATTACTGGCACCAACTGCATCACACACCCCTCATATGGGCTAAGGCCAAAAGAAATGAAGGTCTCTAAACAAAATTACTTTGTGTGGGTGGGAAGAGAGTGAGTTTTAACTTTTATTAGGGAGCAACACTGAGCCATATTTTAATGCCAATCACATACTATGTAACTCAAATAAATACTAAAAAAATTTTTTCCGTGTTAGGCTTTTGTTACTTTTTTCATTCCCTGTCACAGATCTTCTAAAGGAGACTTTTTAGTTTTCGTAGTAGAAGACTTCAATGTATGATGTGTATAAATACAAATCTGGCAGGAAGTTACTTCTCCATTGGCTGTGCAGCCAGCTCTGTGGTTGCTGAGGCAGTACATCGCATTTTTTCTCAGCATGCTAATTTTACTTACAGTAAACCAGCATTGCCTCCCATGCTTCCATTTCATATCTGTAAGTTACCGTGATTGCGCTGCCAGGTGCTTTGTTCAATGGTACATTAGCAATTCTGGATGTTCAGAGCAACCTTCTCTGGAATCCTCCTTTCTGACATCAGTGAAACTGTCTGTAACACATGTTTGTACACATGGGTATGGAAAGAAACACTTCATCTTGTCCTCTACAGGTAGATGCTAATTTTCATTCAAAGACATATGTTCTCATATATTAGTGACTTCCACTTCCCTTGCATAGCTCCTTCCTCCAAACATAGGCTCTTGCTGATCTGTGTAAGCTTTGGATGCTTGCCTGTCAGAAGCATCCATTCGTACCCCTTGAGAACCCTGAATGCCTCGCGTGCATGAATTATGGCCACTTCTTCCATGCCAGTTAGTCTGATGAAGGACATAGCCTCTATTGACAATTTCTCTTTATCTCTCTTTTGAAAGAAAGAGACTATGTGTCCTTATGTCCTCGGCTGTTAGTGATGGCAGTTGTGCTACTTCATTGCACATAGAAAGGAGGCCTCCAAAGTCAAAACCAGAACATTTCCAAGTTGGAGGAGACTCTCCACCGATGCATACAGCCCCTTCTTGAAGCTGGAACATTACTTCTCTGAGGAAGTACTTTTTCAGGATCTTTTCTGCTGCAACTTGTCACAGTGAAATACTGACATTTGGGAATTTCCCCAAAAGAGTGTGATGTTCTCGCTTTCATGGATGTGCACTTGAGTCATTGTGCTGCCACTTTGTTATAATGTGTGATCATGTGTGTGGTATGTGCTGCACGAAGCTGTGTACCAGCTGAGTTCTGAATAAGGGAGAGTACTTGGTTGCAGAAGTTTAAAAGATGTTGCTTAGTATTTGCTCCCTGGTGCTTCATGTGGCAGTGTAAGTCATAGAATAAATCTTCACGTGACACTCATGACTTGTGAGTATCAGCAATTAGGAATTCACAGGCAAAATGCACTGTATGTTTTGGTCCATAGGTTAGTAGAAGAGCCTCCCTGAATGTTGCCACTGCAGGCAGAGGAACTTTTGGACGATAATCCTGTAGCAGTGGATGTCATGAACATCATATGGCAGCAGGGGCACATAGAAGCAGCATAGTTGGAAAGTTTTGAATAAAATAGTCTTGGAACTATGGATTATGCAGCTGAGTACAAAACAGAAAGCTCAAAGGAGGATAGAGAAGTAGACGAATACTTTTATTTAGGCATGAGGTGCATGGAGGAGATTGGGATCAGATTATTTTACACTAAAATGAAGCATATATTGCACTATTTGTATGTGTATGGACATTAGGAATGTATGTGTGGGTATAATGTCATACTTTGGATTACACTTTTGTGGGTTTTATGATCACTGGGATCCCTGTAAGCCTGTAATTTAGTTACCTATCTATCTCAACTTATCAGAAAGAATATAGAACAGTGTGGGTAAAACAAAGAGTACAAGCTGTTGTCCTGCCCCCTCAAAATTCCTTCTGAGCTTCAGGGTGAATTCCAGTTAATAAAAAAAGACACTCCCTTTTGGCTAGAAAAGAGAAATTTTAACAGGAGTGACTCTGTGTGTGTGTGTGTGTGTGTGTGTGTGTGTGTATAAGCAGTCAGTAATACTGCGTGGGTACATGTGTACACACACACTTCGATACTCACACACAGAGACAGGCTCACACATTGGTTAGGCAGATAGTGTAGTAATGCTTTTGAATATTTCTGTTAATTTGGTGTGATAAACCAGCTGTGCTTCCTGTAGGGTAAAATACTCATTCTTAATATTCTTAAATAATACTTGTCACTTGCACAAGTAATTTGCATGTAAGTCATTTTTTAATGTAAATCTTTGCTGTATCCCTATTAGGTAGCTGAAGCATAATTCCCACTTTATACACAGTTTAAAGTCACATCCTCAGAAGTGACTTGTAAATTTGGTTTCCTGATTTAGGACCTGTCAGGCTCTGATTACTCTAACCATTTACAGCTGTGACAGAAGTCAACTGGAACAGCAAATCAGCACCTATGAGCATTAAATCAGGCTCCCCAAAAATGAACCCCTGTAGGTGAGACTGTATATTTATCTCTGTGAAGAGGCTGTATGATATGCTATTAAATTGGTCTGAGAGTAGAGTGCGGCACTGTTTATTTCTTGGTTTCTTAATCCACTAGAAAAGGTACCTCACTGGAAATTGTTGCTGTTGCTTTGATGCATACCCATAATGTTCAGGCGTGTTCTTACTGTCTACAAACCATTTTAATTGCGTGCAGTTTCATGATCATGTTATGGCAAGTGTGGTTGGATTTGGAGTTACAGTGTGGCTTTTCTTCCATGCTCACATAAGAGGGAGTGCCCATGGCAACTCTGTCTGTGAATGAAGCAGAAATTTGCTAGTTAAACACTTTTGCTTCCTATGTGATTCATCGATTCTTTTTTTCTTTTTTGATGTAGTAGGGCAGTAGGGTAGTTCGGTGTATGGTATGTATTGGCAATAAATAAATTTTATACTATTAATATTATACATCAGAACACAAAATGTTACTTCTTTGTCTACTTCCTTGGATTAAAGTAAAATCTGGACCAGACTACAAATAACCGTGAAGTAACTGTAATAGTCTGCCTTTTTTTTTAAGAGTTAGCTAATTCAGATCTTAATACCATGATTCTCTTCAGCATTCATAAAGATAAGAAGAAAAGTGTATGCAGTATCAACAGACTTTTTTCTGCTTTGTCACCTCATCTGAGAAACTTCTTAAAATATGCACAGAAAATATTTTTCTCATTTTTTTTTTCAGTTAATACATTTTTATGCCTAAGCTGGTAAATTTTCCAACAACTATCATCACCTGACATTGTGTTACTGTTTCCAGTTTGTACGGACTTGTTGGTTGTGGTGCAGTCTTCCTGCACTACCTACTTAACGGTGGTTTTGTAGTGAATTTTGTAAGTTCAGTTGATGAGGTGAATCACAGTGCTTAGTGTATTTCTATCTTTGATAAGCCTTTGTCGATGTTATTTTATAATTCAGTCCTTAGCAGCCTTCCTCTAACTGCAGGGTTCACTTCGTTCAGCCAAATAAAATGAGACAAGGGAAGGTAGAAGAAACTTTCATAATTGAAAGTTTTATAAATAGATTTTATATAGACGCGTATGTATATTTAAAGAGCTTGGCCAAATGATGACTTTGACAAAGATTTAACAAACCAGGAGTGTGAAGTGTTCTGTAGGCTAACAGTTTTAATGGGTTTATCTTAGACAGTTCTTCAGTTGTGAAAGTGTCAGTTAATAATTTACCCATCCCAAGAGGCAGTGGAAGCAATCACACTCAGCAGCGAGGTACTCCTGGGCCTGTCGCGGTGCTGCAGCTCATCTCGACTATAGAAATGCGCCATTGGATGCGACATCAGCACTGTGTCTGCACTTTGACAAATGAAGTCTTGTAAGAGCTAAATAAGGCATGGGAAGTTTTGGAATGAGCAAATAGCTCTTCAGCTGATTTCTGCAGTAATGGATTACTGTAAACGTCCATCTGCTGCACATCAGAGGGAACACGGGTTAAAACGAAAGGATTTGGGGCTTTTTGGTACTGTGTTTTGGGATGGCTTTTTTGATAGGGTATTTTATATATTTATTTTTTTTAAAACAAAAAAGACACTCTGAAACATAGAAAATGTTTCTAAAATCCAGAGGTACAGTTAGTGGTGTTTGCATGGTATTTGGAAAGTAAATGTTCTGCTCTGATGATGCATTGCAGGAGCCAGAGTTTTCTACCAGAAATGTGAATGTTTAACATAAAAAAGCGCTGAAATATAGTACTTTTACCATCACCCTTTACCATGCAATTTGTTCAGATGCAGTTGTTAACATGAAATCGCAGTAGATTAAGCAGTATTTATGTGAATTTTATTCCAGCGTTTACTCATTGAATTATCCTGTACTACCAGGATGGTAAGTTTTGTAATTTGTTTTCCACTGTATGAAGAATGTTTCTCCACAAATATTCACTTTTGCATGCATATTTTTTATTAGACATTATGCCATTCTAAAGATTTACAGTTATTTAATAATGATTTATTATAGTAATTTATTCTGCCAGCTGTGGCACATTTTTACTGGAATTTGTAAATCAAATATGTATTGAAATTCACTAGAAACATGCATTTCAGATTCTAATGAAATGTACTCCAAAATTGTTTTTAGAAGTGGGCAGCTATGTGAATGAACTGCAACTTCCAGTTTCTAGTGTTATATATAAGCTTTTCCTCCACCTGCTTTATTTACTCGCCAGTCTGGGGTGTTTCATTTACTACAGGATTAGTGAATCTTGATGCTCCTGTGTAAAACAAACAGCAACAAAACTACAGTTGTTACAGTTTTGTTGCTGTTGGTTTCACACAGAGCCATTGACTATGTCCTCCAAGGCATCACTATCAAATCATGCACTTGACCTGCCGTGATCAAGTCACATTAAGGATTAGGAAGACAACCTGACAGCAGTTTCAGTGTGCTTCTAATTGGTGTCTCTGTGTTGTGATAGAAAGTGCATGTCTTGAATTTAGTAAGTCATAAGAGACACTGAATGAAATTAGTATTTGAGGTGATGATAGGAAAATGTGTGTGTGTTTGCGGGCAGGGAAAGGCAACAGTATTTTTACAATATTTTTTAAAACTTTTACAATATTTTTTCAATAGTATCGTTTCATTAGCAGCTTAGCTATGAACTCTACATTTAGTTCATTTTAAAGCTGGGGTGAAGCATCATGCCGGTAACTCTTTTTTCAATTTGTAGTCTGATACCTGCTATTCTTGGCTCTTTGAAAATCTGGCATGAGCTATGGGTGTGAAGTACTCTTTAAAATTCCAGCTCTATGTATCAGTTTCCCAATAGTAAAAATCAAAATGAGATACTTCCTTTCTTCTGTCTTTTGTCTCTCTTGATTATTCAGGCTATAAACCTTTCTAGACAGGAACTCTCTCTTCCTTTTGTTTGTACAGCACCCAGCACAGCTGGAGGAGGGAGATGGGCTGAGCTTGGTTTTAAGCCTCTTAGACTTTGTTTTAAAACAAATAGGATGCAGCTAACAGCAATGAAGCCGTCTCTCAGTTCTTTTGTAAGTAATCCTGAGATAAATTGCCTTTAAGTGAAAATTCAACATATTTTAGCTTCTTAGAGAGATGTGTTATGTGGGTTTGGTTCTGATCTCAAGAACACAGCATCTGTTGCTTCATACCTTGTGAAAATCAGCTGCTGTGCATGTGTACACAAGTATAGGATCCCAACTTGCTAGATAAGCAGCGATGCTTTCTTGTTTATCAAAGATCAGAAATAAACTTCAAATGACTTCAATACAACATGTTAGGGTACTGAAAGGTTGCTTTTTTAATTTTTGCGAATATGATCTCTTCATGACAATAAATAAAATTGACATGACAGGATTCAAAAGAGAGAAAGGATGGGAAGTATAACATTTCTAATTCTCTCTGAAATCATGAATGTGTTAGAAAAACAGATAAATTAAAAGTCAATTTAAGTACATTCACCTACAAAAATTCCAGTATAAAACATAATGGTAAGTCATTGATTGCGAAAAATGCAGAAATTTATTCCCATTTCCTGTATAGGGATCAGATGATATTTATAGTACGATTGCAGAAGCATTCACAGCAATACAGAAAATGAGAGTTCAAGGTTCATTTCTAAAACAATTTTTTAAAAGATTAATTTTTTTTCTTAAGAACTCTACATTATTTGACAGGAAACAGCTGATGTTTTCTTTGATGCTTTCTAGGTGTTCTTTTCACCTCAGTTACCTTTGTACAGTTAGCTCTTCTGTTAAGTCAAGTGTATGACACTATATAGTCTTCCATGTGTTTACATTGACGCTTATCCTATATTCCTTTTGAAAAGCGACCTGCAAAGCAAATAAACCTGCTTATGCTCTGATTTTGCTTGGCTTGATAGGTTTTTAGGTTTTCTCAGTTCTTCTTGTATTAATCTTGTATATGAGGAGGGATTAAGAATATGGGAAAATTTTTCATTGTGAGAATTTCTACGTTGCTTTACTCTTTTAGTCTCTTTGATTTTAAACTCACTGAGATTTTTCTTCTTTAGAAGGCTCAATCCTAGAGGATCAGTCTTCTAGCAAAAGAGAAAAAAGGCATTTTTTTGTATTTTTAAGTCAGAATTTCTCCTTCCATCCAAATGTGCTCCTAAGACCAATTTCATATTTTAAGCAAAACAGTACATACCTTTATTTCTTGCATTTTTACTTATGGTACTTTTTTTTTTTTTTTTTTTTTGCTTCTAAGACATCTTCAGAGTAACAAGAGAATATTATATTTTCAGGAAGTTAAAAACCTTTGTAGCTACTCACCAGGTTTTGCTTTAGCTTGCTATTTTAACAATAAATGCTTTTGTGCTATTTTAACTGGTTGAGCTGCGTATCACCTTTTTAAGAAATGCTTACTTAGTAGCTCATCAGCAGACAAAATCTTAAAATTTTTTTGTTTAGTAGCTTT
Organism: Limosa lapponica baueri; assembly: GCA_002844005.1. NCBI lineage: Eukaryota > Metazoa > Chordata > Aves > Charadriiformes > Scolopacidae > Limosa > Limosa lapponica. The sequence continues at coordinate 1,030,731 of KZ505639.1, forward strand.
GGACAACAGGTGCATAGACCACTGATGTTCTCCCAGGTTATTTTCCACCTACAAAATCCTTTCTTTTCCTAAAGTGCAACTAGTTTTTCTTATGATTGACTTTTAACATGTTCACTGGTATCCTGGAAGTGAGTTGGGTGAAAGAGAATTGATAGCTATCATACTGGAATCATCCTGCGCTGCAATTGCTGTCTCTGTAGTTCTGCCTTTAGCATAAAACCAGCTGACTAAACCTAAACTAATCCATGTAGTAGGTTACTCTTTTTGCTTCTAGTTTCGCTAATCTCAATGGAAACTGAAGCAGTGAGGCTGACGTTGGGAAAGGGAGGGAGAAAGGGTCTAACTGCTGGCCTCCTGAGGGAGCTCGGTGGGTATCATTGATGCTCAGCCACATAGTTGCATTTCTCTGTCCTGGGTCTTCCTCCAACTTTCAGAGCATATGCATGAGTGAGGATGAATGCTCTTCAAGGGAGAGCTTTTTTCACCTCACCATCAGCCAGCTCTGGGAGAAATAAGTTGGTGTTAGTGTCCTTTCTTCACGTTTTACTAGTAACCATCTTGTTTTGGGGACTGTCACTCCTTGCTGTGATTGAACCTTGCCGTGATTGAACCTTGCCTGTGTTTCCAAGATGTATTTGGCATAAGGAAGAAAAAGCTCTCTTGCAAAGTCAGCAAGTTTTTGAAGGGACATTTATGTACCCCACAGGAACTTGCAAGCCCAGTTTTCAGATCACAAGTAGTAAGAAAAGTAATTTAATCTCTGTTGGTAAAATGTTTATGTCTAATAGCTGAACCTTCTGTTTGGTATACAGTACAAGTGAAAGACTGAAACATCCACATCCTGGGAATAAAAAGGAATAACAGCATAGCCTTTTGTTTCAGGACCCATTAGTACAGAAAAAAATCAGGTTGAAATAACTTGGAAGTATCTACCTTTCCTTATCTGGCTTCAGAAAAGTCTAAGGATCGTGCTGCAGGGGATGCAAGGTATTTTAGTAAGGGGCAGGACATGTTAATTCTTCTCTATTGTACATGTAATAAAGTTACTGATGCTACTGGTGGTGTAGCACAGGGCTTTCTTGTGAAGTGGTGGTTAAAATTGTCTTTGTGCCATTGCGGTGGAGGCCAAAGAGCAGAGGAATGTCCTGCATATGAGGGCCTAAGCAACAACACTGTTATCTGGAACTCCCCCTTTCCCCAGTACTTGAACACCCTCCCAGCTCACCCCCCAAATCCTTGGTCTTTCCATAACAGATAGACTTGGAGGTGCTTCTTTGATGCCAGCCTTGTAAGTCTGTTGGAATTACTGTAAAAACAAAATCCAGTGTAGTCCTCAAATAGCACATCTAAGGTCCCTATGGGTCAACTCGTCCATTGTGATTTTTCTTTAGAGCATATTTGCCCCTTTTCCCCCAACAGTCCCATTCTCTCTTCAGTTGTGTAAATGGAGAAAACCCGAAAGCTTCAATTTCAGGTCTGGCTCCTAAGGAAAACCAGTGTGGTTCATTTGTGGGTTGGGAATAGGGGTTTGAATTGGCATAGACTTGTGGGTGCTTTGGGGCTGGAGCACACACAGCTGTGGGTTCCAGATGCTTGCTATCCTGTATTAATGTGGCTTGTCTGTGAAACCATGGCATCCGCAATACTATACAAAGGTCCACGCCTGTGGTAGTTTGGGAACTACTTCCAGTGAGAGGAATTTCAGTTTTTAAAGTGAGTTAGAGCAAATTTACAGACATCCAGCTCAGAAACCCTTAGGTAATGCGAAGTTCTGTTTACAAGTTTCATTTTAACAGAAATTCAGAGAGTATTATACATAAAAATTTCAGACTCTTCATAAACAGCATTTTGGTATTTTGAAGGTGAACCAAGGAAGTAACAAGTTTATTTGCCCCATAATGTCTTAATATTATAGGAGCTTAACCTGTTTGTATCTCCTACATTGCTAGCATAGCCAGTATGCAAATATCATAGAAATGTACTTTCAGTGTTAATATGCACTTAGTGTCTCTTCGTCTACCATGGTGGCAACACAGAGAACATCTTTTCTATGCAGTGGTAAAGAGAGATACATATCCTGATTTTCTTCCAAATGTGCTGAACATTCTCAAATGTATTTGTCTTTAAGAACTGCATGTTTTCCGCAATTTTTGCAAAGCAGACCAACTAATCTTTTTCCCCTGAAAGTGTGAATGAATTACTAATATTAAGAATATTTTTTCATTTCATGTTGAAGTCACTTGTTAAAAAATTCACCCAACTATTGTCTTGTATATTAAGTTTAACAGAATAGGAAGTATTTTTAGATCGCTTTATATTGTAAGCTCTGTCCCTGCAATCTTGTGATTTAATAAAGAAATGTCTTTGCGTAGTATCTTTCACACAAACTTTATCTCCAAAACACTGTGCAGAGTTAATAAAATTAAAAAGGTTTTTTTTGCCTTTTTACTAGAAGTTAAGAGACATAGACAGGAGAACAGGGACATATTGTTTCCAGATGAAGGCTGAAAATAGATGGAGAATGAGGGAGAGAAATGCAGCAGGGTGGTTCCAGATGGCAGGCATTGCAGAGGAGAAGGTTCTTGCAGCCATGTTGGCCAGAGTGTACAGAAGGACAAAAAAGGAGTCTGATGCCAAGCAGAGGAAGCTGAAATATAGAGTAATGAAAGTAACATCATAGGAAATTTATAAAAGATTTTTAAAATGAGTAAGTGTCTTTTTTTTAAAGTGAGTGGAGAGTGAATATGTTTGGGTGCAATGAGGATATTTCAAGTGAAAAGATGTTATAAAAATTAAATTTTACTGATGCTCTGCACTCGGCAGGTGAGCAGGTGAGGTATCCTTTGTTTTTTTTCAAACAAAATAGTAGCTTGTAAGTATTTAAAAGTTTATTGAGTCTTATTGCACTTCTGAGTATCTTATAAATTATTTAATTGTCTGATGGATATGTGGCTACCTAACTATAGGGCATGAAATATGCACTGTTCCTCTAATACACTGGAGGGAGACCTGTTTATAAAGTATTTAGTATTGGTTTTATAATGCGCTGTTGTCAACAGGAGACCACGAAGCTCAAAGATCAATCTCATTTTGGCCCACAGTATTAATGCTGCTTTATGAAACTCTGTGACAGGTCACTTAGACAACAGCTCTTAATGAAAGGACTTTGTGCCAGTGTGTGGTCGTGTGACTGACTGTTAGTAAGGCATACTTTAGTCGCTGCCAAGGCTGCAGATGAATCTCTTTGTCCAAGTCCCTGAGGTGACTTTGTGGCTGCTGCTACTGCTGGCCAGGTGATGGAGCTCATCATTTCCCCGGTCCTCCAGAGAGAAGTGAGACAGAGACTGCTGAGTTCTTTGCTAATGCAGCTTTTCCTAATTGTCCAGAGAGCTAGTAGGACACTGGGCAGTTCAGGCAATTCTGTGTACTGTGAATGAGTCAGTAATTAGAAAAACATAGCTGCTCTTAATTCAGTCTTGCATTTGTGCGTGAAGTGTCTTTTCAGCCATCCAAAATTCAGCTGTTCTATAAAGCAGCAGGATGTTTAGGTCAGTTTAGTTACTTAATTATGACAGACTTATATTTTAGACACCAAATAATTGTTATTAGAAAGTGGCACAATAGGTTATATTATCTAATAAGCAGACCATAAGCTTAGCCTACACTTAAACCCTTTAGGCTGTTGTGGCATCCAAAGACCTTGCTTGTTATGGAGACAGTTTAATAAAAGGGTGAGAATAATGAAATTAACAACCAGAGGACAAATTGCTTTGTAAGGTCTTGTACTAAACTAGTGTCCAGCAGACAATTTCTGCAGTTTTAGGACATTTTTCAGAAAAGAACAGCAAAACTTGCTGAATTGAATAGTATATTAAAAATATAAACCTTGCTTAACCCTAGATAATCAATAGCTGAAAGATGCTGTAATATAGTAGTGTACCTGTATAATAGTATAATGATAGTGTGTAGATGTTAATGTGTGTAAATGGGGAGTGGGGGGTGGGGCAGGGGGTGTTAGATCAAAGGGCTTGAATTATCTTTCTTGATGACTTACATAAATTGGGTTGTTGCATTGTTATTTTAACAGTTGCTGTAAGCTTGCTGCTATTTCTGTTGAAACCTGAACTTCAGTCTCGGCAGATACAACTGGTTTTGAAATATTTTATTTCAAAAGTGAAATACATTTATTTTCATGTTATACATCTTGCTATATTATATTGCATGTCAGGTGCCCTCTGTCCTTTTTAATTCCTTGTAAATCAAAACAGAATATCTGAATCCCACTATTATTTCAGTGGTGTGCCATACAGACAGTTTAAACCAAAGTCTCTTGGAGCTTGTTGTATCTACTGTGCTTTGGATCAGATTCTTATACCTTAACATGGTTATCTTTTACCCTTTGGTACAAACAATTAAGTAATAAGTAGATAGTTTTGTGTCAAAAAAAGCCACTGACACAAACACAGATATGAAATGAAGACTGGATGTGAAACTGGGCCATGTATGCTGAACAAGCGGCCCTGTTTACCTGTCTGCAAATTAAGGGTTTTGCAGCAAATTTTTGCTAGGCATGTAAAATTCTTCTGAGAAAAGCATGAACTTTTTTAGTTTAGTGTGTTATCCACATACATGTAGTGGTTATTACTGGTCAAATGCCATGCTGATGTGTAGTATACCATTTAAACAGCAAGTAATTACTTAGAATGGGCACAATCAACGAACTGCTATTACTTGGCACTAGGTTGTGTGTTTATACAAGGTTTCTATCAAGTTATTTGTTTTTATAACCTTCTGCATCCTTCATTTCACCTGCATTTTGTCATTTATATATGTGTATCCACTGTAATCATGATTCGAGTCTCTCTGTTTCACTTGTGTACCCTGTTGCTGAGCAGGCAAATTAGTATATTTGACATGTCTCCTGTACAAAGTAGGTCGAGAAATGCAGATGTGATTTCCCCTGCAAAAAGGGGTTTCAGGTGACCTGTACTCCCAGCATCGACTTGTTTAAATAACAAAAAACCACACCAAAAGCAAAACAAGAAAACAGAAGTATATATTGTTCGTCCCCTACAGCTGACAAGAACTTTCCTCTAATTTGTGTAACATCCTCCATGTTCATGTTCTTCCCCCAAACCTGCAACTGGGTGACTCTGCCAACATTCACACTGTGATCATGTGAAATACTGAAGGACAGCGTATATGGATGTTACTGTCTTGTCTGTGTGCTTACTTTTTCTGTATTTGACTGTGTTTTTCTGTATTTGTATTCTTTTGTTTCTGTAGCGTGTTAAACCACTGTGGCTGAGCGACTAAAATCCTGATGATCTCTGCTTCATGAGGTTTTTACTGCAGGCAATAGGTCACAGTTTTCACCTTACATTTTTTTGTTAGTGTTGTGTCACCGCAGTCTTTGTAAAGGTTTTGTGGTAGGGGGTGCTGATACATAGCTTGGTAAAGATGTGATTAGGATCAGTTGCAGTGTGACAGCTTGCTAGGAACAGAAGCTTTCGTAACAGGAATGTACACTTTCAGACTCATAATCAAAAGTTTTCTTTGAGGATAAAGGTACTGTCACATCACCTAATGTGTAGTGGGAAAGAAATGAAATATGTGTCTAAAAAAAGGATAAATAACAAACTTTGAGTAGGCTGGCATTTGAAAACTTTACTGATGTTGAAAAGTTCTGCTGTGCTTCAGTTGTCTGGATAGTGAGCACTTCTCTTTTGGCCTGAAAATTAAAAAAAAAAAAGAAACAAAAAAAAAGAAACATGTAAAATATAAATGTGGACACTTGCAGACTCTCTGGGAATTAGGCATTCACATCAAAGTGAAAACCAGATTCTTAAATGCACAATACTGTGATAAGCTAGAGAAGAAGGTATCAGCAAGGACATTTGGAACACAGGGGGCTAAAAAGTATTCAGTCTCATTGTTGCATGATGACATAATCAGTCCTATGCATTTTGGTTATAAGTCAGAAGTTACCTATTAAAACTCACACAAAAATGTTTTACAAAGTAGGGATGACAGGTTGCAGAGAAAATACAGTGCTGCCAATTTTTTTTCTTTAGGATATGGAAATTTGGGTGGATTGTCTGTTCAGAGGAGGTTTCCTTTATTAATCCTCCACACACTCCCCCCCCCCCCTTTTTTTCATTTTAGACATCTGTTAACATTTCATAGAGTCTAACAGATGTTGCAGAGTGAGTCCCTTATATAATTCTTAGGTAGAAGGGGGTGCTAAAGAATGACATTTCCACAGTAGAATCACCACCTCTCAGAATACAACCATCAAGATTTGCATAATTTTCAAGTATAAGATTATATTCCTGATAGGACGCAATTCACAACTTCGTTGTTATCCATGGATGTAGTGTAAGCGTGATCGTTGCACTCTCTGCTCACTTATTACTGTAATGACAAATAGAAGAATTCTCTCTTACTTGGTGAAATATATACTTTTTTGGAGGCAGTATGGAATACTAAGTAACAAAATGTCTTTAAAACAACTCAATTATATAAGCTTGGTTGTTTCAGCACAAGCAAGGGCTGATTGTCATGCGATGTGGAGGACCATTTTCATTATTTTGGCAAGAACAGGGACAGTTTTGTCCTGACAAGCTATTAGATGAATACCAGAATGTGTCACATGAAAAACCACTGATCTTTAACCCAGCTATCTACTTAACCAAGCCTAGAAATGAATAGTGAATAAGGGAAGAGCAAAGGCCAGTTTACTGTCATTACAAATTACAGAAACTGTTAACATCTGCAGCAAAATGAACTCTGGGAATTACAGGTACTACCCAGTAAGTCAGTCGAGGGTACAGAGATTTAGAAAAAACTATGTATACAGATACGAGATCACCAACTGTGTATGTTATATATCGTACACTATTGAAAATTGGAACATTTGTATATAGAAGGATGTAAAGATTTTCTGAATCTTTTCACAGAAGGAACCTTCAATGAATCCTGAGAAGGAACACCAGATGTAGGGAATGCTCCTTTAGAATAATTGATTGATTTTTATCATTATATAGAAACATACACACTAAATCAACAGAAATAATAAATGTATGCACACTGTTTTATCTTCTTTTTTTCTTCTTTTCTTTTTTTTTTTTTTTCCCCAGGAGTAGTCTCAGGGACACTGCTGCATGTACAGTTAATATAAACATTTATACTGAACTCCTAGATGTTTGAAAAACAAATACTGTAAAGATCAGTAACATTTTAAAATGATCAGTTATGGGAATTAATGCTTACAGAAAAACACCATTCTTTCTTGCCCTGCTAGTAGAATCGCATTGTCTCCCTACAGTCTTGTTAGCTCATACTAACTGAAATGCAAATTCTTTCCAACTAATTGGACCTCGTTGAACGTACATGTACAGTACATAGTTATATGCATGTAGATTTTTTTTACTAAATTCCTCTGTAATTATTTTCTTGATTAATATCTAAAGCAGAGACGTGGAACAAAAATCTCTTTAAAGAGTTTACATATTATTGAACATTAAAAAGATAGTAACTGTTGCATGTTTTAACAGCTTAATTAATAATACAGAATAATTGGAACAAAAAGAAGAAAATATTTTTTCAATGTTTAGTCATTTTGAACTATTTGCATTAACCCTTTGGATGAACTGATTAACACTTAAATGATCATAATAATGGAATTTAGAAAAAATAAGATATGTTTACATTATGTAGCGCATTCAGCTGGCTAGATTTTCTTATTGGCATCACCTGGGCTTTCTGTAATCACCTTTCTTATTCTTTCTTGCCATATGGCGGATTTCTGTATCGGTAGTTTTAAGAGGCGAGACGAAATCGACGTTATATTTTTAAAAGATTCACAAAGCCATGCATGTAATGTAATTGCCTTTAATAGTAAGTATTAAGTGTTAGTTAAAGCAAAAAGAAAGAAAAAAACTCTTAACCTCACAAACAGTCCACAAAGCACTTAAAATTCTAAAAAACACAAGTAGACAACTGCAACTGCACTCTGTTTTAAGTTCCATTAGAACCTGGATTCTGTAGCCACCTCTTCTATTCAGCAGCCGGGTATTCCCAGGAGCTGAAAATGTAAAATAATTTCACAGATCCTTTTATCTTTCAGCACAAATGCCATTGGATAGCAGTAAAATACTTGCAGAACATATTCCTGATTAAAAATCTATTGAAAATGAGATTTTTTTTTAATGCTGTTAAAGGATTTGTTTTAAATGCTCTTAGAGCCCTTACCTTCTCTGTACTGTTTCTGATTCTCATATGACTTAGCCAAAGGGGAGAGAAAAAATACTGTTCTACTCAGTTTGTGCCAAACTTGTATACTAACAAGTAGTTCCTGTGCTTCCCACAGATGATT
>KZ505639.1:1044107-1059107 GCA_002844005.1 Limosa lapponica baueri
TAAAAAAGTTCATTTCCTGGTAGAGATGCACATTTCAAAAACACTGCTTGGCACTAGAAAGTGTGAACTGCTATTGCACTGCTTATAAGCCTTATCAGCTGTATGCATGTCTGTGATACATAACATACTTGGCTATATTGATATTGAGCAATAGCATGGAAAGCAGTTATTCAAATTACCTGCTCCATTCTTTTAGTTAGAAGTGAGATTAAATTTTTTGGGGTGGAGGGAAGCTTCTTTCCATTTCAGCCACAGAAGAGTTAACATAACTAGATCCAGATAACGATCAATTGATAAATGACGATTGAACCATATAGATAGTATTAGATTGCCTGTTTACTATTAGACCTTTTTCAACAGATTTAGCCTCCGTGGTCTCTGGAATACTAGAAAATGTTCAACACTGACAAAGAAAGGAAACAAAACTAAATAAAAGAGCATCACAATGTGTAAGGGAATCAAATAATTTGAGACAACTATCTCATTAGACCAAGCCAAACATTTATGCACGTAAGCTAGGCTGTTTGGTTTCTGTTTTCTTTTTTTTTTTTAATAATATTTTAAATGTGCTAATTCTTGAGTATTAACTAGATTTGGTACATTATTGAACATGTGTGGTCATGTTGTATTCTGTATAGAAGGAGAGAAGTAATGTACTAAATGACTAAATGTGTGGCAGATGCTGCATCAGTGTGTATCCTTCCATTGGAATACACACAGTAGCACTGCAAAGGTGGTAATGTCGAACAGATTTATTTCTTAAAAGTCTGTACTTAATGTGTTCGTGTACTGTGTGAATCTCCTTGTCATATTTTGTTTGTTTGTTTATCACGTGCTAAACATATTCAGTCCAAATACGCTTTCATCGTGCTTTTAAGAGGAGGGTAAGTTATTTTGCGAAACACATTTCTCTCCTCTTTAAGGATAATATTTTGTCTTATATTTCTGAGTTGTTAAGGCTGTTATAACTTGCTAGCTCGCGCATTGTATAAGCACAGACTGTGTGCAAGTGCAGCTGCAAATTTGTGTGCCAGTCTTTCTTTTTAAATCACTAAATTTTGAATATTGTTTTCTGTTACCTATTTTCATTCATTTGTTAATTATTTTCAATCCAACTTCTGGAAATGTAAGTATTTTTAAAATTTTTCCTGTGCTTTAAGAAAAATTGTTTTTGTGAGTACAAATAACATGAAGTTATGAAATGTACATAACTTGCAAGCAAAGTTTGGCATGGTTTGAAAGAACCGTTTAATGAAACTTTTCCAGCTATACATAGTAATGTTAGAGACATTTCTTTTTTAAATATCTAAGTATAATGCTGGCTTTCCACATGTTTTTTTAGAAGGAAACAAACCCCGAGCCCCATCACTTTTCCTTGGAGTTGTAACTTAATCTCAAGCAGGTTTTTAGTACAAAGATTGGAGCATGGCAAGAAGAATGATTTACAACAAAACAAAACCTTGCGATCCCTCCCTCCTCTTACCTCTCAATTCACACTGCACTGCTATTTGCATACTGTAGGAATGAATAACTTCTCAGAATAAAAGGAAAACCTACTTCATTATGACAAGGAACTCTATGTGTCTTAGAAAAATTAGGATTGATTATACAGGTTTGGAGTATTAATAGCAAGTATGATGGTATTTATTTTTGGATTATTTTCTTGGAGAATGGGAGTGCAAGAAAATGGCATCTCCACATTCCAGAGCAAATTTAGATTTTGGTGGGGTGAGAGGAGAAGAGGAATAGTCTTCCAAATTACCTGTGAGAAGTTTATGACATGGCCACTTGACTGCATTGTTTTGCCTACGCACCTTTTGTCCATGTAAAAGTGTGTGATTCGCTTGAAAGGGGTCATCCCATTCTGTATACAGAGGAATGTCTGATAACCTCAAAGGGCATAAATCTTAACTTTTAAAAAGGAGTGCTTCTTTGGATCACTTTGATCAGTGACAGGTCGAGAATGAGCAGAAACCCTTGGCTTCTCTTCCATGCTCATCTGGTTAAGTCCAGGGCACCCACTGCCCATTCTAGTTCTGGCAAGGAGTTGTTAACAACAGAAAAGAAGGTCTGGATTTGATTGATTAAAAAAAAGCAGGCTTTTGTGATTGTCTGCTTTCATAAATGTTTTGTGTGTTTGTCAGAATAAGAAATGTCATTTTTCTTCATCCAGTTACCTTAAGGGCTGTAATGTTCTAAAATACTTTTAAGTCATTTCAGAAATGAAACTGTAAGAGAAATGGCTGTAACCCACAGTGACACAAAATGCCAGAGCCATATACTTTTTTGTGAAGAAAGAAATACATTTAATCTGTTTCAGATAAAAAGGTAATAGCCTTTCCAGAAGCTTTTTTATAATGTGAGAGTGAAAATGCAGTATATCAGAATTATAAATGGATCTGTGCGTCATTATATAGTAATTTAGGATTCACTCAATGATGTAACAAAATTAACAACATAATTTCATTGTGTAACTGTATCTTATTAAAGAACAACTGTCTGACATTCTCTTACAGTTGCTTTATTTAACTTCATGCAAATATTATTAGTAGTGACATTTCTCTATTGTACATTAGATTCTCTCATTAGCATGATGTGTTAGTTATCACCAGAGAAATCACTTCTAGATAGGTGAGCGGGAAGCCAAGAAAACTAAAAATTAAATCAATGATGTATATTAATATAGACGCGTCTGTTCATGAGAGATATGGTACAGTAAATTCAACTTTTTTTCCTTGCATAAATGCATGCTTATTCCAAGGAAAACTAAATAATACTTACAATATGTAGAGTATGCATTAATATTGCTAGAAATATTAAACTATATACAATGTGCACTGCCTGTTTTGAGCTGTGCTTGTATTCTTCAATCTAATAGTTCCTAACATTGATGTAGACATAGGCACATAAACTGTTTATTGAACCAGTATTTAAAAATAGGACCGTAGTGTAATGTCTAATGGATTGAAGGTGAAAGCTTTTTAAACGTTCCTGGGTTGCTGGTCATAGAGGTTGTATGCAATTTTAACATTTATTAAGTAATTAACTGTTTTACTCTCCCATATAACTATTCTTTTAGTATAGGTGTACATGCAAAAAGAGTTAAAACTTAATTTGGCAACAGGCTATAATACCATACATTGATTTATTATGAACATTAGGAGGGAAGATTAACATTGGTAAAATACATTTTGCATTTTTTACCATATTGTTTACGGTAGTTAACAATCGCCTTTGTCAGTAATCGTCAGCAAACATAATTTTTTTTTTTTTTATCGTACCATTTTAAAGATTAGCTGACCCCAGGTGGGGTTTTTTGTTGTTGTTTTTCATGAATAAGTTCATGTGCTTGTATGAAGTCAGAAGCTTTACCAGGTTACATTGTCTCATTTCAGGCACTTGCTTTAATTTCTTTGGGTATTTTTGGTAAAGCCTGGTTTGGACCTGGTAGTGGTTCATGTCCTTTTAGTGAATTAAAATTATTTGCATCAAGAATATTTTGCTGCTTCTGATGTGCCTCAGAACAGAGGCATTAGAAAATATTGTATATGATAAAAGCTCAGGATGTTTTGTATGTCATATAGCACTAGACATAGAAATATGTGCAGTGATAGATACATGGCTATGTGCAAAATACATGATTAAAAATAAAAAAAAACCTCAATAGCTTCCCTTACTGTGTTCAGTATTTGCAGGAGACCTTAAACATAGCAAAATGTTTCCCGTTCCTCTGTATACATCTTAATCTTGCACATATATACATACAGTGTTCGAACATATTTGTGCCATTGTATGTTTTAGTTGATGATGTGCTAAGAACACTGTCAGATCTTTGCTTAACTTTGAGATATGTATGCACAGAACTGTAAAATCTGCATGAAGCATTGAAGCATACATTAAAGCACAGTCAAATATATTGTGCAATAAGCCACTAGTGTTTAACATTTTAAAATGTACAGGTTTTCTATTTTCTATTTTTCTGTTTTGTATTTTAGAAGTTACTTGTTCATGTATCATTTTATGGGGATTAGATTAATGTAGTGACAGAACAGATTTGGTATATAACAGCAGCAGAGTCTCCTGCTCTTATGTCAGGGTTAAGAGCCAAGGCAAATCTTCCCTAACTAATTAGATGCTGAGTAAGGCATCTTAGTGAAGTTGGGGCAAAAGTGAATGGGTCACAGCTGAGGCAAGATTGCAAGGACTGTAGTGATAGTGAAAGCATTCGCATCTGCCAGGTCGTTGTGACACTGTGCTGATTGCAAAGGAACACTCTGTTCACTGATACAGAACTACCGTCATAAAGTACAATCAGAAACAAAAGCTTTAAAGAGCTTTTACTTTTTACTAGAAATGCTCAAAATATATGCTGTGCATAGCTTTCTTTGCTCAGTTTTTGGTGTTTTTTTTTCTCAAACAATAGTGTTTGTGATTTTGTAAAAGGGTTTGCCTTGTAGACTAATGGATCTTCGCAGTTTAGAAGAATTTCCAAACTTGGGGCTCCCAGTATACCCAGGAGGTGATGAATCATACTGGCTCAAAAAAGAGAAGGCTGAAACAGAGAAGAGGGAAAAAGGGAGAATTCCATTGTTGCTGTCTTTTAATCTCTTAGTTCAGAAAGAGAATCATTAATGCAGCTTTTTACTATAATTCAGAAAGGGTAATGAAAAAATTTCAGCATCCAGATAAACTGTAATTAAGGGATTTATTTTTTGCGCACCCTGCCTGTAGAAAGGGCTAAACTTACAAAGCAGTTTTATTACAGTCTATGTGTTTGTATACAGTTTGTCAATGAGGCAAAATGCATTCTTTAGCTTAACATCAGTCTGTCTAATAAACGTCCAAAACAAGAGACTGTACATCAGCCTATGGACAAGCATCTGTTGCTTTGTTACTGCTCACCCCACTCATTATAGTAATGCCCTAATGCCTCCTTTCCCTTACTGAAAAACTGTTTTCTAAATGATTTTCCTTCACTGACAAAGAAAACAGTGCCACTTGTACGGCTGTGTCACACAACATTTTGTCACAGAGAGGCCATCTCTTTTGGGGAGCAGGGGGTGAGCATCTCAGAATTGCTTTGATCGGTGCGAACTTGCCAACAATGTACCATTGATGCTATTCTGACTCTCTTGGGAAGCCATTGCATCCCTATCCTCTACCGATGATGCGTGTCTGTGCACTTGTGCAAGGGAAAGGAGAGAGTGTCATCTGCCACTTACGGAGCACGGGAGTTCAGAAAAGAAAATGACACGATTACGACCCTGCCATTCCTTCTCATGCACAACACAGAAGTCAGCAAGCTTTTCTGATAAAGTGAACAACAATAAGTGATACTTTAAGAAGCTTTATGGATAGTAAGAAAATTTATACTGGGGTTGTCATTAAAGCTGAAATGTACTGTCACTGGCAGGTAAACTTACTGTGGTATTTGAGATGATGTTTATTTGGAAATGGATCACAACACAAATAGATCAGGAGAGATCAGTGCTGCAGTCTGCCTACCTGTGCGATTTGGAATATACCCCTTATAGAAGAAATTGAGTGGCATGGTAAATGTCTCTGGTTTTTTGTGATACCTACTGTGAGTAATGTTGAAAAGAGCTGTAATTGCTCTTCTTTTTCTCAGTTATTTTTAACGTCTCGGAGAACAGTGAGACACACCTGATGAACACAATTTGTTTGTGAAGGTTCTTTTTAAACTTTATTTAACCAGAATTCCAGGGAAGGAGATAGATAACCTGATTCTCTGCATAGGTATTTTCTCCATGCATTCCATAGTGTATTTCTTAAAGATTGGTAACTTTAAAATGTAATACTTCTGGCTTTGAACAGTTTGAATGAAAATGTCATGCAATGTAGTTCTTTTCAGATTAACAACTCAATGTTTGGTGTGTGCCAATGAGAGGAAAATAGAATATTAAGGATCATATCCTCACTGTGATCCGAGCATGTGTTTTCCATTCATGTCATTGGAGGCCCTGTCATGCATCAAGGACAGCATATAGTTTAGGTACAGAATTACAGATAGCAGTGTATTAGCCTACAGAGTGAGCTGTAACTAGGAGCTCAATTCTGTAAGCCTTCTGTACATGTGTAACTTTTATGAAGCTAAATGTGCAGGTATTTTGCAAGAGGAGATTCTACAGTGGTAAAGAAAGTTGCTCTTGTGTATTTAAATCTTCCCTATTATTTAGACACTAAGAAGATGAACATAATTTAAAACAAAGAAGTTAGGCATTGCACTTTCTTAAAGAAATCTAAACCAGGCTTACTGTTTTATCACAGTCCAGAAATTAAACCAGGTTCTCGGAGTCTCTGATAGGGAATGAGCTTTTAGACATTACAGGCCTGTGTATGCTTTTATGTTTAAGTTACCAAAAGCTCAGTTTTTCATGGGTTACCTGGAATCCCATGCAAAATTATGATTGTTCCCAGTTTGCCTCTGACGTTTTGATTTTTTTGCACCAGAAATCTCAAAATGAAATATGGGCAGTGTAATTCAACATGAAACTAAATTGGAGGATAAACATTTACAAGACTCCTTTGTAACTGGAATTGCCAACTTTTCCATAGGAAAAGTAGCAACAGAGTAGGATAAAAGGGAATTTAATCAACAAAGTAACATTTTTAAATGAGTTATTCTTGTTTGCATAAAAATTTGCCTTCCCGAAGTGTTCTATCTTCTTTGTTTTCTCATTAAGAAAAAAAAAACAACAAAACCAAACGCCAAAAAAACCCACCAAACAAACCTGAAGATGTTATTGTCAGATCTTTTTATGCAGATTTATTTCCTTTTAGCATATTCATTGCCCTTTGCCTGCACAGAATGCAAGACCTTGTGTACTGTACTGCAGTTTTATTGCTGCTTTCAGAGGGATGTCTTGTGAGATGTTACGGCTCCTGCAGAAGTACAACGGCAAAGTGTCATTTTATGATAGATCATTATTGATATCCTTTATTTATTTATGCCTTTCCTCATTTTTCTTTCTCTACAGTTTTTCTTGCTCTGTATATATATATCTGAACATGTATTAAAAGAAAAACTCTTCTTGGTAGTAACTGAATAATTAAAATAATCTTGATCATAAAGGACCATAGGAAGAGATGAGGTGCAAAGAGGAAAGCATCCCTTCCGAGGATGGCTGAATGTAGGTGGTGACATGCAAAGAGTTCAGCGTTTTGTATTTCAGCATGCCTGTAAGTAAGAGCATGATAAAAACGTGTGATGCCCTGGCTTACCACATGGAAGGTGCTGAAAAGCATCTCAGTTTGATCTCTGCTTTGTACAGTTTCTTAACCAAGGTATCACTAATATTTAAAAAGGAGCCTTCAGTATATTTGTATTCTTATATCTCAAATATGAGCTTTGTGTTTATTTGACAAAATAAATACCAGGAAAAATGGGAAAATTAAGCGTACAGAATGCTTGACCGTTTTTTTCTACAGAGACTTAGTAGACAAAAAATAATCAGCTTGGACATCAGTGAGTTGTTTAAAAACAATTAAAACCACAAACCTGTACCACTGTGTTCATACTTAGTTCCTAATTAAAAATGTGCCAAGGATTTATTTTTTTTTCTTGCAGGAATTATCTAAAACTTAAATTTTATGGCAATCTGTAAAATGGAGTTCACAGGAAAGCAGTCTCTGCAGAAGTGGTAGCGACTGTATTTCTGCGTAGTGGACATTGGGGTTTTCACATTTCCTATCATAACTTTTAGTGGCTGTTTGTTCCCTGGACAGTTTACTTTTTAAAATACGTAAATTTGATAAGAACATCTGAAATAGATGTCTTGGAGAGGAGGGAGGTACAAACTAATGAAGAGTATGCAAGGAAAAAAATAATTACTTCCAGCTGGCTTTATATAATAAAACTACTATTAAAATGAGGAGCTCCATTAGCAAGGCTTTAATTATATATTTTCTTACATTTCTAAGTAAACACCGTAGTCTTTGGAAAAATAACACTTAAATGAGTTAAGCGTGACAGCCCCCCACTCTAGCCAGGGAAAAATATAAAAAAGTACCAACTCATCTACCCTGCCTTAATGCCCCACAGCAGTTGACATTGCTGGAATGCCTCCTGCAGCTGGTGGCATATGACTGTCATTTGCAGGCAGGATATACGGAGAGTTTACACAATGGAGGCATTCATGAAACTGTTCCTCATCTGGGACTCCTGCAAGCTCTCATTTTATTGACCCTGTCAGAATTTAACTGGTAGGCTGTCAAATTATGTGTTGCTTTATCTAATATTAGTTTTTCTTTTAAATTAGAATGCACGGAAGAAGGGGTTGTGGAAAGCAGGTATGAAAAGCAAAAACAACCTCTGGCTTACTGTTTCTAAACCAGGAAAAACATAGCGGCTGTGTAAGAACTTTATCATTTGTGCTACAAATTATGAGGATTCTATTTTTCATTCAAGATTAAATAATGTCATTTGTTTATGGAGTTTTTTCAGGATTTGGGTGGGGTGTAGTTTTTTTAATCACGCAAATCTTTAAATAAAATACTGTATTCTAAATTTCCACGTCCCTCAAGTGTAACTCGAACATTGGTGTCTGAACAGTTTTATAAAACAGCTCACTCTTTAACTGCTGGTGTCCTTCAAGACAGCAGGAAAAGTGCTCTCTATACAAGATTCCCCAAAAAGAGATTTGTTCGTATGCTTTGCTGCATCTTTATCTAGAATGTCTTAAAAACATGCTCGATATTTAATGGGTTTTATAATGTTCTGCAAACAATGTAATAATCTGAGAGGCGATTGATGATTATAAACATGTTCTTTATATCACAGATTGGCTGCTTATTAATTCAATGGTGTTGAGGCATGACCTCTCTAAAGCCATAATTTGCATTAAAAAAAGAAATATGTATGCACAGCTTCATTGATATCTGGGAGAAAACTGGTTGCAGCAGCAGACAGCACACCCAAACATTGGCTTCATGCAGATGGAGCACACTGCAAGAAAAGTACCTTACGCAGTGAGTTACTCAATTTAATAGATCCTCCTATCCACCAGTCCATTGTTAATGCAATGCAAAAGTTCCGTTCAATGCAGGGAGGAAGAGAGAGAGGGAATGAGAAAATATGATCAGATCATTTTAAATAAAATAAATTTTAACCTGGAGGCTATCAATCACTTCATTTCTGCTAGGAAAAAAAAAACCCTCAACAACCACCATATATGTTTTTGTTCATATATAGAAATAAGGTATGGCATCTGTCTGTCTGATACGGGATGTCATTATAACAGATTTTACTTATTACATTTTCTTATCATTGTTCTACTTCTATAAAATTCTTGGATTTCTACTAGGTTTGTGATAGTTGAATCGTAAATGCTGGTTTACATTAAAAAGTGTATATTTCTGACTGTGTTTGTCTTGTGCCATGTATAATTTCCAGTTTCTTTCCACTTTGCTTCTTTCTTTCCTAGAATACAAAGTAATTTAAAAACAAAAGACAAAGTAATCTAAATAGAATATTACTACACTATTTTGCAAGACCTCCTGAAATACTGCTCTGGAATCTACTGAGATGTTGATTTTTCTCTGCAGGGATAAATAAGAAAGACAACTGAAACATTTTAATTCACTTGGTAATGTGTATTCTTTTTATCTTTTGATGTAGCATTCTGAAGACATTGTCTTCCCTTAAATACTTAAAAAAATAAAATCGGTTGTATGAGCTGTAGTATTAAATTAGTATTTAGCATTATAAGATATTTACGAGAATTTGACAAAGGTAGAATGTCTGTAATGATAAGTGAATTTTCATTCCAAGGAAAATGCTACTTCTCCAGTTTTGGCATAGCACTTACTGTAAGTGGCGTTTTTTGCTTTCTTTTCCCTAAAATTTGAGGGAGAATTGAAGTAGATACATCCTGGTGTATTTTCTTATTAATAAGGGTAGTTTCATTAGTGGCTTCTCAGTCTGATTATCTAAGGAGAGAAGCAAAATCTGGGTTTTAGAACACAACCAAGAACTTGGAAAATGTTCAAGCAGCAGTAAAAATGGTTTGTGAATTTCCAACATCATCAGACTTACTCGACAATTTCTTTGAAATAATTTCTATCTATTTTTTCCCAATGTGAAAGCTTGTTTGAGATAGTCAGCCTGTCAGTACACTATTGCAAATCAAAACCAAGGTATCTCAAACTCTTCTGCTGATACAGAAGGTTTCTGTGGAAAAACAATACTTTACAACACTAGAAAATTTTAATTTTAAGTGCCTAGTCCTGTTATCACTGAAATCAATACAAGTATAGTCTATAACCAAAGGGTCTGAGGGTTTTTCCTACAGTCTTTCCTCAGGAAGAGGTAATTCATGTTTTGCTTATTCCAAGGTGAAGCATATCTAAAATACATATTAAGTGAAGAAATAATTGTAGAAGTAAAATTTGGTTAAGGGGTTAAAGCATTAGAGCATTGTACTCTAGTTTCAAATGGTGCAGTATATGTAGAAGTATGCCCTTTAAAGTTTAGATTCTTCAAAATTTTAATTATACATTTAAATGAAACTGTGGTATAAGCTAGCTGTTTTTTAAAAAAATAATCCTGTTAACTGAGTGCTGGGCATTTTTTTATGAATAAAATGCAATTTTATTCTTTCACAAAAATGTATGTTTCATTAATCTATATCTTCATTAATGAAATCTTTCAGAAGGCAGTGAAACGAAATTATTTAACTTGTAGCATAGACAGCCATGTTCTTAAAAAGTAAAACAACATCACAAATCGCCATAACAAAACCAGTCTCACTTTAAACATCTGTAGTTGGTATTTCTGTATCTTGTGCATGAAAGTTGCTTAGACATGGAATTATGTCTTTCTCCATGTTCTTATTTTGCTTTTTGCTAATGTTGGGAAGTTAAATTCAGGTCTCAAAATGTTAAATCAGTCCAAAGTATGTGCAATTTTATAATTATGAAATTGAAATTTGGTTTTCTCCAAATAGACCTATATAAATAATGTTTTCTATGATTTTTCAATTTGCATTTTTAAAGGCCTTTTTTATTGATACCAAACTGAAATAAAACTTTTCTAACATGTAACGTACATGAAGTATGTAATTATGTAAAATGCATAAAGTGAAGCTATAGATGTGAGACTGATTTTAAATGACTGGGGTTTTTTTCTGAACCTATCCCGTCTATACCACATCCCCATCCCTTCCAAAACTCAGCAATGGTCAGGTGTGGCGTTTTGATTCTGACTTGCATATGCATGTTTATACACCCACAAACTGTAAAAAGAAAACTGACTAAATGTGGCTTCAGGGAAAAGAAAGGAGTGGTGGGCACAGATACCAGCTGGAGCTTGATGCATGTGTTCTCTTCTGTGGCACCATTTTGTTGTTGATGTGGGAATGTAGCTAAACAGTGGCTACAGATGCTCCACTAAATAAGGATCCACATAAATTCCAGCTGTGAACTTGTGATTCATCCTTCCCTGCACAAAAGATATGTTTCCATATGTCTCATTATGTTCCATATTTGATTTTTATCACACACTGTGTGCCAGTCTGAATCTCGTCTACATGCTTTTTATGAATCCTGTAACCCTTTCTGTCTTCCTTCTTTCGAGTCATAACACACCCTAGCCTCCATGCAAAAAAATCCACATTACAATAATACAGCATCCTTGTAAATAATTTTTTAATGAATCAAGTACATGAATAATGTATCTATGTAACCACTGTAACACAGAGTCTGGACATATCTATAGAAAATCTTAGTAGTCCATTTGAAAAGTATTTCTCTTGAAGCTAACTCTGCAGTCCTTAAAATGGTCCAAGATCTAAATAATTTCATCTTTAAAAATACTTCTATCTTATTTTACTTACTTTAATTGTATTTTTGTGATATTGTTTGTAATCATTTCTGGTATCTAGTGTATATAACTTCTTTTTAAATTTGTAAGTATGTAATTGATTGATAAGGACCCTCATTTTGAATTATGAATAATGTCCATTGTTAAAGCATTTATGCTCTCAGAGAATCATAGAAAAGAACTGCAAAACTGTCACTGGTTCCATGGTACCAAATAAAATAAATTAATTAATTTATTATTTTTTATATATTACTCTTATCTGTTGTAGTCTCTAGATTGGAATTCAGGATATTTTTTATTTCCTCTACCATAATGTATATATGGAAATTGGCACCTAGGTATGTAGGCATCCATGGCTCCAAAAGCATACAGAACCCCATAGTTTAAAATATTGAAAAACAAAGGATTTTAAAAGTGCTAGCTGAATTGCAGTGCAGGCTTCTGAGTCTGCTTATTGTAATACAGATCTGAGAAACAAGGTGCCTGCCTCCTGAGTGGGGCGAAATATGGCTACTGGTCAGCTCTGTGAGAAACATACTGCTGCTAGAGCTTTGCAGTGTTTTACATATAAGAGTCATTTACTATCATAAAACTAATCAGAACATGAGGCAGAAGTTCAGCATTGTCGTGTTACACAGCTGTAGTCTAGAAAGTATCTGTCTTTGTGAAAGTAAAACCTCAGAGGTTGCTGTAATTATTGAAGTCATCATTAAAGTACTAAATCTGGTCATTGGCTTTTGCAAGTTGTTGAAGCCGATGCTTCTAGCTCCAGCACAATTTCTAAAAGGCGTTTCAGGAGCTGGATGAAATGCTTGCAGTCTTCAGAAGTGAAGTTACCGTGCAGATGTTGCAGCAGTGCTGTTATTTCCATACTAGTCAATTACAGTGTACTCACCTACGTAGGTAGTTGTAGTTTTGTTGACTGAAGAAAAGGGCTATGAGAATACAGTTTGCTGAAACAAGGTGCATCAAAGCAAATACTGATATCCACTATAAAGAAGCATTGTTTAGCTGTGTGCAGAATTTGACGTCCGGTGCTTTTTTGTCTATTGTGTTACAAGGGAAGAAAAATCTGTTCATAATTTAAATTCTCCAGGCAAGTCAGATATCAACATTATACCAAAATTTTTCAACAGAACCAGTAGTTAATTAGGTTGTATTTTAAATTGAAGGTCACTGTGTTGCAGAATTCTGTGGGAAGAAAAAGAGCATGTAGTTAAAAAGATGAGTAAGCGGGGCCTGTTCTCCACAGTGTCTGTGGTACCATTGAGTTGAACCACTGGTCACTGTCAAATTCCAATCAAAATGCAGATAAAGTTTAGCATAAACATAGTAAGGTGTTGGTGTGTTTCCAGAGCTGTGAAGAAGACTTTAACTGGAGAAGAGGCTGGAGATTAAGTTTGTTTTACAGCTAGGTTAGGTATTTCAAATCAAGTGACTGGTGCTGCTTGTAACGAAGCATCTGCAAAGTGTGTCAGTGTGATGTTGGTATTCTGTGTTCAAAAAGTTCAATGTCAACACAGCTGTGACTTACCACTTTTAGCAACCTCTCAACTGGGAATTAGATAAAATACCTCTAATTTGGGCATGAGGTAGGGGGAGAGTACTGGGACAGGAGTATAATTTCAGATGCTATTAATTTTCACAAAATAACATTTGTGTGCTTTGTCTTGCCAGATAGGCTACAATGCTTTTCCTCATTTCACGTGCCAGGCTGTTTTTATATTATCATTTCCTTCTCCGCTGTGTTTATCTTTTCTGAAAATGGTGAATGTAAGCTATTACAGACTGGGTGGGTGGCACACATTTGCACAGTAACTTTTAAAACACAGAGCAAGCATTTTATTTGGGTTTTGAAAACCACTGAGAGAACTTAATGCAGCTGCTCTCATGGCATCAAAGTGAAACATGTAAAAATCTCACTTTCTATTCTAAATAACCTTAGGGCTGTTGAGTCAGTTATTTCCGGGTTGACGTGTTTTGCGCAGGAGTGACAGTGGCATTGAGTATATAGTAAATCTTAATGTTCCACTAAATCTCTTCACTCTTTTATGAGTTTCACAGGGTACTCATCCTTAACAAAACGTCAACTTAAAACACGTCACTTTGCCATGGTTGAAATTACTTACTTGTTTTTAATCAAAAAGCAACTCTTAATGGGCTGTTTTACTGTAGGCAGTAAGGAAAGGAGCGTTCCAGTTTAGCAGCAAGTAGTTCTTCTGAACCATTATTTGCTGTCATATCTACTCATCCAGCAGTGTGAAAGGGGTTGCAGGATTAACATCTGAGGATGCTGAATCAGGGTGCTGGTGCTGCATATCCTACACCAAGTAGAATTAATATTTTTAGAGAAAGCTAAGCCGCCTTTAATGCATGTCTTTCAGTTCCATTAGGCAAGAGTCCTGTGTTTCCTAGGAACTTCACTGTATTCACGATCTCTGTCAGCAGCAGAGGTGATCTTGCTGATAGTAAAGGTGATTCATGGTACAGCGCTTCTTTGATTTTAGTTTTCCAAAACTCAGGAAGAATTTAAGATGAGAGGTGCCATGTATTCAACATAATCCTTGGATCGTGTCCTGTGAAGTAGAAGGCTTTCTTAACTGGTGGCACTCAGAAGCTCCAGCTGTTCAAGTTCAGTGAATTTAGTTCATACTCTTTTTAAGACAGAAATGGCTCTTCAGTTTCTGGACCAGTTATTAACTAACATCCTCCTCTTAACTATGCTGTACATATCGCAGATGGTGCTTGACGGACCAGTGAGTGTCTCAAAGGTCACCACAACACTATTAGGTAGATCACTGTGCCTTTTGTTTCTTGAGGATGCTTCTGCCTCAGTACTTGTTACTTGAGAAAGATTATAGGAGTAAAGTTGGGGTTTTGTTTTAAAAGAAAACCTTAGCCACTTCTCTCCCCACCAACAAGTGCTTCAAATGTGGAGTCGTTTCTTGTCAGTGAAGTGCTCTGGAGTTTAGCGTTCTGCAGTATGACCCGTAGTCTCATTCAGTTCAGTGGGGTTTTTTTGGTCTGAAGATGTAACAGTGAGGATGACTGATATTTTCATTTTTGATCATTCATTTTGATCATTTGATTTTGGAGCTTTTATTGTGTTTTGAGGGATGATTTCAGCACGTGAGACATAGGAACATTTAAAGTCTTCTAGA
>KZ505639.1:1061607-1112251 GCA_002844005.1 Limosa lapponica baueri
TCTGAAAATAAGAGAGTGTCTCTTTCTATTGCAATTGTATAATTGACAAAAAAAAATTTCCTACAACAACGTAGGCGTTGTGTAGTACAAATACAATGAAATAGAAGTGGCAATTATGCAAGCACCTAGAAAGTTGTCCACGCCTTTTTAATTTAATCTAAAATGGTAAGAGCCACTTATGCTTTCCAGGAATTTTTAGAAATTATTTACTCTCCCTAGATTTTGTTTTGTTTGTTAATATCTAACCCACAGATGGATAACTGTTTGAAGCTGGTCAGTAAGCACTGCATCTTTGTGTTAAATATTACTGAGCTGATCCTAATTAGGACACGTTATCCCTATTGCTCCTTTGAATTTTGCTCCTCTGCATTCGGGTGAAGATATTTAGGTGGCAAGGTACACTGCCACTGTCCGTGCAGTACATGTTCAATAGACATAAAATAGACTTCATTCTCATGCAGGTAACTTTACACTTTAAATGAACACAAAGTTAACCAGTAAGGGTTAAATTGCGAAACAGACCTGTTTTCCAAACAAAAGCAATGTACATTCAATTAGTATTTGAAACAGTGCTGTCTATATAATGAAAACAAAAATGGTTTTTGTTCAGAACCAGTTTCAAGAATCTGACCTCAATTCAATCAGTAATACTTTTCTTACTGTGGTTCTACTTCAGGTTTGTGTGGAAACTTACACGTACAAGCCATCTCTAAATAAACCCAACTTACTTCTCCCTCCCCAGCCTCCTCTCCTTTGTATTTCAGTAGGTAGCGTCTGTAGATCTCAGCTGGCATTTAGAATGGCGTTTTAATCGTAGCAGCTTCTCTTCTGCTAGGTGTGCAGGGGGATTTTGCTAAGTTTCCTTAAACTAAATTCTGATGATGGCATCTCAGGTTGCTGATTCAAGATTTTGCTGCGCTGTGGTGTCACTTTTGACGGATGGTACCTAATGCAATCAGCCACCGCTAAGGCAAGGCCTTCATTTGACCAAAGGGTCCAAAGGAGAAAAAGAAAAAAAAAAAAAAGAAAAGGAAAAAAAAAACCAGAAAAAAACCACTGCAGCCCTCCACCCAACAACCAAATAGCAGGCTGTTTCTGAATCACTATTTTCCAATGGTTTAACAGAAGATGCCTCCCTTTGCGCATGTTTTTGATAAATTTAAGAAGTCAAATCACTGACACAGATGGATAATCCAAGTGTATAGGGTGAAGAGTTATAAATTAACACATTATTCCCTCTTAATGTGAAATACTTGAGAATGCATTTTCTCGGTCCCCTGACATCTACCCAGTGAGGGCTCGCATTGTACTTTTCAAGTGGCATTGATTTGTTAAAGCGCTGAATTAGCATCTCAGGCCAGCTGCCTGTTCCACTGTTGTGTTGTTGGGTTCATTCTCTCTCTTTCTGCCTTGCTTCCCGCTGCCTTGGCCACACACAGGGCTTCAGCCTGCTTACCCCAGCTTTTCCCCTCTGTTATTTTAGTTAATCCAGGTAATACGCTCACCAAATGTGCCTTGCCGAGCTGAGTAAATTAACGTATTTCTCATTGCATAAAGCTCATAATATGCACATGTGTGGATATGCATGTGCGTGTGTGTGTAATATTTTTGGTTGGACTGGGGAAAGAATAAGCAGGGGACAGAGGGAAGGTGATGGGCTGTGAGGATGAATGGCTACGTTTACCAGCCTCATTCTCTAGTGAAGTTACACATTGTTCTTTTATTTAATTTGTGTTGTGCCGAGGTCTTCCGTAAAGCAGCAGAGTCAAGGGGGAAAGAAAGAAGAAATCGAAGGAATGTACGTCAAGTCAGAAAAGCTACTGAAATGCAGTGTTAAACTGCGTATCTGAGGTCTGAATTTTAGAGTCTCTAGTACTTTGTCTAGTTGTTCATTAATGAATGTTTGCACAGATCTAAAGATAGTTTGTGCTTACACGTCTGTATTGAAATATGCTATTTATAACTGCAGTTTTTTATTCTGATTGTAATCAGCTGGTTGTAAGACTTTCCTTTTCCCTCCCTTTCTTTCCTCTCTCAGCCCTTAATTACTGCTATCTTACTGTTCACTTTTTTCAGTGCAACTTCATACTTTATATTTCTTATGGTGGCACCTGACAGATTTGTAGTTATGCCCTAATTGACTAAATTACACTGGTAATACATGTATTGCAGCAATGAAGATTATGTACATGAAATTAACATTACATTTCATTTAAGACGGCTAATAAAATGGTCATATTTTTATCTGTGGTTCCTTGGCATAGATGAACCAGATTTCTAGAGCTACTGCTGAGTAGTGAAATGACATTATTTTATAATGCACATTAGTTATTCCTGCACTATTTTGATTATCTTTTTCTTACCATTGTTTGCTCTGAGAGTTTAAGGTAATTACTTTCCCATGCTATGCTTCTGATAATGGAAATTTCAGGAATAGTTGACAGAAATTTTCCTTTCTGTCGTTTATAACATGACAAATTCTGTTGTTTGGGATACAGTGCTTCTGGGAAACCTTTTCTTCTTGCAGGTGAATCAAGTGGTACATTTTTCTAGGCATCAGAAACAAAATGTGAGTGGGGTTCAAAATCTCAGATAAACTGAGCAAGATACACATTGGTCACATATTTTGTTTATAGCTACTAGCATAATCTCCTAATAATTGCATAATATTTAGTACTAATTAGGGGATGTATTTTGAAAATCTTAGTTGCTTTTTACTATGAGACATTTTGACTGTGTGAAAGCATGGATTAGATTCCTTGCCTATTTACATTTTATCTTTTCAAAGGTTATGCATCTATTAGGCTTCCAACACAGTAGCACTAGAGTATTTGCTATTTGCGAAGTTTATATCGGTTTTCAAATATAAAGTAAAAAGTGTTCTTTGCCTTGAGATGTTTAAATTCAAAACCTAGACTCAGCAGACTGAGATTAACATAATGTCCTGGCTGAGCAATTGGTCCTGATTCCATAGAGATATTTTTTTGGTAGATAACCATTTTAGAATTACGGCTTCATAGAGTTGAGGGGATTAAACAACTTTTGTCTGCTAACTGGGCTAATTGAAACCACCGATGAGATTAGAAGTAGAAATGAAAGACAGTAGGTCTTCATATGTTTTCTTCAGAGAGCATTGCCAGCATTGCCGCTGTAACTTTGTGCAGAGGACAGACCAAGTGTGCCCAGCTGTGTTAATGTTACATAAACATGAGATGCCATGTTGAAGTGCATCTGATACATGGCGTAGGCAGATGGATATACTTCTATTATTTTAGGCAAAGAGGTGCTCAGAACCATCGGAGAGTGGTTTAATCATGCAAGTGATGCACTCAGCTTGGGGCCTGGCAGAAATGAATGCAGTCGTCAGAGCACCTAGTGTCACCTGAAGCGTAATTTGTGGTAGTTTTGGGAAAAGATTCTGGACCCTGTTTGAGGAAGAGGTGAAATAAGAGCAAAGATCTGCAGAAGGACTAATGGAAGAGATGACCAGGTAGAAACAAAGCTACTCATGATACTGATACCAACCATTAAAAGAGATAGGTCTCTTTCCTTGTCTCAAATATATTTCAAATCTGTAACACTTACTCTTTAATATCAGAAATGTCTAATACCATGGATCATATTGAAGTTGCTCGAAGTACCTGTGCCATCTTGCTATAGAGAAAAAGTAAGATATTTGGCATTTGTAGCAGCCATAGATTTTAAGCAGGCTCTTTCATGAGGCTGTGAAACAGTGTCCTGAATGCTGTTCCGTATCTTTTCTAGGGTTGTTTCTTGCACTGGTTGAATTGAAGCCTCAGTTGATGATGTGCTCACATCTTTTGTTGTCATACAGAAATCAACAGTGTCTTATCCCTGCAGACTTTAGAATTTAACTGGAGCAGAGTAAAGGAAAAAGAAAAGGTGGAGAATGGACTATCACCATGGCTAATCTGACAATAAATGTGGCCAAAGCGGTCATTCCTTACAATAAAAAAAATGCATTTTATAATACAGACTTCTACTCAGTGTTTTTATTATTTTTATGAGAGACATATTAGAAGCTTGACATATGTAGAGAGAGTCAGAGATATGCATTTGACTGGAGGTTCATTTATATATATTCCACCAAAGAAATTTTTAGTGCATGTGTGGGTGTAAAAAACCACCTCATGAACCTCTTCTGCCCCATTTTCAAAATATCTGAAAGCACTTTAAGAAAAAAAATGGTGTTACAAAAATTCTGTGGAATAGGACTTTATTTCTTGTGGAACCTGGCACCCAAATAGAGGACTAAGTTACTATCTTGAGTACTATGGCCAAGCAGAAGCTCAATTTCTAAATGCCACTCCTGTTTCTAACCACAGGGACTGAATTGTATCCGTAGAGAATTTAATATGAGGTATTGCTATTGTTCCACGATTAAATTCTTCTGTTATTTCATATTTTTGTGCACTTTTTTTTGCCAAAGGTGCCAGGAGCACTGTGAGTTCTCAGTAAGAGGAACAATTTGTAGACATTAGTTCATAACTAGGGTTGCTCAATACGAAAAAACCATGAATGACAGGTTACACTGCAGCTTCTTTATCAAAGTATTCTCTACATTTTAGTCACTGCACTCTACAAACCCCATTTCAGTAACAATGATTCTTCTGCTGCTGACCGAAATGACTGTCAGTAATGTCAGGTCGTGATCCAGTTGCTCAGCCCTTAGTGATTTGAAATAGATGCAGACCTGCCTATGATTATTTTATTATTGTCCTATAAGTGTTGAACAAGCTTTGAGAGAGAATTTTCTAGACCTTGCGTAGTGCCATGATGGAAGAACAAAGGAAAGGAGCAGTGGTGGCCAGGCTTCATATAAAGAGTCTTTCATATGAACTGCCTAATTCCCTGAATGCGCTATGTGGATTTCTGTGTGTGAGCCAAAAGGTAGTTGATGGAAATAGCAGAGTTCATGTAGCGGCCTTTTTTTCTGTGCCCAATTTCCCTGCCCAGTGCAGGCAGACATTTACAACCATGTCAAGTAAAGGCGAGTTTCTCCCAGAATTAGCTTTTGTATGAAGGTGCACATTTCCACTAGTTCTTCCTGGGAAGAAGTCTGTATTCAGCCCCTTGGGAAAGCTTCCATGCAGATGGTGGTATGGGAACCCCCAGAGCCAGCCCTTGGCAACCAAATAAGCAGTTCATTCCAGCTCTTCGAAGGAGGAGGAGCAGCAAAAGGGTTGTACTAGTTTGATACCTCAGCATCCAAGCTCCATGAACTCAGTGGAGGACTGTCATTTCAGATGCTTCTCCAGAGATACAGGAACCTGAACAAGCAGCCAGAAAACTTTTAACTGAAGATGTGAATTCACTCACTCACTGCCTTCTCAGGACTCTGCAGCTGTCTCCTCTGGCACTAGCCCCTGCATTGGTTCCAAATCCTAAATAGGAAAAGATTCTTATTGTTGTGGAGGAGGAGTCAGACAGGCACCCAGATGTTAATTCTCTTGTAACTTTCACTGGACTTTTGTTGGTGCTAAATGTCCATCCTCCAAGAAGGAATTAATATTATTTATATTATTTATATTTGTATTATTTATGTAGAGATACTACCTAATATTGATTCTTGGCTTTTCAGTTCTAAATATTCCATTCTCTTTCTTCAGACCACTGTCTTACCCTCTCTGGCTTTTGTGCCAAACCCCTAATAGTCCAGGCATCCTCCCTTAGAAAAATGGTTGACTGAGGTATTTTTTTTCCTGTACAGCTCTTTTTCCCAACATGTTCTATATGGGCAGAATTCTGATTGACAGGGTTGATTTTCTAATGTTCTACTATCTCCTTTCTACCCTGTCAGCAGATTAAAGGTTAATGGAGCACAGAAATTTCTAGACATTTAGAACCTGATTGCTACCTTCATCCATTCTGTGATCCAAGGATTGACTGATTAGCTTAAAGAAAACATAGTTTATGACATGCAAGACCACTGTTCCTGACCCAAGCTTAAGGAATGTGGCAGGATCTCAGTGTGTTTTCTTTCTCATTGAAAGTGTTTGGGACTGAGGGTTATTTGGAATAGATTAAACCAAGCCTTCAGTGATACATTTAGGAAGTGGTAAGATGCCTGGTATGCTTGGGAAGTGTGTACACAATGGGTACCATTGATGTTTTTTCTACAGAGGTGAGCTTGAGTGGGGATCCTTCATCTTTCCCAGGTGGACACTTTGTCAGCTGTCAGAAATAGGTAGAGCAGTGAAGAACCAAGGACATCGCTTTTCTTCCTATCCTGCATCATGTTATATTTTAACTTCTTGAGAATTCTGAGGACAAAAATAATATATATGGTGCCTCATTTAGTGTCTAAGTATTTGAATTTGCCTTGGCAGCCTAGTGGCCTCTTGGCACTTCCTTATATTACTTCACGGTGTCTAGGAGGTCAAGGGCAAACAGACCATTCTTAAGATAGAAAAGTTAACTAATTTGAAATGACGTTTAAGTTCTATCAAAGTGAGTCCATGAGAGCATCCATCTGCAGTGAAGGCAAGAAAATATGACTGGAACTCCAAGGTGTATCACCACTGATAGATGTTCTCAGCTATGCCCTATAGACCCATCAGCTTGTGCTCTGTGTATGTTTCCTAATTTTTGTTACAGTGATGATAGTGCTGCTGGTACCAAAAAAAACGTCCTTGCTTCAGTAGCCCCAAACAGACCACTGTTGTGCCTTTAGTCAGAATTAAATTGTATTTTTGAACCCTGCAGCCCTGAAAGACCTCTCAGTCCATCTGCAGCATAGCTGTGTTCCTTCCATCTGTAGTCTATATGCTCTTTGAGATTTCTGTCTAGGCTGCCTGTGAAAGATAATTAGGAGAAGCAGATCATATATCCTGGAGAGCAGTCTGTATCTATTTCTTCTGTAAAGATGCCCATTTCACCATATGAAAATTTTTAGGCATCCATAAAACAAACAAACAAAAAAAAGTTCTGTAGTGGTACTCTAGCTTAGCTGGGTATATGTTTCAACCCAGTGTTAAAGACAGTTTTGTCACAAGAAGAATCTAGTCTGCCAGCTCTCAAGTAAATTTTACTCCTAAGTATACTGTGAGCATTGGTGGTTTTCCTGCTTTTCTGAATGGATATAGTACAACAGAGCTGTATAAAGAAGAGGTAAATACAAAATACTATCTACGCCTCATCCTCCTTTTTTGGATGGATATGATACAACAAGGCAGCCTGTCTACCTGACTAGTCTGTTGTACGGCAAACTGTTAATAGATTATTTTGATGGAAGGGAGATTGGGGATTTTGCATTTAGGTGGAAGACCTAAACTGTATAAAGCAGAATTTATTAGAAATTACTAGTTGCTCCTTATCAGAAGGAATGAATGAGAAGAAAATCTGTTAAATGAAAAGAAGTAATTATAAGCAAGGACGGGTCATGCTGAGCACTAGAAAGCCTGGGACGCATACATATATTTGAGGTCACAGGCATAGGTTCGTAAACTCTACAGCCTTGTATACAAATGCTGAATACATTCACACCTATTCTAGGTAGAACTAAAAGTAGCCCCTTCAAAAAGATGACAATTCTTTTACAATTCATGGACTTGGGTCATTTAGATGCTGAAAATTTTCTGAAATGCAAGGGTGTACCTTTAAAAGAACAACTACGGATTTCTAGCAACAAGGTCAGATTTTGCAGAACAGAAAAACAGTTTCTGGGAACTTTGTGTTCTGAGTGAGTATATTATCATCCATAGACTAAATTTAAAGTATTGTTTGCCTTCAGCAATGGAACAGCTTTGATTACATATATGCCTACTTAACTTTCGTCTTTGCTCCAAAGGCAATTCTTCACGCTGAACCTTTACACTGCTGTGTTACATATTCATGGTAAACATTAAGCAAACTTGACTCTGTATAGCCAAGCATATTAAAAAATATTTTGTATGTTTTAAGGAAGCACTCCCTTTCCTTCTTTATCGCCTAACACAAGTACTAATTGTAATTTAATTGAAAAGTCAAGATTATTTACTATAACCAGAAGAAAATTCTGTGGACACCAGAACATCATTTGCAAAACTGCAGCTTTTCCCCCAAATTATCTACATCTTCACAACATGCCATAAACTAATCTGTAACAGGGTGGAGATTATAAAAAGTCTATTCTGTGGGCAGCCTAGCCCATATTTGTCCAACATCGGATTTCTTTTTGTGAAGTATGTGATACTAACCACTGTTCACTGTGGCTGCTTTGGCATTTGTGAAATCTCTGTTGTTCTAGAAAACAGAGAATCGGGCTTGAATTTCCTGAAAACATGCATGCTAGGCAGACAAACCTGGAGTCCAGAGGAACTGCTGCTTTCTTTTGCATTCCGGAAGCATGATTCTCAATGGAGAAATCATAGAAAAATTATTTTCAAGGCTAATGACACAAGGCATTCTTCATCAGCAGATCAGTTAATCTGTTGTGCATTTTGAAATACAGCACTTGGATGTTGTTGTGTATTGATGGAATATCTTTCTAACCTGTGCTTATTTCCCCTGACCTCTGAGTGATTACATATGGAGATATGGTTCCAGATGTTATGACGTAAGAACAAGATGCTATCTAACTAAAGCACATCTCCTGGGCTTTCAGATGTGGTAACCTCTTCCTCCTCCTCCTCTTCTGTTTGCACCCTATATTTGCTGCTTACGTGGTAATGTCTCACTCTCTTTGTAAACTCCTGAGGCAGAGGGACCTATCCTCTTGGGTCTCTCTGTAAAGCATCTGTGGAACCACAATGGCATGACGATAATTATGATAACACAATAAATCAGTCACGAGGGAGTGCTAGTCAACTCTCATGAGTTACAATCAATGTTGTGTTCTGCAGAACTAGGAATACTTTTATCTCCTGATTTGGTTTACAGACATCTGTAATGACCTGCAAAAGGGACAGAACAAGGACACAAGGACAATTGGTATCAGTTCCCTTTTTAATGCGAGTGCCAAAATAGCTGAGGGTATATTTCAAATTTTTTGAAAATGTTTTCTTGGGTGTTTGTTCAGTGCACTCTGTCCACTTAGATCAAAGGTAATTCAGCTGTGGAAGAATTAAAGTGAGTAGTGAAGAAGGGCAAGGAGCACCAAAATTCTTTTCAGTGAAGTTGGCTGTGCTGCCTATCACTCAGAACAAGACAAAGTAAGTTAATTCAGGTCTTAGAAATCTGTGCTCATAGTTTCAAAAATCAAAATGACAGGTAAACACTTCTTGTATATCTTTCCACTGCACTACACTTCTGATTTGTATTTGCAGCAATCCTGCCATTACACAAAAGGGTTAACAGAGGGCAAATGAGACACTTAATGTTTTCCTTTTCCCATCAGCATTCTTTGTAAATCATCAAGTAAATACTTCTGCCTTTTCTTCCCCTTTTCTTTAATTACAGAAAAAATAAAATGCCACTAGAATACCAAAGTGCTGGTAGCTTTGGTAACTAGTCCCCTAAGCAAACTGTTCTGTCAGTAATCATAACCTAATTACCACAGGCAATTGGAAAGGTTGGGATTGGGTTTTTTTGTTTCTGTTTGGATGGGGGGGAAGGGTGTATAGGTGGAGGAAAGGTCTTTAGGTTTAAACAGAGAGCGTTCAACAGTAACAATAGTGTATATGTTTAAAAAAAAAAAAGATGGAGAATGTGGAAAAAAAAATAAAAAAAGGGAAAAAAAAACCCAGCCACCCTCTGGCAGATGATCAAGTGCCTGTTGAGACAGAGCAGCAAGTCAGTGAAATGCTGGAGTTGCCTGCTCAGTGTTGTGACTCTGCAGAAGTTCTGAAGTGACACATGCATCACAGGGCTGTCACAGCGCTGAAACAGGCCAGGGGTCATGGTTAAGAGCAGGGTGTTGCTGGATAAGGCTGAGGAAGCAGAGGTGGCCCCTCTGTGCTCTGTGTGTGGGTCTGTGTACTCCTTTCCCGTCAGAGCTGGCCCAGCACAGCCAAAAAAGCGGTTCCTTGGCAGGGCTTAATGGCAGGATGATGTAGTCTGTTGTGACTAGTGCATTCCTTTCAGGTTAAACTAGGGAAATGGCATTGTGTTAAAATTCCAAGTCGCATGAATGTTTTATTGCCACAAGTGCATTCAGGCCTCAAGGGGAGTGTGTGTGGTGGGGAAAGGGGGAGGGAGGGTGACTTAGAGACTCGGGAACTATCAGAAGAGCACTTCCCCTGGAAAATTTTACCCGGCAGCATGAAGCTGACGGGCTGCGATAGTCACTTAGACGGGTTTCGCTTTTCCTAAGCTGTGGCTGTTTAAGATATCGCAGTCCAGACAATTAGCAGCTGAAGAAAATATGACAAGACACACGCAAAGAGGTTGGGAGATAGAAGGGAAGGAATGCACCGGGAGGGAGCTGGGTTGCCTTCTTCTGTAAACTGCCAGACCTCTCCTCTGGCCCCCTCCCGCTCCACCGCCCCAGCCCAAAGCCCGGGGGGAGAAGGGGGAAGATTATTTTTTTTTTCCCCCTGTCTGCTGAAGGCCAGGAGTGATCTGTTAACTGTACACCACTGACTGGGAGGCCAAAGCAGCTCATGGTACTGTATGTTACCATTACTACTCCCTTCATTCCTTTTTACATTTTTTTTAAACATCTCTTTGTGTTAATGGTTGACGTGACTCAGGAGGATTTAATTTTAGAATGCAAAAGGGCAAAATAATGAAACATAAAGGTGCTGTGCGTCTGTGAGATTTTATTTCTTTAAGGGAATAAACTTATCTGCCCAATTTGTGTTAGTTGTAAGTAGCAACCTCTAGCAAAGTTTTAACAGGATTGTTTAGTAGAGCGAGAATAGGGAGTTGGGAACAACAGCCATGCAGATACAGTCCTTGGAAAGAAACTTCATTTTGAGTCATGCTACTTTTTTTCAGTTTGTCTGTATTTTTAGATGGTCTCAGGTTATTCAAGTCATGTGCCATACCTGATTTTAAAGTGATTTTTTCATACGTTGATGTGAAGTCTTCAGTTCAGAGGTCTTTGTAGTATAAAATTATAGTATATGTTATACTATAATTATTTGTATGTACATGTTGCTGGTGTGAAAATAATCTGTGTGGGTATGTATATGAAGTGTAATTGAGACCTAAGTGACATTTGTGGGTAGTCTTCATCTCTAAAAATCAGACTGTTTTCACAAAAAGGTAGGTACCTGTGTTTAGACAAGTTTGTCGTGGATCTGTGTGCTGTTCACACATGTACATACAGAGACCAACTGTCTTATGCTTCGCGCCTGGACTTTGGTGAAGTCACTGAAGTCAAAGAAGCAACAAGGATGTGAAGTGAAGACTGATTCAGTTCCTCATGGGACAAAATGCTCTATATCTTTATGTGTTATATCTTTATCTAAACATCTAGATCTGGGTGCAGAAATATTGCCGTATGCATATAAGCACAGATATTTGTGTTTACAGGCTATATGACACTAAGGAGTGATGTGACAGGTTTTTGGTTTTGCAAATGAGAAATGATCACAGAGAAGATCTAGTGTCTTGCAAAATCTTTTGCAGTAACTGTGTCACTTCAAAGGTTATGAATAAACTTAAGTTTACTGTTGCTCTTGTTAGCATTCTTACAGCTAGATGGTTTGGTTTCTTGGAAGGGTTCATCTGTCCACATAGTACGTATTTGATTTCTGAATGATATGGTATTAGTGATACCAAACATAACATGCAAGGATTTGTGTCTGCAAGAGTTCATAAAAACTAATGATGCTTAATACTGCCAGGTTAGCATGGAAAGTAGAGAAAGTAAGCCTACTGTACTTAAAATAAGACAAAATTTTATAAATGAAGAGAAAAAAGAAATTCTTCCATCTATGTAAGTATGTACCTAGTCTGTCTATACATGTGCGAGTATGTTTACACCTGTCATTTTTTACTGATGTGTACAATTTACTTTCTGAATTCTGCTGTTAAAAATCAGTGTAGTATACCTTAGTAGCAAAGAGAAGTACTTAATTTGTTTGAAATCTTTTACGTTATAAAGCAGATACATACTATAATTTCTCATTTGTCCACATATCTGCCAGGAAATCGAGTTATATATGACATTTTTCCTTTAAAGAATGTAACACTAGGAAAGAAAATCAACCAATAATAAACTATATCCTGTGTTATCTGTTACGTAAGAACTGTTAGGACATCTACATTTGACGGTATGCTTTATTTCTTTTGCTTGCATAAAAAGAGATAATTTTGGCAGATAAACAAGATGTTAATCTGATTAGTTCCCATTTATGATGGTTTGGTAGTGATGTTTTTAAACAGTTAAATTGGCAAGGCTTATGGAGGGTCATAAACTCAACAAGCAGTCAGCCATAAAGAAAAAGAATGATTTATAAATGGAATCATTACTTCAGATTTCAGAAACCATCATTAACACCTTTCATAAATTCTAAACAATATGCACTTCGAGTATGTTAGCTGTTGTGAACTATGTTGACTACAAACTGTTAAGAGTTTACTTATGATGATCTGCAAATAAAAATTTAAAAATGACAGTTATCGAAGATAAGTGGCCAGTGATATATGCTCATATAATATATGTAAGTATTTATTTATGCTACTATTTGTAACTGTTAAAAATAATTTCCAAAGTCAATTGCAGTAAATTATAACTCTTTCCTAAAAACTGGGATGAAGAAAACTTTGGAAATATCCTGCGAATAGATTTCACGTATCATTCCAAAAAGAGGTAATTTGATAGAATGTCTTATTTTACATTGCAGTTATGAGTCTGATGTCAAAACAAAACAAAGTTCTTTATTTTTGAAACAGAAGATGCAATTCATTTGTATGCATAGTAATGTGGAAGTACAACTAACTCTGGCTCTTCCACTCAAATCAGGACTAGCATTTCGTACTTTATGCAGTCACTTTTCTGAAGGTGTAAAATGACAGGGAACCATTTTTTGGTTTTACTGTTATGTTATGAAGAGAATAATGTGCACTCAGCAATGGCTGGGAATTTCAGAGACTGCTAAGCATTAATTGCTAAGCATGTTTTTGATTTCACAAAATAGTGAGGCTGGTATAAAGATGAAGAGATTAAAAATAATACATTTAACATGATTTTTTTTTTTGCCTTTTGATACTTTGAAATACGCTGACTTCAGGCTTTTATATTTTGGTTTGCAAATATAAAGCAGAAACTGACACTGTATTTTACTTTGATGCTTCCAGTAGTTGGGTCTTCACCAAAAAAAAAAAAAAAGTTATTTTGAGGTGCGTACATATACATACACACACATACGTATGCATATATCTGTATAGACACAAGTATATACACATCTGTATAGACAGCTATATATACATGCATGTATATACTCATCTAATTATGCTACTATGAGCTATAATGTAGACTTGTTTAAACCAGTTTAAATTTTGCTATAACTGCATTGAACTAAACCAGTAATTCAATGAGTGATGGTTCAGAATATGATCTGGTTTTGTAAGTTGACTGAGCTACTGTAATTAGCTCCATCCACTTACCACAACAAATGTGAGGTAAAAATGTGTGAGCAAAAACCTCCTTCACAGAACTTTAATCATCCACATTTTATCTCAGGTTTACAGTGGGAGATAAATGCACGTGCATTTAGGTATCGTGGTTAATCTGATATGCAACAATTTTTTGAACCATGATAATTCAATTGTGTGTCTGAACTCAAAATTAGATCTGTTATGAACATGGGTAGAACTTGTTTAAATGTGTCTACATTAGAGTTTTGGACTACTATATATAACTGGATCCATTTTTAGATGGATTCATGTATTTTGATACAACCTTCCTGATAAAGACAGGTCTTGAAAGGTGATGACGTATATATATATTTTCTCTAGAAAGATTCTTTATTTGCAATAACAAGAAAGTTTAAATTGTCATTTTGACAGTTCTTTCTTGATAGGCCTTAAGATCATTTAAGGATGAATTTGTATCTCTCTGTCATGTTTATGGTGCAGGTACCACATCAAGAAAAGTGAATCAAAAGAAAAAGTCACAAAGACAAATAACAATGTTACCAGTTGTACAGCTCTTTACATAGGGCTTTAAGTCCAGCCTTTATGTACCATACTCTCATGTGGCAGTCAGGACTATACTGGCTTTTAAAAAAAATTTAAAAATCGGTGACTTCTCATCACTTGAACATATGAAATTTTTAATGCTTCCACTTCTGTTAAAGATGTGGGGCTTGTTTGGTGGGTTTTCAGTATATTCTTTATACTTTGGTCAAAATCTTGCCAGCTTTTTTAGAGTTTCAAAGAATTGCAACATTTTGTTTTGCAGGTAGCTCAAAAAAACCCAACAAACCCATAGCTTTGAACCTTGTTATGTAAATAATTCTTGTTAACAAGTTCTTTCAAGGCCAAATTTGAAAAAAATTATTTGGATATTTGGGCTATGAATAAGCAAAACATTTAGGCATGGAGTGATGTTTCATGTGCTTAGAGTTATGTACTTGGCTTATATATGGAGTCTGCATTAGGAAAGACTGGAAAATGAGAAATAGAAGAAACAATGTGTACATGTATCTACAGGAAAATTTTGACAGAAAGGTACATAAATGATTTGTTGTTTCATGTTGACTTTGTAGCAATGTTGATTGTTTGTTAGCTTTATTGCTTGAGAGAACTTACTGTCTGACTGTGCCCACAAAAATCAGTGGCAAATTCAGAGAGTGGTAAGGCCCAGAAATAAAATGTAAACTGGAGCAAGAACATATGCTTTAATTTCTTTTCACTCTTTTTGTGCTGTACCGTATCAGAAAATAATTATTTTCAGGGATCAGTCTCGGGAAGGTAAAATTCCCATAGTAGTTTTGGAAAGTTTTCCTTTATTGTTTTGTAGAATTGTTTCCAAGATTGATTAAGAACTTGACTCTTTGCTAGGGAACTGTTTAGTTACTTTTGGACTCTTTCTAGCTGTTTTCTTGTATCTTTAGGTAAGCATTGAACCTCAACCTAAGCAAGGATTTTCAGAAACACATAGGACAAGACAGTGTGAACCCATAGGCAGACCTAGTGATATCCTTCCATTTGGGCAGTATGTTTTCAGCAGTTTGCTCCTCTCCTTTGTTAGACTCAAATACGAAGTGGAAAGCAGAAGCACACACCCCTGCATCTTCTGGGTGTGTGCTAAGCCTGAACTTCCTTGGCACCACAGCTGACAAAGTATTGAGGCCATTTCCAGTCGCTACTTCTTACCTGCACCCCCTCCACCCCCACCCCACCCTCATTTCATTAACAGGCCTGTAAAAACACGTTTAAAACAAATAAACAAGGTTCTCTGGTGAGTAGGCTGTCTTCAACAA
Source organism: Limosa lapponica baueri (assembly GCA_002844005.1). Lineage (NCBI taxonomy): Eukaryota > Metazoa > Chordata > Aves > Charadriiformes > Scolopacidae > Limosa > Limosa lapponica. The sequence continues at coordinate 1,076,925 of KZ505639.1, forward strand.
AGAGAGAAAGAAGCAAACAAACAGGTTGCTCCTTACTTGGAAACTAAAGGAGGATGATAGAATGCTAGGAAAGAAATTTCATGTAGTTCTTGTTTTGGTCTTGCATGTGAGATGATTTTTCACAGTAGAAGTGCTGCATAAACACTGTCACTTGGTTAGTGTTATTTGTTGTGGGGTGAGCAGGGATTAGGACAATAAAACGTGCCAACAGTTGTGCTGATTGTCACAGAGTAATGCATACTCCTTCCTTTTACATGTCTAGCATTATCTAAGGGACTAAAGACCATGTTAAAAGACTTAAGGTATTAGTATTTAGTTTATTTATTTAGGTAGTCTTCCTCTCTACTGCCAAACAACTGGTGCTTGCCACAGACTGAGGTGGACTTGGTTGACTGATATAGATGTGGGAGCCACCACATCATACTAGCACAAGTGTAAATTACTAGCCTCTTTCAGTTTCAGTACTTTTCTTCAGAAGCACTTCATCAGCCTTCAACAACTTGAATTGACAGGGCTTATGTGTAGATCTCGGAATGACAGAAAGGCAGGAAGGGGAGACGAATACAATCTTACATCTAGTGTGAAGATTCTTCATCATCCTCCAAAATAAGGGAGCTGCTGGATGTGCTGTTTGTTGGGGAATTTTACTGTATTTCTGTTCCATAATATTGTATTTCATCTCCTCAGCCTTTTGCTGGAAGTCCCATTAATCTTTGACCAAGAACATGGTAAATATTTTTAGACACAATCTAATTGCAAAGAAAAAGTAAAATATTTTTTTTTGACGCTCTGAAAAAATTGTATAACAGAGAGCAAAGAGTTTTTCATTTAATGACTGTACCCAGTAATAGAGGCGTGTATTGGCAGTGTTCTTATTTCTCATGAAGCAAATCATGTTCACACTCTTTTCCTCCTTCATTCTCCACAACCAAATTCATGCTTCACCTACAAAGAAAACCACCTTGATTCATTGATCTCACTCCAAAGACTATATTATTATATTCTGTCCCAAATAACCTGTTAATTTAATATTAGGATTTTACTGATACACTGCCCATTTCTTAGGAAACTGCACTATGAAGGAAGCCAGGTAATAGTCTATTGAATTTTCTTACAAAATATGCTTTAAATAGTTGATGAGAAAACACATTTGTAACATTTTATATACAGCAAACATGTAGGATAGTTGGAAATTTGGAACCAGATGTGAGTATGGTCTTCAATAATGCATTTCTTAGTATCACTTGGATCAGAGTTTCTTTTTTTTGCCTTCGTACTTTGTTTCTTGGGATTTTTCTTTGCTTCCAGGCTGCATCCTCTATTGCAATTTTCTGTTAGTGATGAAAACATTGTATGCTGTATTCAAAATCTCTCCTTCTTGGTAGTTAGCGTATGGATATGAAAGTGTCATTACACTACTGAGTGAAATGGTATTTCTGCCAAAGTCCTTAAGCCCCACAGGTACCCGAGTTTCTTGATCTGCACAGGTGCCTTCCCTGACTGTAATATTTTAAATGTCAGAACTGAAGCAAGTGCTGCAAGCTTTGCCTTCTGCTTCAGAAATCCTCTCCTTGGATCTTTTTGTGTGAGCTACATGAGTGTGAGGACCATCTGCTGATTCATCCTTGCATTTGCTCTGTTTCTGAATGCATGCCTGTCTGTCGTGACCAGAGTTCTGTTGGTGCCGATGGGCTGCAGCAGAAGCTTCCAATGAGGGGAAAAAAACCAGAAACGTCAGCCTGTAGTCTAATCTAGTATGCTTAGGTAAAGAATAAAAATTGTCAGAGGAAAAGGACAGAAATTGCCTCTATGAAACAGGGAAAAGAATTGAAATTAAGACTCTCCTCCCTTCTTTTCCTGAACTTATGGTTCAGTCTCAGTATCCAGACTCCTGCCGGCATCTGTGGGACTGCAGAACATGCTCGTGCTTCCCCAGGAGTCTCAGGGGTGCTTTCTGGCAGCCATCAAGCCACTTTGGAACCACAGAAAAATTTCCACAGTGACATTCCCACAGTGGCTGGATGTCTTCTGACCATTACTCTGCCTGTTGCAGATTTTCCCTATGACCTGTACCAATTCTGTTACTCTTAACCTTTCCTCGATAGTCACTGGCATTGGCCTCAAAAGGCACTCTGAGTCTCATTGTTATTTAGAAGAAGCATCCGGCTCTGGGCATTTTTCATTAGCTGCACTGGTCACTGAAGTGTCTTTCTCTTTTACCTCTTGTCACTGCTTCTCTCTCTTTGGCCTGTTTTTTCAATTCCTGGTGAGAAGAGCATCACTCCTAATTTATTCCATGGTCAGGTCCTTATTGCCCCTGGACAGACTTGGTATGGAAAGGCAGTGTGTACGCATACGTCCGTACCTGTGTGAGGAGGAGCAAAGGATTTGGCAGGTATTTTTCCTGTAGCACAGAATAAGTGTTACCTCAAACCCCCCACAACTGACATAAAAGCTGCTCCCCTCTCCCCATCCTGGGTGGGTGGGAGGAATAAAGGTCAAGAGGGATAGATGGGGAAAAGCCTTCGTGCTTGTTGTTCTATCTTTTGTTTCTGCTGATGATACACAAAGCAAGTTGTAAATAGCTCCTTCACACAGTGTTGTTATTCCTTTGAGAGAGATACTGCAGAGTAGCTGTGCTCTCAGCGCTGCTATGCCCCAGGGATCAGAGAGGGACACTTTAAAGACCCTTTTCATTCATTTCTTTATTTTTGACAGTAAGAAATTTAGCTTTGTATCAGACAAATGTCATCCAATCATTAAAGCTTGAAGATTATTTCAAAAATTTTAGTAGCAGTCAGCACAGTATCAATCTCAAACTACGAATTTGCATGAAATACAGAGTCCAGAGTGTTTGAATCCTCATACAGTGCCTGCCATCAACACCATAGCACATGAACAAAAAGAACCAAATTAAAAAAGACAAGTCAGGTAAAAATTTTATTTTAAATAGAAGTAATAACAGGAGTAATAGCAGGGTTTAATTCCATTTATTCTCCCATCAGTCAAATAAGGTTCACAAACCTGGATAATATTAGAATTCATGAAGTGAAAGACACTAAATGCTTGTTTAATTTTACTTGTGCTTAACCTGGTTTTAGTATTTTTACCATTTGGGAATATAGGTGACAAAACAGATTGTGGTGTACATTTCTGCATTAAATGTATCAGAGAATAGTTTTTAATTCCTTGGAGATAAACTTTGTCTGATAGGTTTTTGTGTGACTTAAAATGTGTTCAGGGAGCTTCTGTGTATACAGGTTATCTATTTGCTAACATCCAGAGTATTGTCTGCATCTTCTTGACTTCTCTAGTGCTTAGAATTTGGTGCTGGTTGTATTCTTAGTTTTTATAGTTTAAAATCAATGAAGTCCTCAACTGTTGATGTACCTAACACTGATGCGAAACTCACTGTGTGCTACTCTGGAGTTCTGCAGATATCAAGCACCATTTTGGAAAATTCAGGTCTAGTCTGAACTTTACTATAATGGATCATTACATATAATAATTAGGAGTGGAGGGAGGTCAGGGAGTCTGGAGAGCTAAGGTGCAGAACAGATCCAGAAATTACTTTGTGCTATATTGTTATGCATATTGTTTTGAACAATTATAGTGATGATCATGAATAGAAATCAAGATGGTGCAGTGGAATGAAGAACAGCTCACAGAGTCATTCATTCTTGATGGTCTATGAAGCAGTTGCTGCTAGCTTATGGAGAGCTGACTAGTCATGTGGTGCTGGCTTTCTTCTTTGCTTTCTGCTGCTGAACTGCATGAAAATTTTCCTGCTGGTACTTTTCCATATATACAATCACTGTGGGATGTTAAGTAACTGCAGGTGAGAGGAGAGGTGCTCCACGTGACCATAGATGGGAGAAGTGGTCCACACAGCATTTTGTCTCTTAAGATGTTGTCTATGCTCTTAAGCAGCATGAGAATCCTTGAAGCAGAGGAGAAAGAAAAGCTGGAATATAAATGCAGAGAGATGTGAGCCAGTTTCTGTAGGGTACTTAAGGAAGAACAGAAAGATACAGTAATGGAAAACGAAAAGTCACTGGGGTTGAGCTGGCCACACTGAATAGGAAAGTAAAAGGTGAGAGCTGAAGAAAGATGACTTAATGGCTTGAAAAAGGGTAATGGAGAAAGTCCAACGTATATGGAAGAGCACAAGTGGAAAGAAAAAAGACTGATAAGAGAAGTGAGGACTGAGACCATGTTATTTGGTAGCTGCAGAGTGTTAAAATACATTGTCAAAATGAATGACTGATGTCCATTCAGATCCACTGGAAATTCAGATATGAAGGTACATTGTTAAGTCTTTCTACCTCCGTGAAGAAATTTGAAAACTAGAATGGTAATTTCTAATTAGATGTGGTTTTAAACTGGAAACTGAGAACAAAGATACAATATTAGTCTGCTTCCTGGAGAAAGTGACTGTTCCTGGCTGCAGTGTTCTGGTTCCTTGTAGTTCAGAGTGTGCTGAGCTAGACAGTGGCTGTAAAAGTGCACATCACAGTAACTAATATAACCTGAGCTTTAAGACACAGGAGTAAACCTGTGTCACGTCACAGATCGAAGTGACCATGGGATGTCAAAATACAGGATCTAGAGATCATACTAAAAAGCATAATGGTCTTGTTATGAAGAGAACATAACTTTCGCCTCTGAGGTTGTGGTAGTTGATTAGGTAAGAAAAATAGCAATCTCATATAAAAGTCTGTGGCTCATTTAGGAAAAAAAAACACACTAACTTTAGTGTTTACAGTTAATAGTAGAACTAATAGATCTGTTTTGAAGTCTTGGAAAAGATACATTTTTTTAATGTTCTGTGAGGAAATTTTAAGTACTATGAATACATCATCTCAAACACAGAATTTTGCCTGTGCAGTAGTTTTCTGGAAAGTGAGTACTTGTGCTAGATTAAAGAGATCAGTTGTGGTGCCAGTTGTGGTGAGATGCCACATAACGTTTCAAACACTGTGACTCTCCACTCTTTGGATACCTTTTTGGATTTCAATTGCTAGACTGGCCAAAATGAAAGGACTTTCATGTGAAGTATAGGTTCTCTATACATTTAAATGAGTTGTGAAATGGATATTTCTGAGAGCTGTGAGATGGAATAAATGCTGGAGAGGCCATGTTTTTTAACGCTCACACTTTGTGCCGTATAACCTTCACAAAGGCAGCTGACTGGTAATGCTGGAATATTGCAACTGTGTATCGGGTCACTACTGCTTTTTAGTCCATCTGAGGTTAAAAGTTCAATGTAAACTAATGGTTTACATAGGGAAAGCGTAAACATTCAGATAGGACCTGGTACTATGTTTTAGCCTTCTTATCAAATTGCATTTCTGCTTTCATTTTGTTGTGATAGCTCTGGAATGCCTTTATGTCTTTCCTCCATTGCCATCTCTGTGTAGTCTTAGTGTCCACATCTCTGCCATAGAAAATCTCCTAATCTGATTGAGACATATTATCCTTTTTCAGGTACCTTCCTAAAGACACACTCATTTTTCTAGGCCTTTGAGCTCCAAAAAAAATATCACTACATAGGAGCGCAGAAAGAAGTTGCCTGAAGAAATTCTCCCTTCAGTTTCTCTTTGTAAATGGTCTTTTGCTATTTGTCTTCCAGACTTTTCAGTTCTTTGGACACAATAGGTGTCTTGCACAGTTGATACTTGACAAACAATGGCACTGAGAAAAACGGGTTTCTTGCCTTCAGGATTATTTTTGTTTCTTTTTAAGGAGTAATGTCTCAACAGAAGTCTGTTCCCACTTTGTTTTCCAGACTAAGGACTTCCCAATCTATCTGTGGGATAAATTTTCTCCTTTCTCTTTCAGCTTTCTCCTTTCAGGTGGTACTAAAATTTTGTTCAGCCCATCCCTTTTCTCTTGTGTCTTCTGCTCAATAATCCTGCTGGTGAGGGTAGAAGATCGTTATATCTTGCTCATAGATTTGATTCTAAATCTCTTGAATATCCTAAACATCCCATTACACCACTTTTTGAGAATGCCTCCATATAAATATTATCCTGTGAAGGCATCCTCTACATTTGAAATTATTTAAATTCTTGCCCCCAAAAAAGTGTATATGTATGTTAGCAGCCAGCGACACAGAGATTTGTTTGTAGGAAAAGGTTTAAAACTGTTAATGATGACATTAAAATTGTGTTTTATTTAAGGGTAGTAGTATACCTAGCACTATATGAACAAGCAATATTAGATGGGCCCCTCCTGTAAACACTCATAACCTAAACAGATGTTTGGAGTGATCCAGTCAGGAAACACTCACAGTGGCCCTAGGATGACTGTCTCTCTGGGCATTGGAATGGACATTTAGTGGAAGGACAGAGACGACTTTCCCTAGGTGGCTTAGGGTTTTTGTGCTTCAGTGAAGCACAAGAAGAAATTAGTTGTTTTAAAGAACAAGTGGAATGCAGTGAGAGCAACTGCCCAGGTGTGATAAAGGACATGGAAGAAAGTCTGAAGACAAGAGCTGGCTAAATAGACAAGGGAGGAGGAAGGCTTTGGGCTTCAGGGAGCAGAATGAAAGGAATATGATGGGGAACAGAAATGTAGCCAGAAGCAGAGTTGTTCAGGGCCTTGAAGTTTACGATGAAGAGCCTGGACTTGAATCAGTTTCCTTTACCTTCCACATCAAAGCGGGGAGTGACATGATCCAGGCAATAGGTGAGAAATCCCTTATACTACAAGTTTCATGCTACATTAGTAGGAAATGTACTTACAAAGCTGAAGCATTTAAGAGAGAAAAAAGATTATGAACAAAATGATCTATAGATAAGGAATATTAATTTGACATTCCTGCCGCAGTCTAGTTAGTAGCCATCTTTTCATTGGCGCTGCTTCTATGGCAAAAGCATACCTGCACAGTAATGTTTATCCAGAGCACACAGTGAAGAACAGGTCCACATGGCATTGATTTTGTGACATTAAAAAAACAAGGAACACATTGGCTTTGTGAATATTACTTGTTTCCTGTGTAGTTTTATGCTCAGAATTAGGACAGGTCAACCATGGAAAAACAGATAGCCTTCAGTTTTGTTTTAGCAGCCAGGAGCTCTTGGTCACTGGTATTTTTTTGTTTGAAAGCAGCTTGAATAATGCAAGGTGTTTCAGTTTGTCTGTGTATTAGTGTGCCTTGTAGTGGACCGATCCAAAGTAGCTTATATGCCAAAAGTAGCCCAGCTGCAGGTTCACAAAGCTGTGTGGGCTGCTTTTCTCAAGAGCAAAATAAGGGAACTTATTCTGCCATTGGAAGTCAGAACTCAACTGCTCCACAGCCATTCAAGATGTTTGACTGCCCCAGTTCATTTGCATCTTAGCTCTCCTATCACTGCATAGCAACCTGCAGTGTAGAGAACTCCAATAATAATTTTTAAAGATGACTCAAGATGCTAATAAGGAAAGAACAGATGAGATGCACATAATTTGAATTTTGGGGGAATCTATATCTTTTGTTGTTTCATTCAATAGAGAGGATTTGCAGGGGACATTTGGAAGCTTCTCTCAAGCAGAATTAGAGCTGGTAGTGCTGACTGGGTTAGACGGGAGAGCAGTGGGCTAGAACCTTGTTTTCTCTGTGTGTCAATGTTGTCTAATGAACATTGTGAGTTGGGTTTACAACTGCCAGCGTTGAAAGAGATATGAATGTTTCCCCTATCCAGAAATTGTCACATTTTAAAGGCAAGGTTTTGTCCCATCCTCTCTTTTCCCTTTCTATGTGATTTTTTTTTAAAAAAAACCACAAAACAACACAAACAAGCAAGCAAAAAAAAATAAACCTCACAACAACTAATGGTCACATATTTAGTTAACTGAAATCTATTTGATTTTGTAAACCTACTCAGATGAGAGAGTGCCCTCTCCCTCTTGTCCAAGCAGTGAAGAGCGATGTTGTTCATAATGGACCTGAGGCAGGTCATAAAGAGTCCATACATATGTACACATACATATGCACACACACACACACACACTTAGAGAGAGTACTCCAGGCCCTGTGTATTTTCCTTGTGGGCTAAGGAGAGTTGGAAATGATACTATGGTGGCCAATGGGTTGGTGTTTCTCACTTAGAATACTACAAAGCAGGGCATTGAACAGAGTGAGAAGTGTGCGTATATCTTAATACCTCTATGTGTGTGTATATGTTTTATTAACGTATAAAAACAAGCATAATCCTGAAGTGCAAACAGAATGGCAAGCTTGCAACAGTCATTAAAGTTCACTTCCAGCTTAAATAGTAACCCTGCCATCTTTTCAGTACGTATCTGGTAGAGCAGTAGTTTGTTAATGTTTAGGCAGTGTCTTGAAGATGGAAAGCTTTTTTTTAAGTGTTCAATATTGTCACTGTTACTCATCTCTTTTTGTGACATGTGACTTCATGGGCAGCTAGAAAGGGAGATCTAGCAGCTGAAAATGTTTATTCCATTTGTTGTCCCTGTACTCCTGACGCAGAACTTTTCAGTGTGCTGTATTATTTCTAATGTTTTATTCCCTTTTGCTCTGAATTTTTCAGAATTCAGGTTCTCTGATAGCAAAGACATCCTTTCTCCATCCTGGCTCCTGTACAGTTAAACACCCTTGCTTATTCACCCCACCTTTCCATTGCTGTTGTTACAACTGTTTATTAAGCTCTGCTGTAAATGAGGTCTGTGGAATGATCTGAAGTGAAATCACCTTTTTTGATGTTTTTGGCAACAATTTTCTGAGCTAACTCATTCCTGGGGTTATCTTTTGTGATCTTTTGTGATCTTGAAGTACTGGAGCAAATTTAAGCCTGTTTCTGAAGCTGCCCATATTATCAAGAATGTAAATGTAAATTTACGCTCTGAAGCCTATACTTTCAATTGTAGTGAGAGTGAGGTAACTCAAAGCATAAATGGGATGGGTAAAGCCAGCATCTGATATATAGCTAATTGTTACAGGAAAATTGAACAAAAGCTAAATCAGCAGAATTATTTCGGTTACTCGCATGGAATGCAAAAAAAGAAAAAAAAATGCTGTGCACAGTAAACAGTTTGTTTCCCTACCCACGCCCATATGTGTGGAAGCATTTTCCTCCCTGGCGCCCTGCTATAGTTGCTTATGCCAATGAGACTTAATGATATGCTCTTATTGATATGCTGGTACTGATGGACTACCTTAAAGCAGCCCTACCCCTCTGCCCCTCCTTTCTCTCTGTCTGCAAGTTTGGAACCTGGAACTTTATTGCACTATGGAGCATATCAAGGAGAACAGTTGTCCTAAATGTAAAGGATGGGTGCAACTTGTGCAACACACACACACACACACACATATGTATGTCTTTGTGTGCAGACAAATAGATACGTATATCTATCTGTCTGTCCATCTGTCTGACTATCTCTCTACCTATCTATATCTTTATAGGGATAGGTTTAGATCTTTTTCTTTTTCTTTTTTTTTTTGACTCAGTAAATGCCACTGTTGTGATGTCTTGATGTAAATATCAAGGCAACATTTCACTGCCAGTTTATATGTAGTATCTTGTGATGTTTCAGATGTTTGAGGTTCTTCCTTTTGTGAGTAGGGTTCTTTTCCTTTTTTTTTTTCCCAGGCATACTGGAGCGCAAGTGCAAATTTCCATAAAATTTAAATAAGGTGCTTCCTGTAATAATGAATAATTGTGGCTGCTCTCTGGTCTGCATTGTAATTAACCATGATCAGACTTGTTTGGGGGATATATTGTTCCTGTTACAATTTGACAGGCTACTGTGATTTTGCCAGATTAAACAACCTGCAGCATTTACTGGCAGTCACAAGGACAAGATGTGCTCCTGCTGCTGCAGCTTCTTCTTAAAAGCAGCAAAAGAATGAATTAAAAGTTAGCTGTGAAGGGCCATCAGTTGTACCAGTGAACACAAACCTATACAATTTTTGTAGCCTAGAAGTGTTCACAATATTGTACAATGTGATACTTGTGAATTAGACAGTAAAATCACTTTTTTTTTTTGTGACTCAGAAAAGGCAAAGCGATCCTTGTATTTTTTTATTTAGCAGATACTTCTGCAGGGCAAATAGAATCTCTCTGGAAACAAACAGTGGGAAACCCCAAACAAAACCAAACCCAGAACTACAGAAGAACCATAAGAAATAGCCCTAAATAAAAATACTTTCTCTTTTAGAAACAGCAAGTGACCTTGTGCTCATACGCAGATGCTACATGGAGTGGAGTGATCTCTGTGGACTTGGTAGCATTGTATCTGGCTGCTTGGTCAACCTCTGTTTGTCTGTCTCTCTCCTTTTTTGGGGTTAAGAACTGTTCAAAACATTACTGTGTAGTTACTGTGGTGTCTTTCATTTAGATTCTGTTTATTGACTAAACCACAAGGATTCCTGCCCAAAGTACCAGGCAGCCTATGCTTGAATGATTTTGATTTTCTAACATCAGCCCTGGGGTTTATTTGAAAAATGTACATACACTGCAGCTTTAACAAGTCAAGTGACTGCATGATTTTGACCACGGAGTAAAGTATATCTGAAGATCATTAAATTAAAAAAAGGGGGGGTGGGGTGGGGGAATAAATGTAGTAGTCATTGTACCAGCGCTGTGCATGTGTGACACATGTTTTTTGTCTTTTCATCTTCCACGAGAGCCAGAAAGTTTCCTGCCGTTCTCTTTCCAGCTATTGACAAATGATTGCCAGATGTGAGATCTTTGCAGCGCTCTTTCCCCTTTGCAAACCTGCAGTGATGGGATATTTGATTCTCCCTTGCCCATTTCATCTCCTTTCCACATCTGCCAGGGACACACAGGCAATACATCCCTACATGAGAGTTTAAAGTTTATTCAGCTCCTCCACTCCCCCCAGTAAAACATTCAGAGAAAACAGAATGAAGTCCATGTGACTCTCTATAAATCTCAAAGCATTTCAGAGTAGGTTGGGGTTTTTTTTATTTGTATGCATCTAGGTAAGTTTGGTTTATTTGTTGGTGTGCATTTTATATATAAACTTACACACACGTATATATGCATGTTGATATGGAAAAGGTAATGTAAGTTTGAGACTGCTCAGGAGTTCCTGTCGTTGTCACCTTTTATGAATCTCTTCTCCTCCTGATGCTGAAAACAAAGCATAACATTTTATAGGATCGTCTGCTAAAGTGATTGTAAACAGCAACTAAAAGCACATCAGTGATGACCTCTGTGCTGTGAAAGTTTTTAAGGCACTTTTTTAAAAATAAGTGAAAAAAATAAGCCTGTGACAGATTGTGGATGATGTGTTACCTCTCGCTTTCCTCCAGTCTTGCTACTGGATTTTTAGGAAAATGCTGAAGAGACTTTCCTTCAAAGTAACTTTTAATAATCTAAGCGAGGAACTAATTTTCATCTTACCAGAAATAATTCTGAAGTGGCCACACACATAATCAGACTCATGTACAAAGCTTTTCTGGCACTGCTATCTAGAGTTTGTATTGATGGGGGATATTTTTCCCTTCCAAGTCTGCCTTTAAGTATGTTTAACAAAAAAACCCAAAACAATACAAAATTTAAAAACAAAAAAAGAACCAAAAAAAAAATCCCAAAGGAGAGAGAGACAGAGAGACAGACAGACTTTCCAGTTTCTGACCTTCCTATCGGGTGGGCTAACACAGGTGGCCTTTCTGTTTTAATACTGTGCTTTTGGCAAACTGAAGAGCCCTTCAGTCCATGACACAGATCAGCATTTTTTTTAATTAAAAAAAAAAAAAAAGTCAATAGAATGTCTGCCATATGTGCTCAAAATAGTGGATGGAATTTCAGGAACAGAGATGCTTGTTTTTTAATCTTAAAAATGCAAGACATTTGCCATTTTCATATTCCAAGGTTGTAGTTGCACAGTTGTTACTCTTTCCACCCACACATTTTAAGAGATGGAACCATATCCTCATTTTCAGAATGTCCAACTCACAGCTTCACTTTTTTTTCCCTATGTAAGGTACCTAGGTTCATCTGCAGAGAAAAATACCTGATCTTGTGAGAGGAGCACTGTAAGGGAAAATCTTCTACTTCAGCTTACAGAGCAAAATAAAACCCAATAAACAAGCTGAATGTGACTGAAACTTTTCTAAGATTCAGGGTTTTTTGCATTCTGCTTCTGAAGATGATGGGATAGCGAGATAATGTCATAGGTAAGAGTTTATTGCCCGTGCAGTTACCATTTTAATTTCTCCTTTATTCTTGCCCTCTCTCCCCACCTTAAAGAAAGGCCAGATTATTTTTGAAAGAAACAGACAGAACGTAACACCTTGAAGGAAAAGGCAAACAGTTGTCTGTCTTTTTCATAAAACAATCAGGCTTGAAACTCCAGTAGGAGGAGATGAGATCCTTCAAGTTCAGAACGCTTCACTTAATTTGTCCTTACTAATGCACTGGCTGGTTTCTCATGTCTTCCTTCTTCTCTCACCATGGTTACTCGGGGAGGTAGAGAGGTGCTAAGCAATGGAGGTGTCATCCGGCCTGTGCACTGAGGGAACGTCCTTCAGAGGACGACTTGTCACTAGCCGTCAAAGAAGAGAGTGGCTTTGTGGTCTCTGAACATCTGGCAGTGCTGCACAGGAAGCTGAGGGGGTGTCATTAATTGTGATGAAATAATTTAAACCATCAGGAATAAATGAGGCTGTTAAGCTAAGTTCAGATTCCATTTGCTGTGCACATGTGTCTAGCAGCCTGTGCGCAGCTAAAAAAAAAGAAATGAGTTATGTTAGCTTGTGAGTAGAAGTGAAACAGATACTGTAAATGAGGTGAGTTACAGTGTGATGACATCATGTAGAACAACATTCAGAGAAAGAGTTTTGTAAAATAAGCATGCAAGAAAGTGGTATGTTACTTTGATAAAGTTTTGCTTAAGATCACACCTGATAATGATGGATAAAGCAAAGGATGGTTTGGTGCAGGATTTGCAAAACTCACTGTGCAGTTTCAAAACAGTCTATCTTGTAAACAGAGATTTGCCTACAAATGCTAGTGTAGTTTATTTGTTATTTTATACCTACCAGTCTGCTAACTTTGTTACTGGACCAAGGTGGAGATCACGGAATCAGAGAATGATAGGGGTTGGAAGGGACCTCTGGAGATCATCTAGTCCAACCCCCCTGCCAGAGCAGGTCCACCTAAAGCAGATTGCAAAGGAACATGTCCAAGCGGGTTTTGAATGTTTTCAGAGATGGAGACTCCACCACCTCTCTGGGCAGCCTGTTCCAGTGCTCTGCCACCCTCAAAGTGAAGAAGTTCCTCCTCATGTCACTGGGCACCACTGAAAAAAGTCTGGCCCCACCTTCCTGACTCCCACCCTTTGAGTATTTATAAGCATTGATAAGATCTCCCCTCAGTCTTCTCTTCTCCATACAAAAAAGACCTAAGCCCCTCAGCCTTTTCAGATATTCACAAAGAAGTGGTTGGGCCCCCTTTACAGAGAGACCCTTTCTAAATTTTGTTAGTTTTATTTTGTCAGAGGGAGAAGGGCCATTTATGAACATGAGATTTTCACAGCTATGCATCAGCTGTTTTATAAAATGAAGAAATTACACTGCACAAGATTTCAGGGAAATAGATAATCTTGAACTGGTTGAAAAAAGAGATGCACTGGTAAAATGTCTCAATTTGTTTTTTGCTTGGACACTCCTCAAATAAAAAATTATCACCCTCCACAGACTTGCAGAGAAAATGGCTATGCTAAGTCAAATTCTTTTGAACAGGTGTTAGGTGCAAACTCAGTTGTTTCTAACCTTAACGGGCAGACACAATCTGGCTTGTGGAAACCAGTGACGAGTGGCATTCCTCAGCGGTCAGTACTGGGACCAGGGTTTAATATCTTTGTTGGAGATACGGACACTGGGATTGAGTGCACCCTCAGCAAGTTTGCTGATGACACCGATGAGAGAACGGATTGAGAGCAGCCCTGAGGAGAAGGACTTGGGAGTGTTGGTGGACGAGAAGCTCAACATGAGCCAGCAATGCACGCTGGCAGCCCAGAAATCCAACCACATCCTAGGCTGCATCAAAAGAAGCGTGGCCAGCAGGTTGAGGGAGGTGATTCTCCCTCTCTACTCCACTCTGGTGAGACCCCACCTGGAGTACTGCGTCCAGCTCTGGTGTCCTCAGCACAGGAAGGAAATGGACCTGATGGAATGGGTCCAGAGGAGGGCCACAAAGATGATCAGGGGGCTGGAGCACCTCTTCTATGAAGACAGGCTGAGAGGGTTGGGTTTGTTCAGCCTGGAGAAGAGAGGGCTCTCAGGAGACATATAGCAGCCTTCCAGTACCTAAAGGGGGCCTACAGGAGAGATGGGGAGGCACTCTTTATCAGACAGTGGAGCGATAGGATGAGGGGTAATGGTTTTATACTGAAAGAGAGGAGATTTAGATTAGATATTAGGAAGAAATTCCTTACTGTGAGGGTGGTGAGACACTGGAACGGGTTGCCCAGAGAAGCTGTGGATGCCTCATCCCTGGAAGAGTTCAAAACCAGGCTGGATGGGGCTTTGAGCAACCTGCTCTAGTGGGAGGTGTCCCTGCCCATGGCAGGGGGTTTGGAACTTGGTGATCTTTAAGGTCCCTTCTGAGCTGAACCAATGATTCTATGACTTTTGCTGACTAGTGACCTAGTAAGCAGAAACGGTGGGAAGTGGTGGGCATGGCATCTCCAAAGTAAAGTTTCAAGAAGTGAGAGACTTAGCCCAGCTGCTTCTTTTGGCACCTGGAATAATACTACAAGTTTCTAGCTGCAGGTAGGACACACAGCCAGAGGTCACAGCCTGTGCTTTGGCTATCGATGGGGTACGTACCACTCTTCCCAGAGAGCGGGTAGGGTGCTCACAACGGTGCAGCTAGAAGCCTGCTTTAAATTCTGCCAGTTACCAGCAGAATATTGTTGGGGTTTCTTCCTGTGACCAGAGGAGAGTATGGGTAAATGTTTGTGTATTTCTTCTGCCTATCTGAGAAAATGTTATGGTCAGCTTCTAAAATTGTGTTAACTTTTGTTCCGTTGTCCAATTGCCCGTTTGTGGACTTCCAGTTTTCTTTGCTCAATTCCTATTTGGAATTGAGGGTACCTTGGCATCTAAAGACAGAGAACTTGAATTCCCAGTGGATGCTTTTAGGTATTAATAGAGGTAGGACTGGCTTCCCTGACTGATTTTTCCACTTCTCTTGAAGGAGTCAGTGCCCCAAAATAGTCATCAGAAAATAGTTCTTTTTTAAAAATAATTTATTCTTTTGGATTTTAAAACTATTTTCATCACTAAAAATAGATGTGTTTTGTGTAAGTCACTTCTTTTGTCTCATCTTATGGTGCCCAACCAGGATGCAATGGTACAGCAGGTGGTGCAAAATTATATTTGGTCATCAGACAGTGTAAGGATCACCAGTCTTTGTGGTATATAAACCTTTCAAGGCTTTTCCTTCTCATAGCACACCCTGTAGGTGAAGTAACTATTTTAGTATGGACATATTAAGGAAAAACTTGCCACAGCAAACAGTCATATATATATATATATATATATGATTTTGACCCAAAGCATTTTTAAATTTGTAACTGTAAGTTTTGTACCAGTGTTTCCTTCTGCCTGAAACCAAGAAATCGATGCTGTGGTTGTTGGCAAACTCAGGTTTGTATCTGAGCATTCTCCAGAGCACTGGGAGACTGTTAAGAGAGCAGGTGGGAGCAGGAGTCAGAAAGGGAACACCTGAGCCCTGTAAGGAGACTGGCTGAACACAGCCCGAGTCCTGGAGGTTTTGAGTACTTTCTATCTCGGTTGAGATTTCAGGTAAGATGGAAAATTGGTGCGTGTCATGTTACGGGGTCTTAATGCACCTGTATGTGCTGAACTGCAGCCCGCTGAATCAGAAAAGTTTGGGTTTGGGCAGTCAAAATATTATTGGTATTTCTACATCAAAGGTGTTATAAATATTTTCTCTCTGGAGCGCTTCAGTGGCTGTGGCATAGGTCATACCTTACCTTGAATATATTTGAAGTATTCTTGCATTATGTAGTTTGGCTGCTATGTATTTGCGGAAAACAAAATGAAGACTTTTGTTTTTACTTGTTTCTGCTGTATCTGAGATACTGGAGCTCTCTCCCTATCTTTTCAAAGGAGAATTTTTTTGTTTTTAAGGCTTTTCCAACCCCCCCAATTTATGCTCTGGCCTTCCAGACTGTCACTTTTCTTCTGCCTAATCCCTATCATGCATCAACTACATTTGTTTATATCCTGCTGGAAGCCATGAAGGAACAATTCTTCAGTAATGTCACTAGAAAATGAATAAATAAAAGCTTTGTGTCCCCTAGACTAGTTTCTTTGGTCTAATATACACCGAGAGATATTTCTGAGGAACACTCTCTGTGTGTGTTTGTTTTAGATTAGTTAAATAATTGGGTTAAACTATGACAGAGTGGAGGAGGAGTGGGAAAGAACGAAATTAAGAACTACAGAGTGAACAGATAGTGCTTGCAGACATTGTTAAAACTTTGCAGCCTAAGTGTAAAAGTAAACCCTGAGAATGGGAGGCGAGGGTGGTTGTACTAGATGAATATAAATGTTAGTCTGCTAGCTGCAGTGAAATGCAAACTGTTCAAGTTGTTTTAGTATTTATAAAATATGATTTTAAGGACCTTGTTTTCTCTTGCAGGAATAAACAAGCTATCCCTTCTGAAACCATGTATTAGGCTGAAAAATGTTCATAGATGTAAATTGAGCCCATTTTGTGCATTGAAGATAAATGGACATTTAAGTCAATTTACTTTGTTTTGCAAAGCTGTTCTTGAGGTTCATGATGTAATAGCAGAAATATTGTGATTATGGAACAAGATTTCTTGCTATATTTTTGTCATCTATTAGGGTCTTTTTGTTTGTCAATTCTGATAACAGAAGGAAGTTGCTCAGACTTCTGTGTAAAAGAGCTACATGCTGGACTCCCAGTTACAGTTTAATTATTTCTTTTTCCTCGAATAGAAATTGTGTTCTTTTAACCCATTGTCCCCTGACTCATTAAATGCAAATACCCTCCAGACATTGCTTTTTCAAGGCACAGCAAAGTTCATTATAAATGCAGCTCACTATTTGTGGGCAGTGCTGTGTTGTGCTGTTTTGGTACAAAAATATTTCATTTGCATGTTTATTAGATATTCCTTATATAAACCAAAGTGGTGTTCTTTGATATTCAGGCAAACCATGTTTTTAGCAACTTGTCATAAAATCAATGGTTAAGTTTTGCCGGAAACTTCCCTCGAATGCTGTGTTAGTTAGTGACAGTGTTGTTTTATTACTGGAAAACCAATAAAGTTGAAATTGAAATACATGCATTTGAGCAATTGACAGGTCCACAGAACTGTCCTACATACAGCACCAACATTTACACTAACTGCATTACAGGCTTGGAGCACTGGGAGGATTAGGGCCTAAATTTGGACTGGAGAGCTAATAGAATAACATGTGCTCTGGGTGTCCAAATACACGAGGCACCTGCTGCTTCGACTGGTTTCAGTGACATTTTGGAAAGCAGTTATGAAAAGCAGGGTTTCATTCCCATTAAATAAATAAAATAGAAGGATTTTGTGAATGCCGTTTCAATGGCAGCAAGCAGAGAAAAAGCAGCATAACTTTTTTCCAGATCATTGCATGCATTGTTTGTGTGCCTGGTTACATCCTCCCAATGTTTTACTGCCAAGTGTATGTATTTTGGTTTGGGGAACTGGTTTGAAACAGGCTTCCTTCTATGGCATTGACAGGTAGCACAAAACCCATGTGATTCACTTACAAATGTTATTTTTATTAATTGAGCAATTAGTGTCTGATGTGGAAGGCATTCCTAGACTTATCCTTGAATTGTGCTAGATTTATTCCAATTTAGAATGAACTGATGAAGTCAAACTCCATATATGACAAGGTGAAGTGGTACCTGTAGATTTATTTTGTGCTAAGAAATGAAAAATGGCTGGACTAATGCTAATTAAAAAAAAAAGTTCCTGGAAAATTTAAGCATTTCCTTTCGAAGAGGCTGTTGTGTCTATCTCTAGATTTTCTTAAATGAAACAACTTTTTAGTAGTGACCTATCTCTCATCAACATCCTTACTAATTGTTAAGAGTATGTCTCATTCCTGTGGTTTATGAATCAGTAGTTGCTAAAGTTTTTTGAACGAATGATCCTTGAATTATTTGTTTAGTGTTTTTTTTATGAGAAAAAAATGGATAGTAATACCACATAACAATAAGAGTACAAATTCATTGTAGCATTATATCTGGATTTTTGTTGAAAGGCTTTAAGCATGGCAATGACACTAAGCACAGATTTCTTGCAGTCACAGTTGAGCTGTGCAGACAAATCTGAGATAGATTTCGTCTGTTTGCTAGAAGTCAGTCAGGCCAACTGTTATTCAGCCTTTACCAAAATAGGAATGTACCAATTGGAGCTGAGGTTCATGGTGGAAAACTGGAACTGTATGGACAGGAAAGAAGTGGAGTTGGCAAAGCGTTTTGCATACACCAAGGCTGCTCATTTTTTTGTTAGATCTGTGATAAGAATTATGCAAATAATTGAATAGATATCACTGCTAGATCTGGGAGAAAATAACTTTGAGTATAATAATTATCTTTAAAAAGGAGTGGCAAAAGAAGGAAGCAAGAATTATTGCTTCTCTTTTCTATCCTTTGCCCACATTAGCGACTTTTTTTGCCTTGAGTCTCTCCTTTTCCCATTGGTTTTCAGTTTTATGTATGTTTTCCAAGTTGAATAGACATAAGATGCTTACTTTGTATCGTGCTTGAGTTCTGTTACTTAGGTATTCTTTCCTACATGTGTAGATGTGCTTTGTTGCCTAGAAGTGAGGTTTGAGGGAGCAGGTGAACGGGGATGGATGCATACCAAAAATGAGTGTCAAAGCAGATGGCTGCCATTCTGCCACACTGTGGCAACAACCACACTCTATCTCTCCATCCTTTTGGGACTTGTAGGTTGCCATCAGGAAAGGGCAAAGACTCATTTAAGCTGAAATTATCTGAGGACAAGGTTTTCTCTTCATAGAAACATAGAATATCTCAAGTTGGAAGGGACATGTAAGAATCATCGAGTCCAACTCTCTTTTGCAAGTAGTGAAAGCAGCCAGTGCTGGAGACTGGAAAATATCCCAGGATGTGCTACAGGGGCATGCTTTTGGGATCATATGGTAGCTGCCTGCAAAGGGTTCTGCATGTCATTTTACATTTCAGAGGTAGGTGATAGCTGCTAAATTTTGCAAATGTCTGACTTTGAAGATGGAATTATGTAAACACTCCTCATGTATTACAGTGGGAGTGAAGCAGCATGATTTTTTTTTCGGTTTATTTTTTTTACTTATTTTATTGATTCCATAGTGGAATACTTTTTATTTATGTATTTATTTTCATAAATTATCAGGTAAGAGACATTGGATAAGCAAATGAAACAAGATTAAAGATTAAGGCAGAGGGCCTTAGGGTAAAGCTAAATTCTTTAATGCTGTATTCACTTGTATAGCTGTGGAAACCACCCTGCTCTTTTCTACGCTGTACAAGGAGTAATGAGGAGGAGCTCAGAATCTCCAAAACTGGAAACAAATGACAGCACTAGATGCTGTCACCAGCTTGGGTAACTGGGGGCACTAGCATAGAAATAAGACTTAACTACCTTTTAAAAAACTTATTTTTCTTTATTGTTATGAGTGTGTTCATTATTTGTATTGCAATGGTGCATAGAAACTCAAGCTATGGGCCAGGAGTCTGGTCACTGTACAAACATAGAACACATCTTATTTTCACAGTGAAGCAATCCCAGAGTGGGATGTTGCAAGTACTGTAAATCTTGATGCCAGCCGTTTGTGATGATATATCAGGAACTGTATGCTCACTGATCCAGAAATAAGAAGAGGACTTCAAAAGAAGCGGTGGAAGGAAAAAGAATCATATTAGCTAAAATTTCATGTCCTTGATTCAGTTTTCATTTTGCTTTGCATATTAGTTTGAAATTTCTGGTGGCGTGTAGAAGAAGGCCAACCAGGCAGATGTTGAGGAAGGATACTGAAGAGGAGGTAACACAGTTCAGTTGTATGAGACTGATTTAAATTACCCTTTTTGGAGGTTTCCTAGGTGGTCAATAGGAGTATGAGGGGGCTGTGTTAGTTTTATTCACACTGAAATCTATTAAGCATGAAGGAGAGGTATAGGAGCTATTTTTTATCAGGTAATTGAGTGTACCAGTGAAGTCAAATAGTGGTAACAAGGCATAACAAAATGGCGTCAGAGCGTCACGGTGAACTTTGTAGGCAAAACCAGAGAAGCTTCTGCAGGCAAAATGGAATCTGAGGTGCACTTAGGGGCAATAAGACACTTCCTAACTTTAATTGTACTGTGGGAAGATGAGGTGGAAGTTTATGTTTACTTTGAAAATAGTTGACTTTCGGGGTTGGAAAAGTGAACTCTATGGCTTAATGTTTACCTTGTATCTTGTTCACTGCCATCCTTTATCTACTACTATGGACTCACTCTATTCAATATATGAAGTATCATTTACCTCATAATTACATTATGACCTAAAAATGTGAAGTGTGGTTTATGAATAGTTGATAGTCTACAAGGCTTTTAAAATCTTAACATGTTGATACCATGGCTAATTCTAATCCCCTCAGCACATCCTGAGATATTTTCCCTTGTATGAAAATTGTGGGAGAGGTTGGAGAGAAATTACAATACCATAAACCACTGGGTCAAGTTATTCAGATCTAGATTTGATCCATTGTCATCTATTTTTCATTCAAATGCTTGTGAAATACCAACTCATTTTGGCAGAGGCCTGCTCTGAGTTACAATCAATTTAAAATCTGAGAATGTATCAAAACCATATTTCTAGCTGTAGCAAAATGTATATTTACATTACAGTCTGTCCAACATGAGTAATGTCAACAATATTACAGTGTACATTTTATTCCAACTAGCAACAGTAGCTCTATCCAAGTTCTAATCAGAGGTACAGTGTAAACACAAAACTAAGTTTTATGTCCTGCAGTGGTAAGCCAGTCATGTTCTGATTTAAAAAAAAAAAAGTATATGTACATATATGTGTGTATGTGTATCTGTGTATATAACTATTACAATAGTTTTTGCAGATGCACTTATTTTTGTCAGATTCTTTTGCATTTTAGTTACAAACAGAAAGTGCAGGTTTTTCATTTTGAAAATAAATGTGATAGATCAAAGACTGTAATCAGACTGGAAGACTTGAATCCTCTTTTTATAGGCCTCCGTAGTCCATTCCAGAGCAGGGCACAGACTTGGCTCTGGACAGCATGCAGAAAGCTAGCTGTAATGATCACAGTATAACCCTCCTTTCCAGCAACAACAATAGCAAAATTTAATAGGATATGATAATTTTGCTCGTTTGTTTCTTTGAGTAAAAACTCATAATTTGGCTAAAGTTACATGGGATGGCAAGTCCATTCTATGTCCTTTTTCTAATAGCTGGTAGAAACTTCTTTGCTCCCTATTGTCCCTAATGCTTGCTTGCTAAAGGTTATGTTTCTTAAAGGAGCGATAATGCCCTTTTCACCTCTTAAACTGAAAATCATTACCACGTAGACAAATGTAAGCAAAGCCATGTAGCCCAGGTAAAATAGTTTTCTGATTGTTGTTTGAAATAGATACATCTACTTTTTTTTTTTTTTTTAATGTAGTTTTTTTCATCTGGTTGTGACAATTTTACAAAGCTCAAGTTCCCATTTTGTCATTATGAAGTCTTTTACATGTTGTTTCTATATGTACTCTGAAGACTGGGCACATGATCTAACTGAATTATAGTCTCTGTGAGCCTCCGCAACTGGGTTTGCACCTAGGTACAAACTGAGACTGTAACTTCTCAGTCTAAAGTGCCTTTACAATTTTATAATTTAATAATACATAGCATCTGTACAAATTTAACCAGTTGATTATAAAAATGCATTATGTCTGATTTAGTGAATATTGGTACCTACAATGCGCAATTTTGAGAAGCTTTTAATTTTGAAATAGCCACACGCACTCCCCTGATATCAGTACATCTCTGGGGCCCTCAGCACAGGAAAGAGATGGACCTGTTGGAGCGGGTCCAGAGGAGGGCCACAGAGATGACCAGAGGGCTGGAGCACCTCTCCTTTGAGGACAGGCTGAGAGAGTTGGGGTTGTTCAGCCTGGAGAAGAGAAGGCTCTCGGGAGACCTTACTGTGGCCTTTCAGTACTTAAAGGGGACTTGTAAGAAAGAAGGGGAGGGACTTTTTAGCAGCGCCTGTTGCAACAGGACAAGGGGTAATGGTTTTAAACTAAAAGAGAGTAGATTCAGACTAGATATAAGGAAGAAATTTCTTACACTGAGGCTGGCGAAACACTGGCATGGGTTGCCCGGGGAGGTTGTAGATGCCCCATCCCTGGAAACATTCAAGGTTGGGTTGGACCTTGAGCAACCGGGGCTCTGAGCAACCTCATCTAGCTGAAGATGTCCTTGCTCATTGCAGCGGGGCTTGGACTAGATGATCTTTAAAGATCCCTTCCAATCTAAACTATTCTATGATTTTATTCTATTATTCTAGAAAAAAAGCAGGGCTGGGGAAAGAGTCATTGCTGAAAAAGTTTTGAGAAGTCTGTTAGGGTTATATGACTGATTTTGTTCAGGAGGAAAGGTGGCCAATGATACTAGAAAGAGATGTACATTCATTATCTACTTTACTAACATACCTTTGTACACAGTTTAGCACGCACAAACTCACAATCTGTTAATAATGTCATAATTCTTTTCTTACATTTTGAGATATGTTAAATAATACTCCTTCCTTCTTAATATATTTATACTCACAGATAATAGGATATATGTCCCTGTGACATGGCGTAGACACACACACGCATTCAGAGAAGGAGGGGTGGGGGAGAGAAGAGAGAAAGAGAAGGAATTTCAGCAACCAACATGAGAAAGATCAAGGGGATACCAAAATTACTGGAAGGAAAGAAAGCAGAGAATTGAAGAAGAGAAGAAAATTAGGGTAACATGTAGCTATAGGAGCCCAAGAGCAAAAGTGCATCTCATGATGCGAGTGTCCAAGAACTCTGTAGTGAGATAATATATTTCTTAAAATGAAGTAAAATAAAATCCAATAAAAGAAAAATTAATATGTAAAATAAACATAAATATCCTAATTCTAAAAAGTGGAATGATATATCCCTGAAGTAGATAATAAAGTGAAGTGAAATCCATAGTAGTTAAGAGGTTACCCAGTGATACAATTAATCTATAGTAATTAAGTTTTCCACATACTAAAAATACACACATATAGTTGCATTTTTCTGAAGTATTACTCAGTCAGAAGACTAAGGTCCTTAGTATAGACAAATATTCATAATATGAATGTGCAGACCCTTGAGATCTGTGTAGTTAGCTAGGTGTATAAAGTTAAAGATATTTTTAGAACTTCACAGTACTGAGGCCTGAATATATAAAAACAAGGTGCAACAGGAAAAATGCCATAGCAGATGTGCCAAAAATAAAACGTCAGAATATGCTGTATGAAAATTGTATATTGCATATAAGAATAGGAAGCTCTAAAACAGTGATGGATCTCATAAAAGAACACTAGTCCTATTAAAGAGTTGTGAACTATAATTTGCTGTGGTATTATAACATGATTAATTTAAAAATATAGCTCCTTCCTCTTATAGAGCAATTATCTTAAAATAGTTTTACAGTTACATAGAGGGGTGCCCACCATACATTCATGCCAGTAATGTATAAAAGTATAAATTTGAAGGAAAGTGTTAAGAGCGAAAATATTTTCTTAGGCTATTGGAAAGGTGGAAAAAGAACTGAAGCAGATTGGGGGGCAGTTGAGTTAAGCATAACTCACAATTAATTGACTTGAGCAGAATGACTTCCTAATCCTATCCTTCCTTATGGAACCCGTATGCCTCTACTGGAACATGTTAAACTTTGCATTTTTTTATAGTTAGATTTCAGATATAAAATGTGACAATAAGGATGGATCCAGACATTTTCTGGAAGCATATTTACAGTTATCTGTAATTTTCTGTTTTGGGTTACTATCTAACGGAGATCACTAGTGCTAGTTATAGAAAAACAATATGTTGCAGAACAACATGCATGAGAAAAGGTAACAGATTAAAACCTACCTGGTTTTACAGCATATGAGTTACAAATAGTTGGATATGTCTCCATTTGCTTGTGCATATGTTTGCTGAAAATTGTACCAGTTTAGTCTGCTATTGTATGAAATGTGAGCTGAATTTGCAGCATTCCTGGTGTGTGGCATGTTTTTGAAAAGCCAGTGTAAAGCCTCTTTGAAGTTACAGACATTGTACAAAGGGCTGTCATAGTTTTATTGCACATTTCGTGATGCATGTTACTTTCCCACCTGACATTCTCCTTAAGTTGAATTTTGATTGTGGAGCACTGGTATTGGGTGACTTGAAATGTGAAAGAGGAATTGGTGATTTCAATCTGTAAATTGGCTTGATTCCTAGGAAGACCATGAACGGTTTGGACAAACCATGGAAAAATATTTTTCCTTTTTGACGGGTGGTTTACTTTCTGAAAAACAAAAGCTATGCATTGATAGTTAAGGAGACCAGGAGATAAAAGTCCTTTACTGGATTTTATGTGGCAACCAGTGAGTTCCATCTACTTCAATGAAAAACACCATTTGGGCTATTTCGGTATATTTTTTGTGACGTATCATACTTACGACTTCCATGGGACTTTATGATAACCAGAGAAAAAGAATGTGAGAATTCTTGTTTTGGATTATTTTTGTTTGTTTATTTGGAGGACAACCATATGGCAAATGCAGTTGTTTCCCAGTAGACAGCTCCAACTGTGTACAGATTCACAAAGCTTGAGGAAAGAATTGGATCCGTTGTTGAAAGGGTCATAGTGTGTAGCCAGTTAGCCAGAATTTTGAAGAGTAAGCGAATCATTAGGAGTTTGACATTCAGGGCTCTAATTGTGGTTTTGAGTATTAAGCTAAAGGATCAAAAAGTGATATTCTCTTTGGACCATCTGGAGTTATTCAGGCCAGCAGTAAATGTTCAGCAGATTTAGGACTGTTGTTAAGTTTCTAACATTGTTTTCTGTGGAGAGGGGTTTTTTTTCCCTCTGTTTATTCAGGGGTGGTCTTAAGGTCAGTAATAGTAGGTGCTTCAAGAAAATATCGGTGTTTTGGGAGAGTGACATCATTTCTGTTGTGTGTGGGCAAGCAAGTGTGATAGTCCTTTTCTTTCCTCAGTGGGAGAAATCAGCAAGTTCGGTATGGGCAGAAGGTCAGTTGTTCCCAGTCAGAAAGTGCTGACCCTTTGCAAGCTCATCAACATGACTTTCATTTGTAATGACTGTGCTTAAATAAGTCTTTGTTCATTAAAATATGCAAGCAAAGCTGCTCCTTCTTTCCGTGAATAGCGAGATGCTGATTTAATGAGGACCAGCAAAAGGATGTATGTGGAAGCTTGCCACCATTCAAAATGGTGGGAAAGTGCCAAGGTGAGCAATGCATAGAGCAGATGCAGTGATCTCACTTCTCCAAGACCAGTATAAATTGGAAGCATTCGCACCAGAGTTTGCCTAACCCGTGATTCTCTCTCCTTCCCCCTTATCTTGTGCTCCTTCCCAATCAGATCTCATCCCCCAGCACTAAATCCTGCACACAGGCTTTGATCTTGTGGCCCAGCCTGTCTGAAAAGCAGTGTGCACACAGACACATTTTAATCATTCATATGATGATTGGTGGCTCCCTGTTGTTAAACCACAATTATTGATCCACTGCTGTTGAAGTACATGGCTGAGGGAAAGTGGCCTGTCGGTTGCCGACTGAATAGGAAAGAAGCATAGAGCTCCTCTAACCCACGTCTTCTCGTCAGGGTGGTTCGAAACCTCCATGGTGGTGAATCACTTACGCTGCATTACAAGGTGTCTGATTTGACCAAAATGGCCAGGTTAACATGAATGAGTGTGTTTAAAATACTTGGGTTAGATGATAACTGTCCATTGCCCTCATACCCGAGTTGGCTAACAGGTTAACTGCTGGAAGGTAAGTTAGCTGGAAGAACAGGCCTGGTGTAAAACTCCTTCCAAGGCAAATATAGCTGTGTGATGTATGTTACAGTTTTACTGAGGAGATGTTTCTGCACAAATTATACTGTCAGACAAAAACAAATGCATGCTGCGTAAACCTTGGTTGGTTCAAGACTGTTCAGATAATTGCGTTCAGATTATGTTCAGATACCTGTGTTGTCGGTGCTGGTTTTGCTTTTGGATCAGATTTACAGTTCTGCTAGACCATGTGGCACAACAATTAAGATCAAGAATAAATACTGGCAGTGACTGCAGGTGACAGTGACTCTCAAAGTAGGACACAGGGTCATTCTGGTATCCAGGACCAGGTATTTATATAAAATAGGTCTTGTCCCCGAAGTTTGTGTTTTAGCTTGGAAAGACAATGAACAAGAGAAATCTAAGATGGAAAATTTGTTTAAAATGGAAGCTGAAGGACTGAAACAAAACTGCAATTCTAATAACATTTTATTAGCACCTGGGAGCCCATGTCTTTGCTACAACCCACTGAATGTTTTATTTTGTTATAATTACAGTATCTTGCCTGCACTTTGTCCCTCTGATCCTTTGTTAAAGCCCAGATCACTATGTGCAGACTGTGCTTGTAGGTGTGATTTATTGAGTGACAAGTAGCTGTAGGGTAGAACACACGCCTCTGTACCTGAGTAAAGTATTAGACATCACAGAGCTGGGGGGGGCGAGAGAGAGAAGAAAAGCACAGAGCAGTAACACAGCAGCTCCTGGATACAGATCAGACAAGAGGTTCTGCCACAAATCACCTAGAAACATGTCAGACGCTGCATGTTTGTTGTTTTACACTGAGGGCACAGCCGTAGTCCAAAAGTATTGATTCTTTTCTTTGTACAGAGACAGAAACTGTCAGCTCTAGCAGGCTGACCTTGGTATGGCTCAGACAACTATTCCCCACCCTGCCTACCATATGAACCCCACAGGAAAAGTCCAGGCAAGATATGCCAATGTCCGTTTCACATAAACAGAGAGAAACCCAAGCCTGCCGAAACAGCTCCCGTCTCTCCCTCCAGAGGTCCATGGTAGCAGTTCTGCACCACATTCCCTATGACAGAGAATTCGATTTTTTTTCCAGTGCCTCAACATTCAAGAGACATTAATTCTACTTAATCGTTCAAGAATTCAAGAACTGTCTACAGAAACATGTAAGGGAAAAAAAAAAAAGCCACTGCTACTTCTCACAAAGAAAAAGCACTGGCATTTTTTTTATGGGCCTGGTGGGGGGAGTGGGAAACGAGCCCACTTTGCACTAATCACAGGCAGGAACGTTTTAATAGAATTGTAATTATTTGTGTTGGTATAGTAAAATGACCCAGGCATATTGTACGTGTAAAAACATGACCACATTTCTGGGAAATATTTGAGTTGACTTTAAGCATTCTTTTGCATTTTATTACAATGTATTTCAGTGCAGCAGAGTTATGTGATGTGTTTTCAAGGGTTCACTGTTTTACCGATATTATTTCCCTCCTTTTAAATACCTTTCTGTTCCCCTCCCAAACCCTAACATCCTCATTCATTCAGTGACAAACACAACTCAATTGTAAGGAACGCTTTTCCTGTGGAAAAGGTTAACTTGAGTCACAAATTTGACTCCAACAAGTATACCTGGTTTGGTATCTGTGAAGGCATAGAAGCTCTGTAAAGCCTTAATTTATCTACAGTTATCTCCGTCCAAGTTCTAATACTGCTCTGTGTTCAGACATCACACATCACCAGGTGCCATATGCTGTGGCCAGTGAATGATTGTGCTTTTGCTGTGGGAGTTTATAGAGCATAAAACTCATTCTGGATATCTTAGTTAATCCTATTATTACTATTTAAATACCCATCTTAAACACAATACTATTGGTCCTCTGACTATTTAATAACTTGAGCAGTATGTGTGACAGTAAGCACTTGTACTTCACTTAAAATAGGAAGTTAATGTAATCAATAGATGAAGAAATTCCAAAAGGATAAATGAAGAAAGGAGTGGACAGAGGTTATAATGACAGGCTATTAGAGAATTGCTTTGTTTTAAAAGATTTACTTGTTTTTATTAATGCTACTATTTAGTTACTATTTTAACTTGAAAGCAGCTTTCCAAGGAAAAGTGTCAGTTCTAACAAAGATTCATTCTGCTTTGTAGTATATACTATAAATTATCTAAATCTATCCACTTTTCTGCTGAAAGGCTGTGACTTAACCATGGTATGTGACATGGAAGTACTGCATCACTGAGTCAGAGAAGTTTTGTTTTGTTGGAAGAGGATGATGCAGGCTGGTAATAGAAGTCCCTCCGCTTAAGAATCACAACATTCTACAATTTTTTTTAAGTTGTGTTAAATAAAATAACTTTTGAAACTCAACACATTTTGAGAAATCATATAATGTTGAACACTTTACTCAAAAAACAGGTTTTGGGAAATTCTTTCTATCTAACATTTTGCAAAGATATTGCCATATTAATATGGCTCTTCAATCTAAAAATGAGTTACCTGCTATATTGTAGAAAACACACAAAAAAACTTGCTTCAGAGAGACATAGGGCTTCACAGTCATTGGAAATATTTCATTGGTTGATCAAACCCTAATGGTGGCAGTAATGAAAAGATATTGGCAGAAAATAGTTTCCTTCTTTTGTTATTACTCAATTTGTGCTTTTGATCATGTTTTGTATGAGTGCCACTTCTTCCCATTTATAATTACTTTCCCTTTTTTTACTCAGTAACTCCAAAAAAGGGCATTCCAAACAATTTGAAATTGACTGAGAAATATCTAAATTGCCTAGACTTTTGAGGGAAGGTACAACTGAAGCTTTTTTAATTAGCTGTCCTGCAGATTAACTGTGTCATTTCAATATTTTACGTGACATTCTGAAAACCATCACAGAATCACGGAATTGTCAGAGTTGGAAGGGACCTCTAGAGATCATCTAGTCCAACTCCCCTGCTAAAGCAGGATTGCCCAGAGCACATTATTCAGGACTGCGTCCACTCTTAAAGGAAAATTTCAAGAGTTCGTTTATACTGAATCACTTCCCATCACCAGGATGGTTAATACTGAGGCAGAACCTATGCTTTTCCCCTTTAAGTTGTTTGCAATTGTTATAAGAGCATAAATAAATTGGACGTTCTGTTTTCTCTTCCTTATGCACTTTCTAGTACCATTGTATTAAATATCTTTTTTGCCATACTGAAAATTAACATTTTAAAAAAAAATATGTTTTCATTGAAATAAAAAATATAGATAAAATTATTTGTAATCTTGTGGAATAATTTCGATTTACATTTTTTGACCTGTTTGTCGGGTTGAAAAGAAAAGTATTTTAAAACTTACTGTTTTTTATTATTCCATTACAAAGTGTTCAGTGTGGTATAGTATTCAGAGATATAAATAGTTCCCAGATGATAAACAATTTCTTTAGGCCAGTATGCAATCACAAGGTGGGCAAGGTAGGCAATGCAATATAAGCAGTGTATATACCTCAAGTAATGCAACACACAAATAAAAGGAGTAGGTACAATACTTAATTTGTCTGGAACAGCAGTGAAGCAAATATAAAAATGATAATGTATTGGATGATACTATGTCCTCTGAAGTCCATGTTATACTTAAGAACAAAATATTCTTTGTGAATATCATAGTCACATGAGGTACTTATGGAATTATATTGTTTTTCAGAGTGTCAGCTGAGTTATGTCTTGCCTTGTTAGTATCATGTTTGATTTCTTGGACAGGGTCTATAAATCACCATCTAATACGCAGGTCTTTTGAAAATGCACCCAAGGTTTATTGCCAGTAACAGACCAGTGGCCTTATGTGGACCTTCCATGAATAAAACAGATTGATGAGCCATTTTATAGCATTGCAAGCTGTATTATAAATACATCACCCTTTTCAGTAATTTAACATGAAGAACAGTCTAATGGGCTACCAGCTATAATCTGCCAAAGAACTGAGGACACTGCTAAGCTCATAGACCAAGTGATACAACTTTGACTAAAGGCTAGAAAATTACAAGTTTCTAAGGACTTTCCCTTGTTTTGTGGATTTTTTGCTTTCTTTTTGAATACTACATTAAACAGAATAGCAATGCAATACTATTACAGGTTTATGTATGACGCTATAAAATCTGGTGGGTTTGGGGAAAGAAGAGACAATATAGGGAAAAGTTTCAAGTTTTCATATCATTCTAAAATAGATAAGATTTTTTGTTAAATTTGCCAAAGTAAGTTTTCAAAACTGCTGCTGAAATGTAGGGAGTCAAGCAAGTCATATCTTAGAATATCATAAAAGAAGGAAGAAGAAGGAAAGAATAAAAGTAGGGGAAAAAATGAAAAAGTCTGAGTTTCTGTGACTGTTTTTCCTTAAAACACTCCCAGCTGACTGCATTTTATACAGATTTCTGCTTTGCCCGTATTTGTATAGTGGGGGAACAGGAAGTTCTGCAGAAATACATAAAATCAGGACTTTGATTTCTTGTACTGGCTATTTGTAGCCATAATAGCTTTGAGCAAATGAGTAGTCATGTAATGCATGGGATAAATTGTTTATCAGCAAACCTATGAGAATAGGAGCATACATGCCATGTACATATTTTCATGTATGGAAAATGCCAGTGAAAATGAAAGTAGAAAACTTGTATTTGAAGGTGCAAGGGCAGAAACATATAAATAAATTGGCCAGCATTCACTTGCTATACATCTTCCTGTTTCTTCCTTGTTGTTAAAAATCTTTCTGTCCAGTTAGAACTATTAAGGAACGCCAGTTTTTTAAACGTTTTCCTCAGACTTCTCTTGATCTCCAACTTTGGCCACTGGAGTCAAATCCTGATTGTATCAAAATGCCTATCAAAGGAAACTTTAGTGGAGCTACTCAGTTTCAAAACTGGATGTACAAACGTTTCCCTATAGAAGCAATTTGCTTAAAATATATGATATTAAACCTAACTTTAAAGTCAGAATTTAAACCTCATTTTTAAATAAAAAGAAGAATTGATTATATATTACCTAATAGTTGAAGAGGGCCTCGAGATTTTCTGAAATGGGTTTTCTACTATCTGAAAACATTTATTTTCATGGCTTAAGAATAGCTTAGCGACTAGCATATAGTTAAGAACTCAAATGTAGATTTTAAAATAATATTTTTTCACTGTGAAAGCAGACAGGCAAGCAAGCAGTTCAGCAGCCTAGGAGATTTTGTTCCTGCAGGTCAAGCATAAAAAGCCTTGGTTACACACACTAGAAGGCAAAGCTCTGAAAACACTTTAATTAGTCTTTACAGAATTTACAATGGAGTATTTTGCATGAAAAGCCTAAACATTTCAGCAACTGCCACTAATCTATAGGGGCCTTATTTTCACAGGGCTTATACACTGTCCATTCATATTCTTCACCTAATTTAAAGGAGACAGCCCATTAATACCCTATGTACCCCATTAAAAAATGGATGAAAAGTAAACTTCCTTTTTACAATCAATCCATACATATCAGTTCTGTTTTGGATTTTAGAGAGCCTTCCAGTTTTGATGCCATTACACATTTTATATTCCAGTCTGGTTTACAGTACATCAAGTACTGTAACATTCACAGGGTAGCCTGAAGGGCAAGGATAGTTCTCTGATCTAAATAAATAGGACAAATCCTGAAGCCCTTTACAAACCCTATGTTGAAGATCCCAACTGAAATGATGGGATCTTTACCTAAGCAAGCAGGCTGGTACCTTGAAACTAGGCTCAAGTCTTTGAATACCAGCCCTTCTGGAGACTGCTGTTTGAAATCACAGCAGGACCCAATCTTTTACCCTTGTTCTTCTGAGACATATGAATTGCATATCACGGAGTTTATTTTGCCAAAAGAACTAAAATGGTGTCTGTTCTTTGTAAATATAAAGGTCCTGTTTCTATATTCGTAACAACCTTCTGCTAATGGTAGCTATATTGGCCTTAACTGCTCAACTTGCAAAAACCAGTAAAGCCCCCAAAATCCAGTAGTACACTTTGGACAGGTCAGAGTCCTCTAAAAATTTGCCATAAACTTCCGTGTGCATTAGAGGAAATTACACAGTCTCAACAAGATGTATCAGCATTTCAGTATTATGAATATATACAGTGTTTGCGTAAAGCTTCATGACTCTTTAGTATGAAGGGCACTGTATGAATGAACAATGTATTTTTAAACTTTTGAGACTGCACATGTATAGTTTATTCATATTTCTTTAGTATTTATTTGGCTAAAATCGTAGGAGTTCTCTTTCTGAAGTATGTATCTAGGCTGTGTAATAGGGGAACTTACCAGAACTCATCTGAAAAAGGCATCTTATGGTGGGCAAATAGTTGCTAGACTTTAGAAACTTAATCACCTGCATACCATCACATTTCCTCATGATCTAATATTTGCCTGCAACGTTGCAGATGCCTACATTCTGGGAAGCCATTCCTAGAATGCTGCCACTCAACATTCAATTTGTTGTTTCTGCAAACTTTCATGCCAGAAAATTCCCCAGAATATTCAGAGAAAATGAACACAAAGAAGACACACACAGAGAGAATGTTCAGAAGCTTTTTGAGTAAATGTTCATAAAAAGCTGTTAATATATACACATTTAGTTTTAAGAGAATGTTGAAAGATGTAATATTGAAGGAGGTGATCATCCCTAAGAATTACTGTGACAGTTGGGCAGTTCACAAATAACAATATTTACACTATTTAGTGGAAGCATTTATTTTAACTCTTCTTCTGGTCCACAGTTCTAGCGAAGTGTTAATAATTATGCTGTAAAGAGCTATTACAACGCAGTTGTTTTCAATGACTGTTTACCTTGTGACATCTGATCCTAATCCTTGCATTACTAGGAAAATAAATCATTTCAGTGTTACTTTTTGTGGCAGAAACAAGCAAACAAAACCCCTGTAAATCCCAAGTTAAATATATGCTTGACTGGATAAGGAAGAACAATTTCATGTGAACATCTCTGCAGAGCACTTAGTA
Organism: Limosa lapponica baueri; assembly: GCA_002844005.1. Classification (NCBI taxonomy): domain Eukaryota; kingdom Metazoa; phylum Chordata; class Aves; order Charadriiformes; family Scolopacidae; genus Limosa; species Limosa lapponica. The sequence goes on from KZ505639.1 coordinate 1,110,035, forward strand.
GGGAGTGTTTGTATTTCTGAGCAGTGGAGAATGAGGTGGAAGACACAACTCTGTATCCAGAGAAGATTTGCAGCAGTTTTTATCTGGACATGGCTGCTTTCAGCCATGTGGGTAGAGGACTACAGAGCAATATTCCTGAAGACAAACCTGAGCTTCTTATTCTTCCATGGATGAAACAGTTTTCCCTGCCCATGATACCCCTTTGTGTTTTTGCAGTGCCTTGGAGATGCTTTTTACCCTGTTACTGGTTGTCTGGAATGGCCTTATTCTCTCTGCCCTTTTTTCCTTCAACGCTCTTCTTTTAATTACTCTTCTCCTTACTTTCCACTCACTTTTATTCCGTCCTTGCTTGTTTCTTATACCATGTCCACACTACCATTCTTTGTTACCCTGTTGACCATTGTTGTATGGCAAAAAAAGACAATATATTTGGTGTCTCAAAAAAAAGAAAAAAAAAATTAAAACAAGCCCTCTCCAGGCAAGCTCAGCACAAGAGAGCAAACAGGATTCAGCACAATGGTGTTGTCTATACTCCTGAAGTCTTATAACAGCTTCTTTTCTACTTGACTGAGGTTTTCTTTCTTTTGAGCCAGGAGCAGGGGCTGTGCTTCCTTTGTGCTCATACAGTATTTGTCAATATGGGGCTGTGGTTCTCTTTGGGTTGGTTCTGTGGGGTTTTACTGCTGTTTTACTGCTGTCTGCTACTACTCAAATTAAAGAGTAGCGGTGGTGCAATTTTCCTTCTGCCCTTGCCCTCTTGTCCAGCAGCACTGAGTGCTGACGTGGAGAAGGAGGAGGCGGTTGTGTGGTGAAGACTTCTGGAGGGTGTTAGTATCTAGCAGAGCTGTAATTTATTTCAGTCATTTATTTCCACTACTAAGAGTCTGAGAGGCACCTTGGTTTTGTTTGAGAAGGAGCAAGACACTTAAGGGATGTCTTAGACATGGGAGGAAACATTAAGCAAACATTTTAATCATGCTGATTGCCTAATTTCAAAGTGTTTATTCTGATTACTGGTTTCTCACTACAATAAATGTTTTTACAAGAGGTCTTAGGACCTTAATGGAATCTACTCCCTTTTCTTTCCTTTTTAAAGCACCTGAGGAGATAGTAGGAAACATTACCTAAAACATAATATTTTCTTATCATTGTCATCACTAGCAACTTTTAACAGAATTTGTTTGGGAACAGCTTGCTCTCTTCTTATTCTTGGTATTTAAATGCCTAAACAATGATAACTAATCTCTTCAATTTTCAGATCCACATGTTTCTGTGCGTGTGTCTGATGTCCTTGTCTGTGTGCCCACATTATCAGAACTTGTTTCAGTAGAAACAACCAGAGAAGCAGAACAGAAAAGTTAAAACTGCCATGCTAAAAGTGTAATATAACCTAGAAGTAATCAATGCACTTCTAACAACCTGTGAAAACAGTGCTGTAAGTGGAGGGTCAGTGTTTATTTTGGCTTATGAAACATTAAGATAAATCTTAACTGTGATGAGCAGGTTTAAGCCAAATGATAAATGTTGCTAAGCAACTTGTTGCTTTTAGTGTTTGCTTATGGTGGGAGGATACTTGGCAGATCTCCTTTTTTTTTTGTTCTCCCATGTTTTTGAACCCTACTAAGGAGTATTATCCTGCTTAAAAAGGAAGCAGGATGATGCTGTGAACTTGAATGCACTTGGGTGTACAGGTATATATTTTGTGTGTGTTAGACAAAGGTTTAGAAACCCGCTGTTTTTTCAGTGGATGGATTTCCTAATTCCTTCACTTTCTCAGATCTAAGGCTTAGTCTCCAACTATCTCCAAATAGTTTTCTGGAACTATTCCATCCTGACCTGCTTGTCCTGGGCAGTCTGAGAAGAAAGGATAGAGAATAGTCTAGAAAAAAGAAGTTGTGGGAGAAGGCATGTGTTAACATCTTCAAGCATATAAGGGTTCACTGCTGTTTATTGTCAAGGTGCGAGTGGCTTCTATGGAGCCACTGTCTAGGTGCACTGAATTTCACAAGTGACCTCCAGCATTTGAAGGAGGAGTTGCTGAAGGAATTTGTCACCTATGTACAGTGGGGGATGGGAAAGGATGCCTGTCTTTCTACTGCCCAGCCAGAAACTTATTGACAGAGGGAATGATTGCAGCCATGGCTATTGGAGTGTTCAAAAGTTAATTTGTAAGCATCTGTCTTGAATCTGTTTCTGTTCTAGGGAGAAAAAAAAAAA
>KZ505639.1:1112331-1130784 GCA_002844005.1 Limosa lapponica baueri
AATATTTATTGTGATTTGCAGGATATTTTCTATAAAAGGGGATGCTGACAATACAGCATTTAACAACAATTGAATAGCACAAAAAAGTAAAATATGTAGTAGTATTTGTTTAAATGTTTTACAGTTTTGCTTATTTGAAAACGCTTTTTAATATGTTAAGAACTAATGAGGATGGTTAAAAATATTTAACACTGGTTTTCTGATTGGTACAATCCACAGAATTGTACCACTGGATTATTTTGCACTGTGAAAAGATCTCCCGAAGAGGTGTTTTTCAATAAAACAAAGATATCATTATCATGTGGGTAACCACTCAGCTATTGTAACTAATCCTGTTTATTATACATCATTCTCATCATGAGAGCAAATAATCCATCAGCAAGTGAGCTGATTTCTGATTACCTTGTTGAAAGGCAGATATATAACTTTGCCCATTGTATTTCTGCCTAGGATTTCCTGGACATAAACATGTCTTCATGTTCTCTGCAGGACATGCTCAATGAGTCTCAGGCTTCCAAGAAATGCCAGGCCTACTGCATGTGCACTGAGCAGTCTCTGCGGAGTGAGGAAGGACAGTGTGTTTGGGACACGTGGGGATTGGTGCAGGTGAACCGATGACTTGTCCAGTTGACCCTTTCTGAAAAGTCAGACTAACTGTGCACGAGTTGCCCAGTAGTTTTTGCAAGGTTGCCAGAGAGAGAAATTGTCCTAAAAGCCATCTGTGAACTGCATATACAATGAGGTTGATCCTACTTGGGGATGCTGGGCATGGTTATGATTTATAGATAACTAGATAACTGAAACACAAAGTTACCAGACTTTGGATTCTTCGTAGACAAAATGGGATCACAGATGTTATAATGCTTGTATACCTTGTAACTCCTGAGTTGTGCAGTGACTTCTGTGAATAAATCTCTTAATGGTGGGAATATTGACACATAATGTGGGGAAGAACCAAAACAAGCTCAGAAAGTGACCGCTGGCTGCCAGTGGAGTTTGTGTAGATGTTGGTGAGAACGCAGCTGCCATGGTTTTACTCTCATCAAGTCAAAAATAGCTCAGGGAATCTGAATCAGGAGGGTAATATGAAGAATTTCAGAAAACTGCCTTCGTGGTATATAAGCATACGGGAAGAATAAGTTAGGTAGCTACCTTCTGAGCTTCCATATGTCTTCCAGAAGTAAGTATAGGTAACAATTAATTCTTCTCAGTACTTTCTAACACTTCTGTGTCTTTGAGGATTAGTCTGTTCACTATTGAACAGAATAATTTTAGGAGGTACTGTAAAGGGAACAGTTTCACATGTCTGTAAGTGATTTACCTGCTCTCCTTTCAAGTACTGCTACTGATTTGTGGAACTGAGGGATGCTGGATGTGAAAACTATCCCACCCCATTTTAATTGTGAGTTTGACATCAGTGTGTAACTGTTTTCCCCTGCTGTTACTGTGGACCTTCCACACTATAATATGAGGACAAAACACTTCACAACAGCAGTTGTCAATATAAGCTTACAAAACTGAGTATGAGAGACTGAAAAGATTCTTGTGGAAGCAAAGGTTGCCTGTGATGGTTCTTCATCTTATGGGTTGAGTGCATGTTTAGATTTTCACTTTTTTGTTACCCTGACAACTAATCTCAGTTTCTGCAAAAAAACAGTGCAATTCAGAACTTCATAAAACAACTGTATGTTTACCTCCCTTTTCCAGCCAAATGTCAATAAGTATGTGGAAATCAGGGCATAACAATTACTATTTTTTCTACTTGGAAGAATTGTATTATGGTACTAGAGTTAGAATGGACTTAAATCTGCAGGTTTGGAATTTCATTAAAATACAGTTTTCTAATGTTAGAAAATGTCATGCTGACTAGAAGGGGAGATTGTTATTTTAGTTGCACACTCTTTGCAATGTTCAGTAAATGCTTATGCACAAACTTTGCTAGTTTTATGGCAGTTACACAACTGCCCATTGTTGCCTTTTCACAGTTTTTGAAAATTGACCACATAAGACATTTTGAACAGATGTAGACAGACATCTAGATCCTCTGTTTTTGAAGATCATTACACATTCACTTACAGATTAGTGTATTATTTCCATATATCTAGGGCGCTAGTCTTTCTTCTTTGGTAACCACTTGATGCCATGCAATTAAGCAAAATCATATTTAGGTGTTTTACATCCCTATGTATTCCAGACTCTCCTGGGTTTTCCCTTGATACTGTATGTAAGTGTAAAATGACCTAGATTGTATGTCAAATTAAGATTTTGGTTTTAACTGTTCTTTCTCCATTCATGAATATACTAATCTGAAAAGAACCAATAATCAACAGCACACTTTTGGACATCTCTTTGGTTTCTGTCACCTTGAAACCATTAATGAACTCTGTGTGTTTGACATCTGTGTGCAGAAGTCAACAAGCCAAGCAGTGAGCTTTTGTTCTGGTTTTGACATTAGTAATTAGTAGCAGAACACTGAAATTAGAAGTTAGAAAAGTATGAACATACTTAAATTTTGTGCCAGTAGTAACAGACTCTCACAATAACAGTTAGAGGTCTGCCAGTTTTTCCATGTTAAATAGGTCTGACCAAAACTGCATATAATTATCTATCAAAATAGCATGCAATTTTCTTCAGAATTTTGTTATGGCTAAATAAGGAAAAAGGTAACAGTTTAATGATATTAGACATGTATCCACTGTGAATGGAAACCTGCGAGGTTCTCTAAAAATTTGGATTGCTATCTGAAAAATCAGTAATCGCTATCAGAGATTGCACCTGATTTGTTTTTATGAAAGAGCATCTGTCATGAGATTTTCATCTGGAAAACTAAACATTTTATGAGACAGTTGCCCAAACTGTCCATGTAAACTCTCCACGTTAAAGAGCTTTCTATTTACTTGTACCTGAAGATCAGGAATCTCATCACATTACGCACAGATGGTTTCAAAGCATCAGCAAAACAGGACCCAGGCATTTGTGAGATTTTGAGACTAGAAATTCTGAGAAATTTCACGGAATGTGCAATTTCATTTATTCAACCAAAAAACTTAGATCAGTTTAGCTTTAGATAGAGATTTAAGTGTGAGGATCATTTGCTACTTGTTATATGAGATTAAAACCATTGCAGTGTTGTTTATATACCTTTTCATCACCTCTGTATAAAAGAAAGCTTAGTTTTGTGAGAGGATCTACAGGAATGAGTAGTATCAAGTTCAATTGCTTGCTTTTCTCTCTCACTGAATTCTGTTTTTTCTGCATCTATGGAAGTTAAACTTTCTCAATGGGACTTTTGTTAATTACTTTCATGTTCCACTTGGTACACCTTGCTTTTTCTGCCTGTGAATTGGGAATAAGGGTTGCTTTTTGAAACATTTTAAAACTTTGAGTGACACACTCCATTATGCCATGTAATTTGTTGATATAATTTTTCTTGTTCATGAGATTTCTCATTTACTAAAACACTTCAAGAAATTGTGAATAATGCCTTAAAAGAATAATTTCATTGCCTTCAAACTGTCAGCACTTTTCTTTCCATTCCTCCCCACATTTTTCACAATAAATACTGTTGTTGGTATTTACCAACTCCCTTCTGCCTTGTTAGGGTGCACATTTCTTAATGGCACTTGAAACAAGAGGCTGATAACACAGACTGAGAGTTACCGGTTCGTAGTTTGGGGACAGGTGTTGGTTTTTGATAGATAAAAGTCATATCAGAAGGTGGGCAAGTAGTATCTGGATTCCACACCCTCGAGGTATTCTCTAGTAGCTCATTAGATTTGTGAAACAGCTTTGTCTTCAGGAAGCAGCCAAACAGCGCTGCTTGTCGTGACCTTTTGTGAAAACACCAAGGTATTCTGTGCATCCCGTAGCATGTCACTACTGCACACTGAGTTAACTGGAATTGTGCTTTTGATGGGTCAGTTGATCTAGAGAGGACTGCTGTCTGAGTTATGATGAATCACATCGTATTAAGGCACTAACTGTACTGTCTGGGCCACTGAAAGTCTGCTGTGCTTTTGTAAACAGCATCACTATTTCTGCACCTGAGAGAGGTGGTGTTTATATGTCAATGTTGGGTGTCGTTTCTACTTTAAAATATTCCTCTTTGTATTAAAGCGTCTGTGTTCAGGCACTGTGAAGTGAGCACTACCATTCAAAGAATTTTATTTAAGTATTTATATAATGGTCAGTGAAACAATAACTAATACTTGCTGGTCTGAAAAGTAGGTGTGTAAATACCCCCATTTCTGGAGGCTGTGGAAGTGAGGCAGCTGGGAGTTCTTGACTTACCAGAAATCTTAGAGAGTCCACAAATTTGGATTTGGAACAGGAATTCCTGGCTCTCCCTCATGTTCTCAGGCAAGTAGATTGCATCTCACTGAGAAGTGTGCGAAAGCTGATAACATTATAGTACAACTGATAACTCTCTGGGGAGATGGAAAGCTCTGCCTTGAAGTTCACCAGATGTTTGGAAGTTGACATTGTATTTGAGCTATGAAGAATTATATCCTTAATACAAGCTTTCGGAATTATATAGAATTATGTTATAGAGATATAGGTATTTATACACAGTAAAATTCAGTTTGAAACTCCTTTGCAATGTTGCCATTTTCTATTAAATTCACTCTAATTTTCCAAGAAGAAAAGAATCTCGTCTAGGTCCTTGAGCATTGCCGCATAATAGCATTTCTTATATTTTCTTTTTTTTTCTTTTTACCTCATGGCTTTTATTACATTTCTCTGACTAGTTTATTTGGGTAAAATCTTTAAGCTTTTTCTTATATCTTAAAGATTTAAATAAAGAACAGAAGAATGGGTAGACCTGCTCTTGTTTGTAATAGCTTTTATTTTTCTGGAAGTGCTTTTGTTAGAACCTGCTTTTTCTCCCTGCTAACTGATATATTAAACACTTTATAAATTTGAGGGTTAAATCTGGCTGCAGCAAAAGAACAAAATTGCCATGAACTTCAAAAGGATCAGAATTCCAGCTTAAAATTTTACGGTCCTGACAGAAAAATTGTCTCTTTTGCTAAGCTTAGTAGGGAAATCTAAGTATATATATAATCTTGAAATCTTCAAGAAGACATTTATTCCTGTCATTAGTATATAGTCCTCCATAATTTCTGCTTAACCTACACGTTATATCATGTCTAATGAAACATAGAAGATGCCACTGTTATTAAACAAAAATACTGAAATGTTACAAAAGTACACAAAGTGGTGATAAAATATTGAACAACTTTGTGCTTTTATTTCTTTGTGGCCTGCTGGTTAATTAATTTTACATGACAGGGTCTAAAGTAAAGAGACTTATCATAAAGTAAACAATTAAAAGTCATTAATAACTTAGACAAATAATGATGTTCATGCAGTGAATTGTTGTTATCAGCCTATGTTTGAAAAAACTTATAGATGAGGATAATTTAGTGCATTACATTTCAAAGAGGCCAGTCATCTTGTTACCAGTATAACATGGGATAAAATTAATCCCTTTTTAACTGCAATGTGAATATTCAAATGACTTGCTCTTGAGCTATATATGTTATTAAATCATAGGAAGAGCACAGCCAGAGAGAGGCGAGAAAGAGCCTGCCTGTGAGAGAGCAAGGCGGAGTGTTCATTATTAAACACTGGTTGCTGCTAAAATATGGTTTCCATATGGAGTAGACTACATGTAATTTATGTAAACCACATTGGTAATAGTTTTTATCAAGTGGTGCTAAACACACGCTAAATCCAGCATAACTGTTTATGTAGACTGCATGTAAGTAAATTGTGGGTATTCCTAGGGCTAGTCAGACTTTTCAGGAAAATATTTCCATTGCTGTCCCCATTATATAGGAACACAGGTCACATTGGCAGAGATGCCAGCTTTGGCTAAGATGATTTTGGAGCTTAGACAGGAAGTGAAAGGAACTAATTTGTAATAAATCACTAATGGCACTCATCTAAGGACTTGTAGCTGCAGTGACATATAAAATATATCTGTTAAACATACTTTTCTCTGCATGGGCATTCAAATGTTTTAGTATTCCTTTTGAAAAGGTGGGATGAGGTTTTAGATAGGAAGAAAAGACATAGTAAAAACTATTTACACAGAATTATAACTAGGCACCTAATGGTGATAAGGGAAAACTGAAAGGGCTTTCCTGAGGGTAAGGTATGCTTTTCCAACATGCTGAAAGGCAAGAAACTAGGAGACTGTAAAGGACATTTCTATATACTTTTGATTTGGATGGGACTTTGCGACAAAATACAAGAAGACCCTAAGTTAGATTAAAAACTGTGTAAGAACTAAGCACAGAATGAAAATAAAAATTCCCTTCTGAGATGATGTAGACTTTAGTATTAGCCCACACAATGTTTTGTATGTTCATTATTTACCTGGAAAGGAGTGCATAGGGTTAGTTTGCTAAGCAGGTAAGACTAATTTGAAGATGAAGTCTATTTAAAAGACAACATAAACACTGGTTAGATAACAGTGTTTTATGGGTTGAACTGCAAGCTCCTGACCTCTGATCCTGCCTGTGCCATCTCTTTATGGACAGCTCTTTCAATACCCATGTTTATTTTCCTTATTGTAGATAGTAATGCTTAATAAGGTAGGTCAAGAATTCTGTTACTGGTATAATTTTAAAATTAAGAAAAAAAAACACACCACAACAAAACAATTTCCAGAAAAACTGTGCGAGATGCTTAAAAGTATCCCTGCTTTCAGGATGGGCTTGGACCACATGACCTCCAGAGTTTCCTTCCGACTTAAATTACTTTGTGATTCTACAAAATAAAAAATGAACCCCCAAACCGCCAAAAGTTATGGTATATATATTACATAGTTTGTGTTCTTGGGCCAAAGCACACATTTCCTACTGAAGAGCTGTAGAGTTGCAGAGGAAAGTCTTTGGGTTTTTTGCATGTAGGTGTGGAGGGAAAATCAAAGTATATACATGTAAACATAAAAAAATTATTTAAATTATAGATTCACAGTCTTCTATGGCTGTTGTTTATATGCCTCATGCAGGTGTACTTTTGAGCTCTCTGTTCTATTGCCTCACTTACAAGGCTGGAGCATGGTGTCTTTGTGTCACCCAGCTGACACACTGAAGAACAGCTAGCCTCAAAGCATCTTCTACTGCCCTGGATGCTCCCTTTTCTGAGAGAGAATGATAACTATTTCCAAAGAAACTTAAGGTGTACGTGAAGGTAGGATGGGTTGGTGATTTCAATATGAATTTGCCCCTCAGAGAAGTAGTGAATATTACAGTCATGTTCAAACCTATGATTATATTCATTTTTCTTAAAAGAAATAATATGATTTTCTAACATTGAATATTAGCCAACTACCAAGGGCAGCTATCACTTTTTTTTTTATAGTCACTGCTGTTAATTATAACCCGGCTTAGTCAAACTGTTAACTTGTACAGCAAATTTATTCCGTCCTTTTGGTTTATAAAAGGTGCATTAATGATCTGCAATTTGTATAAATCATACAATTGCTTGAAAAAAACTGTAGTTTTCAATTCAAACAGTCTAACCACATCCGGAAATCACTGGATGAATTTTGCAATTGGCTAAATCATGTGACATTGTTTTTGAGTCATAATTGATTGGATTAATGCTTCAAAACTTTTTGTCAAGGAAGAAAAAATATATTAAATTCCTCAGTTTAATTCTTCTCAGCAATTCTTCTCTGTAATATTTTTTTAAAAATATCTGAATATAAAAAAGTGAACTGACAAGCAACCATTAATTGAAACAGGACAAATGGATAAGCAGAGTGTCGTGTTTCCCGTTCAGGGAGGTCTGCATGAATACATTTTGCTGTACTCAGGAAACTGTAGTGAGGTGTGCTAACATACAGGGTGCTGTATCTTATACTGTAATATTTGGAATTGCTTTATATTAAATTGAATTTTAATTTCTATTAAATGTCCATTTCAGAAGAAATGGAAGTAAAAATATTAACTAAAAAGGTATATTGTTCATATGGTTATGCAGTTCTCATTGTAAACTTAAAAGTTTCGATGAAAAGGGATTTAGAATTAGCTGTATAATTGTAAATGAAGTTATAAGACACTATAGAAAAGTTATTCCTCCTGTGTTGATGCTAGATATCTCTAATTGTCTTCTCCAAGTTCTTTCTTTTGATGCTTGACTGATTTTATTTTTTTCTCTTTTGAATTTGGGAAAGTGGATGGGCGTCATTTTTTGTGCTTACAGAAGAAAAAAGCTTACATTAGAAGTTAATACAAATTGTAAAGCTAATTCAGTGATAGCAGTTTATTATTGTTATGACTATTCTTTATTTGAATTTACAAAGGTCTGCTGAAGACCTTTTTCATTTTAAGAGGAAATATATTTTATTAGTTTGTAATTTGAGGTAAACCAGTAAATCATTAAAACAAAACCACCTTCTGCCCTACAGTTAAAAAAAGTTATTTTTAAGTGTGTAAAGAGCTCAAGTTTGTAATTTCCTTTTAGCTTATGTTAACTAAAAAGCTGCACAGTTAGGCTGCTAGTGCAGAGCTGATGTTAGGGTAATATACAAGATACCTTAAAGACTTTGTCTATTCTTTTCATAACCTGCTATACCAGTCTCACACCAAAAAAAAAAAAAACCAAAACGCTTTAAAATCCCAGTCCATCCAGTGAGCTCTGTAGAGGTCATATATCTGAGCTGTCTTCAGTCTATCTTATCAAGAAGGAGAGGATGGAGATGAATTTCAGCATCCTTAGATCATGCTTCCCTGTTTCCCAGTGCCGGTGAGAGCCTAGGTTATAATGTAAGAACAGCATCAGGGTTACCTTTGGTATAGGAAACACAATAATTTGACTAAAAAATAGATTCAGGAGCTGATATCCATGTACCAGAAAAGGACGAATACAAATACCATGAAGGGGATCTCTTTACACTCTGAAAATGGAGTAAATTCAAGCTTCCTTGTAGAATACATGGCACGTCTAGGAATGAATAATAATCTGAACAGTTCTTAAAATTGTGATGCAATTTGGTACGTCAAAGCTTCCCATCATTTGTAAATACTGTGAGTTGAAATTTTTCTTTGTAGTTGGTCCCTTCCTGATTACAGCAAGGTATAATATACAGTCTCTATAATTCGACTTGTAGTGCATATGTTGCTCTTAGTATGTCAGCATGACATCACAGCTGCGTTGGTTAGGGAGAGATCACAGTACATGTATTTATATGTTAAAGTATACTCAAAATTGTTTTCCTACAAAGTATGTGTGTATACAAAATGTATAATGGCACAGCACTGGATTAAAGTGTTGTTTGCACTTGATAGAGAGTCTCTGAATAGCTCACTTAATGGCTTTACTCCTTAGTGGTAATGTGACCATCCTCAGTGACAACCAAAAGCCTTAAAGCTGCTAAACATGTTTACAGTGTTTGTGTGCACATATGTACACCGTACAAAACACAGTCACCAAAAGGGGCCAGGCTGCTGTGGGGTTTTGCCATTCTCATATGCTTACCCAATATATATGGAAGGGGGGATGTATGTGTCTGCTGGAAAATCTTAAAATAGATGTGTGATGTGGTATTTGCAAGAATTCATCATGAGACAATTATTTCACCCATATTTGTTCAAAAATTCTGTAAAAGGTGTCATTAATGAAAAATCAGTTTCTGCCAAAAATTTCACCCTTTCCTATGTGGATATTCTCTAAGATGCATACCTATTTGAGCTGCAAGATAAGGAAAGACCAGTAATGAACCAGGATCTTGACTTTTTAAAGAATATTAAGGTTTATATCTTGCATTTCTGCTGGAATGGAAGCAAGAGCTTTTTTCTTTTTGGAGGTGAGAGAGGAAAAGTGGAATTCCCAGAATGTGACTCAGTACTTGCTTTTAGTCTTAGATGGACCTTGAACATCAGACCTGAATGTCACAGCTTTTCTTCTGTAAAGGAAAACCACTTTAAGTCCATTCTGATAGTTTCAAGTAAAGTAGGTTTAGGCTTATGTTAATTTTGGTACCTAGCCTTACCTGTAGAAAAATCGAGAAATTGTCCCCCTCAAGATTTTTAGAAGCCTCTCTGAAACACCGCAGGAATAGTCTTCAATAAAGTACGTGGCATTTACAGCACATTAAAGTGGTGTGGTGAGGTATAACTTTTACTGGTTTTCCTGTTGGGGTGATATATACAATTAGAGATTTTTGAAGTCATTGGCAAGTTTCATGGCCTTCCCAAATTTAATCCGATAAAATCTCAGGATCTCAGGACAGCATTCCTCCCCACACCCTCCTTCATTCGTGAGGAGCATTCTGTGCTTTTAGGTACAAATGCAAATTGATGGACATACACATGTTTTAAGTATATGCGTGTCTTTTTCTGCGCTTTAAGCGGTCATACAAGCAGAGCAGACGGGTAGATGCATACTCTGTCTCTTTAAATTTCCTGACTCAGGCTGGTTTGACAAAGACCTCCTTATCATTTTCTTGAAACCCAGTTTCCTGAATCAGCGGATTTTTTTCCCCCTTGAAACTTCTGAAACTCTGAACTCTGTCAAAACAAGATGGCTGGCAAGTTTTAGGGACAGAGCAGAGACACAGACAGAGACAAAGAAGCCCCTGAGAAGGCAGACGGACTTATATTGCTTGTGGTTTTTCAGTACAGCTGGTTTCAGATGTGTCGGCCTTGTTCTGCACTGGTTCCACTGCCAAAGCAAGACTGTCACAGCTGGTAGTACTTACTGCACTTGCGGGAAAGTATGTGATTCATTAGTTGGAACCGTATGTTTTTCACCAGTTCTGGTCATGTTTTTGTTAGGATGTGGTAAAAGCATAAGCAGGGGGTGAAGGGACAATGGAAATATGTGACTTGTTAAAGATTGGCCCCAACTAGTTATTAGCTAAATTGTACGCTGTAAAAAAAAAAACAAAAACCCAACCAAACACCGTTGCTCATAAGATAAATGATTTAATACTTTAGTTAAGGTCATATAGTCGTAAGTAGTAAAAAAAAAATTGTCAACATCAAGTCCTTTTTCCCCTCTTTTCTCTTAAGTATCTTTTTTACTGAAAACTATAGTACAGGAAGAAGTCATGCAAGCAAAATACATTAATTTAGTAAAAAACAACCGAACTAGCTATGACTTTTAAATCTTTGGAAGGAGGTAGCTGCTGCTACTGATAAAATATGACTGTGGCATAAAGGCTTGTGGAGAATGCTTGGTATATTGGAATACTCGGTGGAAGGAGAACTGTAAGTGTGTGTTCCTGTGGCCACACATGATAAAACAGACCAGAATTGTACGGAGACCTGTAACAAGCTTTTGTTTACCATTTTTTAATATTTTTTTTTTTCCTGAGGTAGCTTCTTCCACTATTTTTGAGTGTTGGAGAGAGTTTTGTACTGATGTTTATTTTATAGCTGTTTGGACCTAAACATAACTGTTCAAATGAGAAAAAAGAAAAAAAAAAAAGGTGTGGGTGGGACGCGGCACATCCCCGGCCCCATCCCATTTTCCCTCCCAGCCTCTTTACACACCTACACAGCCACTGGACTTTATAGAGCTAGAACCAGGTCTGTCTCTGATAATTAGCTCAGCTGGCTGCAGCATAAATAAAGGAATGCACTGAGGGGCTGTAGTCTGTGACATGGTTTAACAGAGCATAAAAAGGTGCATCTGTTAACATGCCTGAATTCAGTCACCTTACTGTCACCCACAGAAAGATACCAGCTCTGAAATCTGCCGATGATATTTTGCAAACAAGAGGCCAGTATTGTATTAAATTAACTAGGCTGTGAACGTGCAAAGTGCTGCCTCTTAAAAATCATGCTGTCTTGGCTTACAGTGGTGTTGCAACGAGTCCCTCCAGTATCTATTAGGATGACCTGTGGCACTGAATACTTCAACACTCTTCTGGCTAGTATTGTTGACCTTTGTCAGCTTGATAAAAAAGCAGAGCCTAGAAATGTGCTTGTCATTTTTAGTGAACCAGGAGGCTGGAAAGCATGGGGAAGGGGAGGGGGCTGCAGGGAAGCACAGAGATGCCAACAGCCTGTTTTTGTTTAAATTAGGATGCTGAACCTAGGACAAAATTGCAGTCTGCTTCCCTTTTCCTCCCCAGCAGCCCCATGTCTCTCACCCCTTTCTTCCCCTGACTGTTGCTACTTGATTTGAGGTCTGAAATAATGAGGAATGTCTGCGTGATCAAAGTTACTGTCTGCCTCCTGGTCTCCACAGAAGCCCTGCTGTATGTGTTTGGTAGGCGACAAACAGCTTGTTGTGATGTATTTGAAGGTAATACAATCACACTTTTGTTATGTTCTTTGAACATTTATTTGCTTTTTAATTCAGTAATTTTAATGAAAAAAATACATATTGAGACCTTTTTTTTGTTTGTTTTTATTTAGCTGTATAATTATTTTTGAATTATTTGCAGGAAAAAGATTACTTCAGTAGGGGATGTTGCCAAGTATACTTCAATGAATTACTACGTTCTTAATTTTATATATGTGTAATTCCTTTGAAAATGTTGATTAAGGTTTACCTAGCTCTGCCCAGAAACCTAACACGGTAACAGTGGATCTGTTTTCGGTACACACATTTGTGCTATACAAACCATTATTTCTACAGCATAATTATTTTTTTATATATGATAGCTATTGGTAGTATGCATTTTTTATATATATATACACACACACACTATATTCTTCAGAGGTTCAAATGAGTGATGTAATCCCAGTGGGAGCTAGTCCCACACAGCTTGAACCAAAAATTATTCCATTTGGCAGTAACAGAATGTGGATGACCAGGAGGTGTGATGCGTTCTCTACTGTATTTTGAAGTAGTTACCCTGGAAATATCCCACCCAGTTGTGCTTGGCCCTTTAGTCCTGACACTGAGCCACACCTGCATTCCTGACGTCCAGACCCATCTTTGTTTTTGCCAACTGCCTTTACCCAGGAATATCTTCAGGGAAAAAAATAAAAATCTAAAAAACCCCAGAAAACCCACGCATTAGCATTTACCTTATTGCTTGGAGAGAGGGACGGGGGAGGGAAAGAAGTTGCTATCAAGAGAGATGATAGTGCCTCAAAATCCCTTTATCTGTGTGCTGTGAAGTTATAATAAGCCAGCTGTGAAACAGAAGAAAAAAAGCGACTGAGTTCTTTTCAGTTCTCTTGATATTTTTTCCCCAGTTATGACTTTTCCCCTCCCTTTTTTTTTCTTTATTTTTCTTCTCCCCCCCTTAATCTCAAGGGAGTTTTGAGAGAAGTAAACCTGGAAAGAAAAAAAAAAAAAGCTGAGGTTTATGTTAGAAGAAATTAAGGTTAATGATCATTGGCTCATTTTCATATTCCGTGGGTGTGGATGGAGGAGTAATCAGTGCAGGTGGCCTTGCCAGTTGGGAGTTTCTCTTTGTCATCAAGAAAATAAGGAGAGTGCAGGGATTGAATTACCACAACTATTTCAGGGCTAAACATATTTTGTTTCCCCATTGGCTCTGGTTTAAGGACAGAAAGCTGACATTAATTTTATCCAAAAGAAAAGTACAGTTAATTCTCTAGGTATTCTGAGATAATTTGACTGAATGTATAAGGATCTGTGCTTATTCAAATGTATGTCTAGTGTAATCTTACAAATAATTTTGCATATAACACACTGAAAGTAAAGTCTTTTTATTAATTTGCTCTGACAATTTATGTCTCTGTGCCCAATTACCATTCACTTTATTGAATGTTTAAGAGCTGCTTATTAAAATATGTGCTCCAACTGCTCCAGTTGGCTTCCCAGATGCCTGTTATTATATGTAAAGGTGCTCCCTTCTAAACTTTTAGAGGATGTACAGAATTGAAAGAGTTCTGTTCAGTTTGAAAGGAAGTGGTGGATTTGGTTAACGAAGTATATGCTGGCCCTGAAAAGATATCTAGTGTGCATTCACATCTCAGCCATAGAAAAGCCAGTCTTTAAAGAAAAATGGTTTTGGGAAAGAATAATGAAATGGCAAATAATTCAGGCAAACAACCTGCTGGTAAATCCCACTTAAAAGTCTTCTGCATCAATGACATTTTGTGCCTGATGTTGCTGGAACAGATTATGGTCAAGAGATTTCAATTTAGAATACAGAAAAGTCAGAAATAAAAGTCAATGGGAGTCTGTAAAAGGTATCGAGTAGGAGGGAAAACAGTAGTCGGAGTGTTTTGAATTGTGTGTGTGTTTCTGACACAGGCATTTGCCCATCCATGCTGCATTGTCTTTGTCTAGGAGGGGAATATTACTACCAAATAGGTAGTTTTGATTTCAGAACATGATGAAGCCAGCAGCAGTGACTGTTATTTTAGCACTAAAATTGTGCGGATGTTAAGTTATAGGTAATGTAGTTCTAGTTAAAATAAAGACTTACGATTACTGTATGTACTTGTTGTAGGGTTTCTTTTTTAACGAAGCTGATAGCAATCCCCCACCCACAGTCTTACAGGAACAACAGTTATCTAGCTTTGCAAAAGAGGCAGGGTTACAGACTTAGTTGCTATTACTCAAAATAAAATATTACAGCATGAGGAAGTTTAACTGGTAGAATAGGGGGCTGGATTTTGGTTCCCTTGGTCCTCTGAGGTAAGAGTCAACATGCAGCTGAATATTCATGAGGCATTCATTAATATGAATAGTTGGTCTGCTGCTGCACCTTTCCATGGTTTATTAATAACTTATGGACAGACCACTCCCAAGCATACAGAGGGCAAGGATACTTTAATGATTGCAGCATTCCCTCAGTAAAAAGAAAGAATGAGATGGTTCATTTCAGCAGCACCATTTGCAATGCTGTAGTTAAGGTATCAGTAGCACACTGTACTTAAGGTTGTGTCGGTAACACTTGAACTATAAATCCCTTTTTTGTTCAGGGTTATAAGTTGTGTGTAAAACTTTGTTCGAGGCTGAAACATGACATAAAGAAATACCTGCGTTGAGGCAAATATCTTCTGGCTCAATCTTTTAGCATATCCTTTTATCTTTTCTTATTTTAAGTCAATGAAGAGAGGGAAAATCAAATGCATGTTACCATTTCAGGGCTTTCTTCTTCCTTGCTGATGAAACTCAAAATGGGCTTAAATTAAAAACAAAAATGTTGGCATATTATAAGTCCATAGCATAGTCTGGGTGTTTCTGGCATTGAAAAGCAATGTTCGTTACTCATGTAAAAAGAAATTTTTAAAAACTCGGCTTGTATTAAGAAATCTTACTGTTGATAGACGATTATAATTACGATCCATAGATAATCTCACTAGAGAGGGGGAAAGATATGGGAAAGATGCTGAATCAGAATAAAAATGAGACCTTTTAAAAAACAGTTTTTTTCTACTCTGAAAAGTATTTAACCTTGGGTATATAATTTGTTAATGTTTTTGAGATGCTCACAGTATACTACCCAATAAGATTATGTAGTCATATTTTGTAAATAGTGTCTACACTAAAAACATATCATGCTTGCTTTCATCATTAACTAATCAGCTAGGAGCTTAATACTTTCTCAAGAAAAAGTGCATGCCATGTTATTTCACTGTTATCCATAATAATACAGCTTGTGTCATTTCAGAGCAGTAGCCAATTTTACTTTGTATGTTACACTTTCACTCTAAGTAACTTCAGCTATTGAGGCTGTGTTGTGAAGCCTCCATTAAATTGAGGGTTGATGATGTACACTCTTGTTATGTTTTAAATACACATAATTACATCCCATGGCTTGTGCTGAGCCTAGTCAGGCAGTCTTTTTTTTTTTTTTTCTTTCTTTCTTCCTTTTCTTTCTGTGTAAATATCTTGTAAAATTTTAATTCTGAAAATCTACTAATGTAATGAAAAACTTAACCATGAAATGGAACTGAAGAAATTTCACCCATTAATCAACATCCAACAGGAGCGGGGAAAAATACTAAAGAGTTATAAGAAATTTTGTTGTTTTTCTTTTTTTTACACCCAGCTTTTAGCCTTGATAACAGAGGAGCATTAGCATTTGGTAGAAGAAACTGCATGTTTTTTCATAAGCTTTTAATTTTTTTTTAGTATGTAGCATACTACCCTCCAACGAACTCTCCCCTGTGACTGTAATTTTTCTTTTGTGATTAAAAGTACTGAATTACCCTGGATCAGGGGATTACTAGTTAGATACAGAGTCTTTCTGCTTTAGGTCACCAGTTTGAATTCAGTCCAGGCCATCATCAGACTGCTGTTAACATCTGAGGGCAGCATGGCATTCTCAGTCCAATTCCCAGTAGGCACATTTTTTTCTCTTCTTCCATTCTCTGGCCTTTCTCTCCTGGGTTGAGCTCCTTGTGTTGGGCAATCATCCTGCCAAATTTAAGCGAGTTCCATCATCCACACTTGGATCCAGTTTTCCCTCACCTAGGAACAATTCGTCCACAGTCACTTCTTTTATGTTACTTACTCGGGTGTGACATTACCATCACCACCATCAGTGATGTGCCCTTTTAAATGTTTCTGGACACTGTGGAGTAGACAGATACATGCCTCAAAAAAATTATGAAGGAAAAAAAAACAAAACCCTAAAATAGACAAAAAATCCTCCCGCCCGCGTTCTTCCCCCCACCTCCCCTCCCCCTTCTTCTCCCCCAAACACAGCTGTGTTGTGTAGGGTTTTATGGATTAAATGCTTGGCAGAGGTGCTGGAGTTGATAGGATTTCAGTTTACAGTGAGGCAGCCTCATCCATGGAACTCACTTAATTTCATTAGGCTGTCAGACCCTGGGCTGGCTACCCTTCTGGTCGTTCTTATCTCTCAAGGAAGATGAGAGGCGTGAAGTTAAAATTAATATCCCAAGGGGAAGCTGTGATGGGGTGAAGTTAAAATTAACAGGTTTTTGTACAGGGCATGGGAATACTTCCGTTTGGATGCTTGTACAATCATGGGAAGCCATGGAGAAGCTTTCTGCATCTTTGTGAAAAAATAAGCACAAAGACTTCTGGATGATGTTTGCATAGGGCCATCCACTGCAGCCTTTTTATGGATACGACCAGTATATTATGTGGCTATATCTCTGTATTTGGGTACAGTAAGGAAATAAAAATAAATAAATACATTGGCTAAATTGTCAGTAATCACAGCAGGCGGCTGAAGGATGAAATGAGCCATTGAGGCTAAGCTACTTCTTCAACCGTGAAGTTGACCTCCCTAGGTCAGGGTTATGACATGCTGGTAGACCGAATAGCGTATAGAAGCTTTACTGCAGCTACCTATGGTGGTAGAAAAAAGGGGACTTGCAGTTCTGGGGTTGCCTGTTCATCTTTTCTATGAGCATTACATTTGCCCGTTACAATTGCAGACCTTTTTTTAAGTGTTAATGTAATTAATTTAAAAAATCAGCAAATTATTATTGGAAACATTTTGTATAAGTCTAGAAAATATACAGTAGGGAACTAGCCCATTTTGGCAGGTGATAGGCAGGGTGATGTAATGGTCCTTTCCTTCTCTAACAGTTATGATGCTAAATTTTATAACTGCTGAGTATACTTTTCCAAAAAAGATGAAAATGTTACACCCTTCAGCATTAAAATAAATAATTTAGAGCAGGACATAATTGTGCTCTCAGATCTGCATAGCAGAAACCAGCTCCAGTACTCTGCTCTCCCTATGTATATGTTAACATAGATCAGGGGACGGGGAGCTGAGGGGTGGGTTGGTGTCTTGAGGATCTAAGAGGAGTACATTGCCTTACACCTTACTGATGAGTTCAGAGTTCATTCACATCACCTATAAGCAAAATATACAGCTCTCAGCTTCTTGAAGTCTCTAATTTGAGTCTCAGATACCTACTTATTTTCTTGTACATATTTTGAAACTTCCTAAGTAAGTATATATCACATACGTAATATTTTTTCTAAGAGTATGAGAAGACAGAAGCTGTCCATGATATGTTTGTCTTAACAAGATTTGTATCTGGCTTCTTAATAATGAAATGCATATAAAATAAACCTATTTTTCCTAGCCTTTCCAGTTTTGAGAACTGGAAGTTGTCACACATTTTTCTATAAAATTTGCTTTGTCAGGTGTCTAAGTGTTGCACAAATATTTTGTTACATACTCTCCATTCCCTGGTATGTAGTCACACTTCTAGAGGCCAGAAGTGGGAGTGTGGCAGTTTTACTTTAAATAACCAGTTTCAAAATTGTACTTGCATCACTGCAGGAGAAAAGTACATATCTAAATAGGTACTTGCACAATTAGGTAACTGCACATTTAAAAGTAATTTACATCGGTAATGGACTTTCTTGTAAGCAAACAGGGTAAGAGAAAAAGGGTGAGGGGATGGTGCCTATCTTTAAAAATTGCTGCCAGAAATGGCTCAGTTTGCTTAGTGAGTAAGATTTAGCAGGATTTGTTTGGAATACTTGAGAGATGGTAAACATACTACAAAACCATGTTAACACAAGATTATCTTATTAGACAAACCTCTTGAATTGCTTAGG
>KZ505639.1:1130794-1146808 GCA_002844005.1 Limosa lapponica baueri
CAAGATTATCTTATTAGACAAACCTCTTGAATTGCTTAGGAATGCTTAATTTACTAATACAAGCCAAAGCCTAAGTTTATTTATTTACTGTCTTTCTCTTCCCCCCCCCCCCCCCCCCCGGTACTGTTTTAGTGGGGGTGGAGGGTGGGGGGGGGGGGTGGTGGTGAGCTGGGGGGAATCTCTTTTTCTTCGAGAAAAGGCATCTTGTCCTATTTCCTTACCACAGACATGTTACAGACAGGACTTTGGGAGAAGATAATATTGCTCTCATGCTTTCCCTCTGAGGGTGAAGGCAATTGTGCCTGGAGTTGGCCAGCCTGTGGCTGTCCACCATCTGTGTAAGGAATTCACAATCCCAGACAAAAGAAATTGGCAAAGTCTTCTTTCTGTCTGTTCTCCAGAGCCTCAAGATAGCCATAAAACACCTGGACAAAATCAGCAGGTGATGGCAAGAGAAAGAGAATGATCAGTCACAGGCATTGTTGAATCCTTTGAACATTACTTATAGCTTGGACACTGTTGTCACCAGACACAGTTTGATCTTTGGTGAGCTTTCTGGAAGTGCTTTTTTCCCTGGCTGTATGACAACAGGGGGAACCAGATAATGCTGTGGAGGCAAAGCAGAGTTTTCCCATCTTGTAATTTTTATCTCACCTTGTAACTCCAGGGTTTTTTTAACCTGTATTTGTACTTAAATAATCATGCAGGAAAAAAGGTAGCTTTTTATATGCAGAAAAAAAAAGTTGTCGTATCTTTTTACCTTTGTGACCACCCTAACCAGCAGTGCCTAACTGTGGTCTGTGTCCCAAAATTAACAAATTGCTTAAAAATTGATATCCATCACTGTCTTTCTTTTCCCTCTCATGTCGCTTTACACAAAAGTTGAAACAACAACAATTCTAAAACTAAGGAATGCAGTTTTCCTCCAACTACGTTGTTGTGTTAGCACATTCATAACAGAACTGACTTTCTTGCTTATTTATGATTTCTTAGAACTCACTATTGATCATCAGTTATGACCTTTATGTAATTGACTAGTAACACAGTACGGCTCTGAAACTCTGAAAAAATCCTAGCCTTTAATTCACTTCATGTTTTCTTATATTCTTTCCATACCATGTATATGGTTTTCAGCCTTTACAGGCTTAAGCATAATAAAATTCATCTTGAATTTAAAAAGAGAACAAAGAAGTGCAGTGACATATTAATATATCTGGAAGAGCATCTGTACATGAAACAGAAATACAGCCACAAGAACATACCACCTTTGGCAGGAGAGGAAAAAGCCTCCTACCCGTTAACCTGTTGCAATTGCAGTCTGCATTTCAGTGCATGGGTGCTTAGCATTGAGGCTGACAGTCCTGCCAGTGTCAAGGGGTTAAGTTTGTAGCTGCTGTTGTCTTGCATTCCCAAAGCGAAGTCTAAACCGTATCAAAAAGCTGCTGGATCACTTCACACGTCAGCTGTCCCCTGAATCCTTCTCCCTCCTGTTGGTGTTTTCTCTCTATTTTTCTCCTCACCTGCCTATGCTCCTGCAAACACAACCCTTCTTTGCAGAGCTGGTGTCAAGCTTCAGTGAATATAACTCTGTCTTGCTAAGTGTATTAATGCTGCACTCCACTTCAGACATGAACCTCGTTGTTCATCATAAAGCCTCTGTGTGGGTTCGTGTGTGCATGCATGAGTTGAGGTTGGTTGTTAACCCGCTGTTTTAAGGAAGACTGAATGCTGCAATTGTTTGATTCTGTAGCCCGTATTACAGCTTGTAATCAGCTTGTGTGAACCTTAGGGAAATAAGGGTGAAGACTGAGGAGTAAAAAAATTAATTGATGAGGATTTTGTTACTTCACTGTAAGATCATTTGTGGATAACTAAAACTAAAAAGACTGGGTCTTCATTCTGCTTTCTCAGCGTGGTAAGTGTATATAGCATCCCTAGAATGCGTTACCAAAAGTGTTAATATCTTGTAACAGCAGTAATAATAATCCTTTTACTCTAGCTAATCATGTGCTAATCTGTTGGTAAGTCAAAAGTATTAGACCATTTTAAATTCATTGTGTCAGCACAGCCGAAGTAACTGGCATGGTGCTGTAAGCATTTGGGAGAAAAGTTCTTCAAACTAAAATAACGCTGTGATAAAGTAAAGAATTTTGCTACTTCTACACAGCAACTCTAAGGATGTAATTAGTTTTAGGTCCTGGACAAAAGCATTTGAGTTCATACAGAAACAGAATACTGCTGCTGTTGCCTTGATGTGTACTATTTCTGAATTGGATTTCAGTGTTTACTACTTCTCACCAACCAACTAGGGATAGTTCACTATCTGAAAGATTTTTCTACTTGCTACCTCTTCCTGTTAATGTGCAACTGGTGTTTGCACAAAGATGCTTGTTCCTGAGGGGTTTTTTATGTTTGTAGGGACAATCGTATGAGGGAATTTAGCATATTTTGTTTATTTTCTTTTAATTTTGTCTTTGGTTGGGTAGCCTAAAGCAATTACCTACGCTTTTAGCCATCCTGTTGCTCAAGCTTACATCCTTACAATTTTATATTTTGGTTCTGCCACTCTTATTGATAGCATGCTTCACAACATTCCCTGAAAGGCTTAATCAGATGCTAAGACTCTTCTTAATTAGACTATTCAGATCAGACTCAATACAAATAGTGATAAAAGTTGGTAAGAATAATAATTTGTGCTCCCGCTTAGTCTTACATGAAAAGTGGTCATAAATTCTGTTTTATATTTGGTAAAAGATTTCAGTGACCACCCATGTAGTAGTGAAAATTTTCTTTTTTTTTAGGTATCAGGATAGTACATACACAGGCTCATTTCCACCATCTAGAATATTTTGAGTTAGAAGGCACATTGTCAGAATAGAGATTTTCATATTGAAAATACATTATGAGACTACTGTAAATCTAAATAAGCCTGTTACTTTGAAGTTGTTTCTATTATAACAGTTTGAAAAATTGCTTTACATGATAAATTTGAATATTCAATTTTTATTTTACTTTGAAAATTTCAAAATGTCATTTTCATTTCTTTTTACATACACCTAAATTTCTTATGTCTGCATGGAAGTTTTTCATATCTTATGCACAAATGAAATTTGTGTATGACTGTGAAGATTTAGTCATATTAAATTTAGAACTGCAGATGTAATTTGAGAAACTCTTCAGAAAATGCAGACCTGAAAATTAATAATTATTTTTGTGATTTGACCTGATAGGGATGTGTCTTTAATTTTTTTTACCTATTTTAATTTGGTTTGCATTTCTCAGGAATTATACTTAAAACCAAACATGGTCTTCAATAACAATAGCCTCTTACAGTCATTTATGAGATTTCATTTTCTTTGTATCTTATATGGAGTATTGGATTTTTTTCCTCACTATTTTAGTATCAAATCTACCAGTCTGGCTTACTGTTTATTTTTCCTTTAGCAATCCACTTCAGCTACAGAGCTGAGTTTTATTAGTGAAAGACTTGTTCTATAACAGAAAATGCTGTGGTTACACTTGTATTGTGGTGTCTGATGGTCATCTGAAATATGATTGCAATGCAAAGAGAGAAAAACAGTGGACATGGAAAAAGTATTTTCACATACGAAAAATAAAACTATCCTTCTGTGTTAAAATCTAGAAGTGCATATATAAAGTGCACGTCAGTGCACTTTTCCCCCAAATGCCTTCACAGTCTGCTTTTTCAGTTGGATGCTATGTGTGTATTCTTTAGTGTTGGTCTGCAAACTCTGTTTCCTGACATTTATGATTTGTAATCTTTTAATTTCTATCTTGTGACATTTTTGTCCTGAGTGAACAAAGGAAAGTGTTCTGTGCTCGGCTCAGCTTGAAAGGGCCACAGGTTAAAGCTGACCTCAAGCAAAGACTGGGGAATCCTCTCATCATTGCTACATAATCTTGGGGACCTGTGTTCTCTGATTGTACTGCACCAGATAATAGTATATATTTTACCTATTGCGTGGATTGATTTTGAATCATAATAGCAAATAGAACACACAGCTTGTACACTGTGCTTTAGATCTGTAAGTTTTGAAGGACTATCAGAATGAGGTCAGTTTTATTATTCTTATTTCCAGAGGGGAAATTGAGGCAAAGGAGAAGGAAAGTGACTTGCCCAATGTAATAATGGTGGACTGCGTCAGGCATTATCCTTACTGAAGCCTACAGTAAAATAAATTGGCTGAGAGCTTTCAGATTTCTCTCTGGTTGCTGTTCAGAGATAACAGATCTGGAGCTTGTCGGTGCACGGACAAAGGAAGATCATCTGAATCTATTTTGTTAAGCAGTTTGGTTAAACCATGATAAAGCTGTGTGTGAATGTCCTTATTCAGAAAGAGAGTGGCCTGAAGTACTTTCCTTTCGTGTGTAGAGTTGCTTCTCCCATCTCTCAGCATTGTTCGTTCACTTGACTAAAAGAGACTGCTGATGGATCCAGATCACTTCCTTCCCGGCCCATCCTCCCTCCCCTGTACGCATACCTTGGCGCTCTCAGTTGTGTGAGAGCTTGAGATCTCCTTTCAGCTTAAGCATGTTATGTTGCTTAGATCATCCATGCATTTTTAAAAGCACCATTTATTTAAAGGCTATGGAATTGTGTATTTATATAAGAATGTGAGTTCAAACCAGTGTTTCATCTGAGAGAGACACAGAGCATCCCCTGGGCTAGGTAGTTAGGTGACTTGTGCAAAGGTGGCCTTGATCTTAAACTTTTGTGTGTGTGAAGTAATGGAAAATCATTACTGACAGAAGTTACTCGGCGGAGTGTTATACCAGAAGGTGAATGTTTGCAGTATCAGGGCTTCAGTTTGTAAAACTTTAAATAAATGTACTGTGCTATATAAATATTTTTCAGTCGTTGTTATTCCAGATTGACTTATGCTGCTCTTCAAGTGTCCCATAAACAGCTCTGAACGGAGCGATGGTCGATGGTCGGTAGACGATGAACGTGAGGCATCTTGCCGTAGAGGTTAAGATGCTTCTCCTACCAGCTGTCTGTCCTGACAGCTTTCCCCCAAAGCCACTGCCACTAGACCTGAGTGGCAGAGGGAAACTAAGCTCACTGCTCAGCGACTTCTGTTCATGTCCTGGCGAAAACTGGGGCACATTTCTCCTTCATTCGTTCTTTGGTAGGACAGTAAATGCTGAAAAAGTGAGGGCGTCAAAACATGGGGTGGTGGCAAAGTTTAAGTGCCAAAGCCTTTTTCCCTGTGAATGTGAGACAGAGCTCTGTAACCCAGTATTTCCCTTTACAGAATGGAAAAGTATGTTATGTGAGTACGTGTACGGCTCAAGCGGAGCTGTACCATAAGGCAATCTAGAGGAAAAATTTTGGAGAATAGGGGACCAGCTGAAAAAAATTTTCAAGGAGCTTTCTTTTCCTGGCAGTGGGCAACACATAAAAAACAAGCTGCGTGGAAAGAGCAGTTTCTAGTATGAGCTTTTGGTCAGAAGTGGTAAGCAGGATTTCTAAGTGTAGCTAAGTAGCTGTCTAGCAGACACCTAAACTTCCCAACTGATTACATAAAATTAAGCATACTGCTTAATTTTTTTAACTCAGGCCTCTGCACAGTATAGGTTTTTTCCACCCATGCTCGAAGAATAATGTATTACAGACTGTCATAACTTCAGATAATTTAATCTGTAATTCAGAGATGCTATCACAAAATAATACAACCTGGATTTTGCCCCATGATGATGTGTGGTCCATACAGTGGCTTTCAGTGATTCAGGTGGAATAATTTTTTAATTGTCCATTCCCTTATTTTATTATGCAAATGTATTTATACTTTTAAAGTGGGAAACATTTTTGTTTCAGCTCTTGTTGCTAGAATAAATTAAACATGAATAGGTAATCTTAAAAATACTTTTATATTTGGAGAAAGAATAGCAATACCATTTATGGGGGCTCTGCATCATGGAACAACTACTTAATTCCAGGAAACAGTCTAATGAATATGAACACTTTGGAAATTAGTTGCCCATTTCATTAATTGTTTATTTGCGAATGAAAAGAGCTAGTCAAGCAAAGATACTGTTTGGTTTCTGGAAATTGCTCCACCAAACTATCTCCAGATGTTGGGGGAGGTGGGGAAGGAAGAAACTTTATCCACATTTTAATACGTGAAACTTTTCTAGCATGCTCACAATTAAGATCTGTGTTTGGATGCCATTTTTGCTTTGTCTCCCATGTTCTAGCTCTTCTCCCAATTTTTGTCCAACAAAACAAAGTGTGTAGCAAAGAGTCTACAGCAGTATCTTCTGCTGAAGTGTGAAGTGTCCCATTGAATAAAAGAAACTTGTAGTTGCATTTTCAGTTTAAATAATACAAAGTTTGCATTTTTGTCTTTTCAGAAATAGTTGGAAATCCATTTACATGTTGTAAAATATTGTAGGATAAATAATAAATGTTTTACAAGAAAGTACAAATACTAAAAATATGAAAAGTAATGGATTTCAGTAAAATTCTTACTAGTAAATGTGTTTTGGGAGTGCTAGTTTGCTTTAAGATGCTCTCTTTCCAACTTATTATACAAATGACTGCATTCTTACAAACAGTATGTTTCTTTCTGAATCTTCATAGGATATCAAACAAATCTGTGTTTTGTTTTCAACATTTTATCTCTTTTTTCTTTCTCTTTTTAAAGTGGAAATTTTCTGGACTCTGTGCTTAGATTTTTGCCATTATTTGGTTGCTCCTTTAGCTGAGCAATATCTCATTCCTTATATCCTTTACTCTACCCAAAAGAAGGAATAAAGCCCCTATCCATTTTTGCTAAGAAATATTAGGGAAACTCATTTCTGAGTGATAACCTGCCAAAACCAGAACTGGATATGTGTTCAGGGTTCAATTGTACATGTCTGTTAAAAAAGGCAACTGTGCCGCAGTTCACTTTACAGTTATTTTCCAGATTATTCAAAATACTTGAGCATTAGAAGAATCTTTGTAGTCCCACAGGAAAAACTGTCCAATAAGCCTCTCCCTTCATCTAAGGGTCATAGAGGAAACCCTGGCTAGACGTTTTGGTGACTAATTTAAAATATCTGGCAAGACAATTGATAGCACCCTTCCTTTGTGTTGTGACAAATATATTTCGACTGCAGTTTATTAACATAATCCAACACAACCACAGACATATTGTATGTATTATAGCATAGAATTAGAAACATTTTTTGCACATCACAGTCTTTATTCTCTCTCTTTTTTGACAAGGATCTGGATAATTGCCTCAACAAATGAACTGCTGTGTTCAGCCTGTTTCTATAATTTCATAAATTGTTTTCCATGCTAAAACTAAGCAAGCTTTTACTGAGTAAGTATGTAGAACCACAGTGTAATTACAGGAGCAATATTATTAAAAAGTGTGACAGAAATGGCAGTTTAACTGACAGCTACTTTTTCTTTGCTTTATTATAACAAATTAAATATCTCGTTGAGTGCCAGTTAGAGAGCAACAGTGTCTTCTGCCTCTCTCTCACTCTCTCTCACTCTCATGCACACAAGCATGCATGCACGCACGTATCTGAGAGCTCAGACTCATCATAGAAGATTACCACATAAGCTGGATCAGAAATTATCAGCTGAGGTTCCTATGGCTCCAGGAAATTTTATTTTAAATTAAAAATAAGGGGGTTTGTCTTACACTTAGGCTAGCTTTTGTGTATCTGCCTTTGTCTGAATACATGGGTTCCCTTTATTGATAAAGGAAATTAGAATTATTCCCATTACATGGATGGAAAAAGTGACACAAGAAGTGATTAACTTTCCCAAGACTCAGAACACAGTGAATGACCAGGCTAAGAACGAAACCTAAATTTGCTGTCTTAATCATTGAACCACACTGCCTGCAATCAATATGGCCTTGATCCAGAGCCCACTGAAATCAATGAAAAGAAAGTTTTGGACCAGGTCCTGTATGTAATGTAAAGTCCTTGCTTTAGTTTTTTATTTTCCTCCTAACAAAGTGGTTATTAAAATGCAGCTTTTCCATACAGAACTTTTGTAGGGAGTAATTGAAATCAACCAGTGACACTGGTATAATTTGAACAAGGAGTAGGGGCTAACTTCCCCAGTTCTAAGGCTCTGGTCCTTTTCATTTATTTTCAATTTGACATTATTTTCAATTATATAATTTTTTTATATAAGAAATGTTCACACATTCCAAATCCATTCATTGTCTTTAAAAATATGTATATTTTAAGTATCTGGGCTGCTTTTACTAATTGTAAAATCAGCAGAACTACAAAGGGGTATTATCCAAATACTCTGCAAACATCAGATTTGAAGCAAGTCTAGTACTGAGTAGATGATCATCCCTTTTAAGTTATATGCTCAGTCACTGTCTAGTCAGTCAGGTGTAAACGTTAAACTCCTGGCTAGTATGAGCAACAGTAAGTAAAAGGCTAGCACATATCATATATTATTTGATTTGTAAAGTGTGTGCAGGCTGGAGCTCTGTAGGTTGTAAATTTAACTTTACTAAAGGAGGAGGCAAAAATCTAAAGGATTTTCTGAAAATACTTTGCTATAAACACAATTTAAAAATTCTTTTTACTGATCTCCAATTTTTGGACATAGTTTAGATGGTGAGAACTATGGTAAATGTCGTGATTTCATTATTTTTAGCACCCTTTTTTACTGTCTGTGGTGTGACAAGTCCATACGGTTTTATTAGATGAATAAAGTTGCTGCAAAAAAAAGAGTGGGATTGTCATGAAGTATAAAAAGCCATTCCATTTATGTTTTGTAGTTCTTAAAAGCATCTGAGAACCTGGAAAAATGAGAATGAGTAACTGCAGTACTTAATGAACTGAACCGTGGTGATTGTATTTAGTTAATCACTTCACAAAAACTGACTGTATAAGAATTTGCCTTAATTCATGTCCTGGTCAGTTGTGATATTGATTGGCTTAGCAGTGTTGGTGAGTTCTGCCTGCAATACCAAGGAAAGAGCTTAACCAGGTGTTGCTACCAAGGACCCTCCTGCTGAAACATTTCTTAAAAAACCTTTTGGAAAATAATGTTTAACACTTATATAAACATCTCCTATGAAAGTCTGTAAATATCTCTGTTTTCTAGTATGCTATTTCAAATCGGATTTTAGCATTTCTGATCCTTCAGTTATATTTACCCTTTTTGCACAGTACTCAGAAATGCATCTGAATACTCTCAGATCTTGTTGATGTCTGGCAAAGAACCTGTGCAATGTCACGTACTCAGGTAATTTATTTTACCATTCTTCTTAGATGAAGTTTGGGGGATTCTGAGTTCTTAGATGTCCAGTAATTTTTAGTTCCAGGCTTGGCAAGAAGAGAAAGATTTGTTTTTTCCAGAGTTCTTATAAGATTGAAAATACAAATTTGAAATATCTGTTATCAGGCAAAAAGTCGAGTAAACAGCATCATTAGGGAAACCAGAACTCCTACAGCTTTATTATTAGCACTGAAAATTATTACAGATCTCTAATCTTCCCCCAAGCTTCCCCTCCGGCCCACCTTCTGCAGCATTCTTGTAACCCAGAGCTACCTTTGCTTGGCTTTGTAAGAGGGGTGGTTTGACTAGGCAGGAGCTGTTGCTTGACCAGCTGGCTGCTACCTTTTCACTATTAAGTAAGTGTAATGGAATGCCCTGGCTGTAAGTACCTGGCAGGCCAAAAGAAAAGGTCTTTGGGACTGCATGCAGCTTCTGGGTCATGCTTCATGCAACCATAATATAAGAATTAAGTCTACCTTTCTACCAAAGATGGTTGAAGTAAATTCATGGATTCAGAAGTTGTGAAAGGGTAAAAAGATAGATGTGTAGACTCTGAAATTGCATAGCTATTGTTTCCTTTGGAGACATAATCACATAGTTTGGCAACATTATTTTTTTTTCATTAGTCTGAAAAGTTATTTGATTTAGAAGGACAAATATCTTCCACTTTTCATTGTACCCTGGACTCAAGCGGGAGTGAGCGTATGGCTTTGCCTGGCTTTCTTCCGTCTGGACATTAGAGCTAAGGGGTGTTCTGACTTAATCTAGCGGGTCATCTGCTTCCCGTGCTGACAGGTTTCATGCATGTGGAGTTTTGAGTGTTGCTTATGCCAGTTCTTTGCTTGTTGAGAACCTACTGTTCTGTGAGAAGTGATTCTTCAGAGAGTTGCTCTCATGTTGCTCACTTTTTACATCCATACTTTGTGTTCCTGCAAAAATCAGGAGACTTTTAGTAGCTAAAAGGAGTGCTGTTTGATGAAGTTAAGATGAAGAATGAAAACAACATACTTCTGTCCTATAAATCACTTTTTCTTAAGTTATAGGTATATCTTTGCCCTTGAAGGCTACATGTCTTTTTTGAAAGTTGTCCATCAGTTATAAGGGTAAATTCTGAGTTTTTAAACTCTTCTAATTCAGAACTGCACAGGTGAACCTCAGTAACATTGCAGGTGCTTTGCAAATTAGTCTGAATTAAGTGGAGCTCCTGATGATTTTTTTAACTGCTAACTATACAGGTACCATATGTACATTGAGGACACTGGTAAAAGCCATTTGAAAGGCATTTGTGTGTTGGGGTTACTTACTCTAGAAATCATTAAAGGGAATTTCGTACTTCCTCTTTTGGTGAGGAAGGAATGTCTGCATTTCAACAGGATGGGTGCACGTGATGTGCAATGGCATGTTTTCACACGTGAGCTTTGCAAGACTGTAACAAACCAATCAATTTGCTATTATACCCACTGCTCTCAAAAATGTAGTACTTACCCTTTGACATATTGAATTTTAAATTCTTCTAAATTTAAAAGGCTAGTAGTTCTGTCCCTTTCCTCTAACATATTTTTCAGCTTTTCTTGTTTGCATCTTTGTACCTAGTTCTTTTGACTTCTCTCTCCCTTACTGCCCTCTCCTCCCTTCTGCCTACATCTGACCCAGTGCTATCCTTCATCCTTTCCTTCCTTCGCTACTACCTGTCAGGTGTTCTGCTTCTCTCCACATATTTTTACTCCCTTGAAGTTTTACAAGGGACTGGGATAGCTTTGTAACTTCTCCTTGTACTGACTAAATGCTTGAAAAGTCATCACTTTCTCATAAGCAGTGATTTCCCAAAGCACGTCAAGTATTTAAGATTTAGGAAAAAGGAACAACCTGGCATAGGCCCAAAGTCTCATTTGACTTCAAAAACCATGCCTGACCAAAACCCCCAGAAAGCACCAGCAAAAATCACAGAAGTGGCAATTCTATTTTGGAAGAATTATGTAGAAGGTCTGTTCTTCTCATCTGCTGGGATTCCCTTCAGCAGTATTGAATTTGGATGCTGACAGTAATGGAGAATTTACAGAGCTACTGGAGTTATATGTTTCTTTTAGTAGCATTTAATAGTATTACTATCTAATAACTATTAGATACTGTCCTACTCAGTAATTAGGTGAGTGAGATGCCTTCTGAGTTATCAGTTTTGCCAGTCTCCTAGGAAGCATCTGCTTTTCATCTTTGTAGTCCTTATTGAATGGGTCCATTGTTTCCGAAAAAGGAAGAAATTTTTTAATGAGGTGAAGAATATAACCATATATGCTTACAGCTGAAAGGTGTATTTTAAACTGCTATACCAACAGGCTTGAGTGATAATTTTGAAAGGTAATACATCCGTATGAATGTATGGATACTTGCCAATAATGGCCTCCAGAGGTTTCAAAGCAGTGCTAATACAGATGAGACCTCCTTTCCGCTGTTTAGTCAAAAATGGTTCTGAACTTGCTTGTTTACCCCACCTCTGTCAAGCATACCCTCCGATGCTCCAGTGTTTCTCCAGTTCCTCAGCCCTGGTCCTCACTTGACCTTCTTTCCAAGTCTAGAAGTTGTTACTACTGCTTGCCACCACACCTGATCTTTTTCTTAGCTAGCTCAAATCCCAGCACAGTCATTTCTCCTAAATAGAAGGAAACAGCTCTCAAGCACAGCCTCTACTGTCCCTCCCTGTCTAAGGAGCTCCTCTTTCCCTCCAAAGCCTACCTCCTAGGAACCGTCCACACTCTCTGGTCTCTCATCTTGTTCTTCTGCTCCCTGCTCAAAGATGTCCCCACCTCACACCCTGCTTTGTGTCACCAGCCCTAGGGCTACCCGGCTGTGACCAGCCTGCCCTGCTTCCCTGGGAAGGGAGGGAATAGCTGTGGGCAGGCTGCCAGGGGTTGTGTGGTTCGATGTCTGGGGACAGAGACATTTGAGGAAGAGGAGACACCCTTCGTGTAGCCAGAGAGGATGCCTTTGCCTGCACTGTAGCCCATGGTCCCCCTCACTTCATGTTCCCCTGCCTGCTGGCACAAGGTAAATCTCAGGCGTTCTTAAGACATCAGTGAAGAGCAGAACTTGTTTGGGGTAGGGGAAATGGGAAAAGTGTGAAAGAAGAGCACAGATGGCAAGTCTATATGTAGCTGTTTGGACTTCTCTCCCCCTCGTACATGGCTACTCTCCTGCCTTCTCCTAATTTGAGAATTTCTGCATTACACAGTTAATTGTCAAGCTCTCTTCCCGAGCTGTTAATTGTGGTTGAAAGGTAGAGAACTGAGGAGAAGATACATTAAGTCACTCAGGAAGTCAGTGGAACAGGACTAGAAACAACATCTTCATATAGTCATGTGAGGGCTTGTTGCTCATCTTCAGGTTTGGCTTCAGAAATGCCTTTGTTTTTCTAGCCGCTGCAAACAGTAGGTAAAATTTTAAATGAGGATAAACTGAGGCTCCAGGTTTCTGTTTTGAGGACAGAACCTCATGTTCCCTGCTAGACTGTATTTTTTGTGCCATGTGTCACCGGATCGTCACATGGTATGAGACAACCCCTTGGTTCTGGGCTGCTGGTGGATACCTGGCCTGCTTTTATACAAAATTACTCAAGTGCTAGAAGCAATGTGGCCAAATCTGTGTGGAGCACTGCTTGGGTTCATTTGTTTTGCGAAGCTATGCAGAAGAGTTTTAGGAATTTCTGCATGGCATTCATTCCACTGTGCAATACGGACATCACTGGCCCCCTTCCTGCTGCTGGCTGGGCCAGGCAATGAATCAGTGTTTTTATTTCTGAGAAGTGTGCTAACATCCTGCTGAAGGCCAGTGCGATCTTCTTGTGCAGTTTGGTCTTTGCTTAGGAAAACTGGGATTATTCTCTGTGCTTGGCTTTCTCACACATTTAAAAATGGTGCTAATGTATATATATTTTAAAAAAAATAGGTGGGAGAGGAAAAAGATATTAAATATCATTAATTTATAACTTCCTGATAACTGAACAAAACAAGCTCTTTGTTACAAAGATGGGAAAAAGTATACCTAACAAGCTCTAAGGCCTTTGTGACAATGTATTTCACTTATCACTGCTTAGGTACAGTTCTAGTATTGAAAAAAGGCTGAAACTCAGAAGCGGTTTTTCCTTCTGTTTTATGTTTTGGGGTTTGTTTTGTTTTGTTTTGTTTTTGTTTTTTGTTTTTTTTTTCAATTTGAAAGGGATTTACATTTATTTAAAGACATTTTTCTAAATTTTGCTTTGCATACAAATCATGTCATACAGCTTTGCCAAAATAAACTTGGCAGCTTACATTTTCTTTCCTTTTTTTTGAGTGTTGGCATGTAATGAATATTAATGGAGCATCACTTCCTGGTTTTTGGCATGATACTTTCTTCATGTAAATACTTCTTTTTGAAATACCAAAAGCCAGTGTGCAGTTCAAAGTCTTCAATTACATTTAGATGACTTGATAAAGAATGTCTATTTTCTATTTCGTGAGAGTTTGAATGTGTTTTTTTCCTGATCAAAATTTTTATTATTTTTTTTTTTAAAAAGTAAGAAAAAGTAATTCCATGAGTTTGGCTCCCTTCTTAGCTATTTAGTACATATTTTTCCTCTGTATCTGTGTTTAAACTCCTGAAGTTAAACTCTTCTTTTTGAGGATTTCACAGCAGCCAGTATATGCTTGGCAATCAAATAATAATAGGGAGAAGCAAATCAGTCTGAATAAAGTGGAACTGACCTGAATGTGATCCTTAAACTCAAACTAAACACAACGATTCTGGAGTTTTAAAATCTTTTGGTTTTAGAAATTACTAACACACACCTCTGCACCATCTGGCTTTTCCTAGGAGTGGAAACATACTTATCAACATACTGTAATAGAGTCTGTTTTTGTGGTGTGTCTGGCAGAGTTGTTACCCAAAAACTCTGGAAATCTCACCAGAAGGGCGGCTTTTATGCAATTTCCAGACCAGTTTTCACACCAAAGAGGATTAGGTGGTAAGCGGAGTGGAGAAAGAGTCTGTGCTTGTGGTTGTATCTTGGTTTTACCGATCACTAATTTGTGCAAGGCTAAACATTGCCTTTTAATTATGACCTGGTGGAACTCTCACAAAAATGAGAGAAAAGTCTCCCATTTGTCTCATTGTGACTTGAACTTTTCATCATGGAAATCCGCTGGCTGTAATGAGGTGACACATGAGTTTCTTGGAGCTGAATTTAGTCCTCTCTGTATGTGCACGCTTGTTTTATGCTAGTGTCGTCCATCACGTAGACCCTGAGGTCTAGACGGAGGAACCCATTCCATCTGGCCTGTGCTTTTGTCCCACAGGAGAAAAAAGTTGCAATTAAGGGCTGACTGTGCTGATTTAACTCTTCCTGCACACAGACAGGCGTTTACTGTACAGCTGCTGCTGACATGCGCGTATGCCGAGGTGGACGAAAGCCGGGGCTGCAGGGAATGGTGTTTGTGACGGTGAAGGTGGCAGAAAGAGCCTGTCTGGAAGCTCTCACCGGGGCTGCTGCTGAATTTGTTCAGGGAGGAAGGGCATTGAGGACCAGCTATAGCAGTGTCTGTGAATGAGGGGTACCGTTGATAACCTGTTATGGTTACCACAGGTTTAAGTGTCTCTGGGCAGTCCTACTGCCATACAAGCAGCAAAATGTAAACTGGGAGTGGGTTTTGACCCCATCTGTTAGATAGCTAGGCTGATAGCTTTGCACTTCACTGTCTTGGGCTGATACATTTGAAGTATGCTAGAAAGCATATATAAACTGCATCCTGATACGATAATACTCTCAGAGTTTGAGGTTATCACGTTAGGCTCTTTTTCATAAAGCTGTTAAAGAAAACGGTGACAGGCTCATTCGGCCTTCAGTGAAACAGGACAACACTCCTATTGATTGTAATGGGAAGAGGCTCTGGGCCGGTGTTTTGCACACACCGAGCCATTTTACTTTCTACTGGCCTGGTCTGCTTTTTCCACAAATGTGCACAGTATATGTATTTGCTGCGAAGCATTTACATATTAAATGGTGACAAAAGTAGGTTTTGTCCTGTAGTAAACTGCTGGGTGCTGTGACAGGAATAAATACAGGGCTTAGCACAAGCACAGCATGTGCACATAAGTATACATGCTGGATTAGAGCCTGCAGACTGGTCTTTGCATAGGGAATGAGAGCATTCCTGTTTGCAGAGCCCACGCTTAGCACTTTATGTACTGAGTAGCAGTAGGATTACTGTAGCTGATGCTAGACTTAGTGTGATCTAACACTAGTTTGGCAGAAGGCAAAATGAAAGAAATTTTACACATGCACTCAATATTGTATTCCTCTAGGTAAAGTTGGGAGAGACCTTATTAAAGAAGCTGGGAATGCACTAAATGCATTCAGTTCACTTCTTTGTCTAGGAAGATGTGTGTTGCCTGATTTTTAAAGGTGCTGAGCACTGGCAAATCAAAATGAGCAGTCAGGATCTGATAAATACAAGGTAGAAATGAGCACTGTGTTTAATCCTGGTATCAAAATCATCTAGAAGATAACCAGGGTTTCAAGTACATGCTGCCAAGTGGCAAAAGTGGCTGTGATTTGAATGGAGCATATAAGAGTACATTCTTCTGGATAGGGTGGCCTGATTGTTCCTGGGACAACTGTACAGCTATTGGCATCCTCTGCTCAATACATGTGTCTGAATGGATGAGTTTTACTTAGTAAAATAGCTTATTTTCTTAAAAAAAAAAAAAAAAAA
>KZ505639.1:1146818-1162702 GCA_002844005.1 Limosa lapponica baueri
GTAAAATAGCTTATTTTTTTAAAAAAAAAAAAAAAAAAAGAAGAAGAAGTCATTCCCCATTGGTTGGTGTGCTTTTCCTGCACTTTCTGCAGAGTTCTGGAAGTCATGTGCTAGGAGTATGACTTTCCTTGTGTCAGCTCTGAGGTACAGGAACAGGTTGCTGCAGCAAAGCTGTGACTGCTGTTGTAGGGTTGTTCAGGGTCCAGAGGTAATATTTTAGCGTGCATTTCAAGATATAAATTCACCTAGTAGTGTGAGGGATGTCAATAGTATCGGACTGGTGACCACTGCTGTCACTGAATAAGACCAAAAGCAATGGAAAATCTAAACAAAACAAAATTGTGTTATTAGGCTACTGTTTTTTTTTTCCTTTGGGTGCAGTCTGCTATCTGAGTTCTCCGTGACTGATTTTAAATAAATACATATAGATGAAGATAAGCTATTATAAGATAAGAATTAGGAGAAAAACTGATTCTGTATTTAAACGCAAGAATTCCTGTTTGTCTAGATGAACATGCTTTCCTAATGAATCATTTGTTGTCTCCCCAGCTGCCCCCCCATCCCCCTTAAATGCAAAACCCGAAGAGGGCACATTGATCTTTTAAAAACAATTTCGTAGTCATTTGGCCCAGTTCAGCTACAATTACTGTGAACTGTGCAAGACAATAGTACTAAGTTCATAAGGTCAGGAGCAAGAAATATAGCATCTCTTGACTACCTGCTTTAAATTTTTTGCTCAGGGGCAAGTTACTGTGGCAGAAACTGTGGTAACGGGCTGGCTACAATCCACCACAAAGGTATAAACAGCTAACAACTTGATTACATGGAAGTCTTAATCTCAAGATATTGTACAAATTAATGCACATCGTGTAAACCTGTAGAAATGATAGGTCGAGAAATTATAGTTCGTTATTTCTTACCTAACATAGCAATAAATATGCAGGTATAGCACAGGAGACAATTATATTTACAGGACTGGTGACAGATGTAAAAACCAATGCTACTGTGCAGTAAGCTTCCTGCACTTTGTTGGTCTTCTCCCTGGTATTGTGCTTAAAAATTATTTTTCTCCTTCCTTACTGCTTCTTATATTTTAAACAGATACAGAATTTTCAGGTAGCCCTCAGTTAAATAAGTAAACAGCAAAGAAAGAAACTGTTTCTGTTCTCCCTCCAACACTGCTCCCCCTCTGCCTTCCTCCCGTGCTGATGCCGCTCGCTGAGGAGCAGGTGCTCAGGGTCGTTCTGGTGCAGTGTCTGCGACAGACAGGATTTGCTCCTGCCTGAATTCTCAGGCAGACGTGAGGGAGTGACGGGGAACATCGCTGTCATGCCAGCAAGCAAAGTACTCAGCTGAACTCCACAGGTTTTGAAGTACTTCTACATCCCTCAGTTTAGGCTTATCCATTCTCCCTTGAAGCAGAGATTATTTAAAAAAGTCAGCATCTTAAACAGGATTTGAGGCGTACATTGCAAGCCAATGAATTCCTTTGCTTTTAGGTTTTGTATTAATCGTTTATAAAAGTAACACATGTATTCAGCACGGAGGCGTATAGCCAACATAAAATCTATTCTAGCTTCACTGTCAGCAATTTACATTATATTGGCTGGGGTCACATTGAGGACTGTCTCCTTAAACCGCAGCCACCTGGGTTCTGATTAGTTTTCTTTATTTTCTGCCCATGTGTGATCAAATATTACACATAACATTATAAGAATAAGGAGTAGTAAGGAAGAAGAAAGTTACTTAACATTAAGATCCACAGAACTTGTGCATGTATTGAAGGTACTGTAGGCTTTCCAAAACTGAGTCCCAAATTAAAATGAGCACTGAAAATTGGGAAGTGTCAAAAAATAAATAATGAGGGTCACTGTCAATGATCAGGAATGCTTTTGTTACATAAAGTTTTTCTACCCAATTGTCTCAGATGCAGTCTTTTTACACCCACTTTAGTACGACTGATTTTAGTATCATATTTTCTTTTATTAAAAATTGTGAAAAATAGGCATTGTTCACTTTTGCATGTGACAAGACATAAAAGGGAGCATTTGCCTTTTCAAGTTGGTTGAAGTTTCTTTTTCTGTAAATCCTTGGGAATTAAAGTGTGACTCTGGAAGAGGAAAGCAGCACTGTTGCTGCATATACATTGCAAAGGTATTGTTTCTCCCATTTAGAAATGTGACTAGATCTGGTGCCTTCTACCCAAAAAGATTCTTAGTCTAGGATATATTTTCTCTTCTTTATCCCCGCAGTGGTTCTGAAATCTAGAAATTCAGTGAAGTTTTAGCACAGCATATGCATTTGGAAATCTAGGCTCAGCTTCTGCATATCTCCTCTACCCACCCTGAGACAGACAGAAACCACTGTGACAAGGTTGTTACCTTAATTATGATGCACAGTGGTGAAGGTAATTTCAGAGGATGAGTTTGTGTTACCTCCCATATGCTTTCACTGGAGACTTGCTGACTAAGCACGTGCTGAGTATTGCATCAGTCAGAGCCATAAGTGATACAGCATTTATCTTCTGTGAAAACGAATTTTGCTACTCTGAGGAATGTTTACACTTGTATACCTGCTATCACATGTATTTCTCACTCTCTTTTCTTCTAGCATTTTGTAGGTTTCACGTTGTTGTAGGAATGAGTAAAACACTTACCATACATACAGACATTAAGTGCAGTGCCTTTTGATAGTAACCCAACCGTAGCACCCTTCCTCAGTCTGATGCTCACATTGTACCAAACCCCCTAATTCTGAATGAGAAGGAGTCTCTTCAAATTTAGTCAAGACCAGATTTCTATTATAAAAAAAAGTATGTGAAGGACTGATTCCACAGTCACTAGCAACTTACTTTTTAATGAAAGTATCATTTCATTGATAAAAGCAACCATCTCTGGAGAAGAGTGTTACATATCTGTGAGTGAGCTAGTACACCTCCTCAATGAGGGAGATGGAAGTTTTATACTCACATCAAATTTCAACAGTTTGAATAATGCCTCAATAGAAAGCGTGTTTCACAGTTTTACAAGAGAGACTTTTGTCCTGGTTTGAGGTAAAACAAAACCAACTTCCTGTTCAGTAATTTTACTTCTTAGCTAAGCTTCTTTTACTCTCTGAAATTAACAGCATATTGTGCAGAAAACTTCGTTCTCAAAGTTGTAAGACCTATGTTTATAGTTAATGCCAAGGAATGGTATGCAGAGAGGCTCTTGCTTATAGTTACTGCTATTAACAACTGAGGTCGGCTAACTTTGTTATTTCCCCCATTGGAGGGTCGGAAGCAGAAGAGCATAGAGGGTCGCAGCTGTGGGGAGGAGCGGACAGGAAGGGTGACCCAGAACTGACCAGCAGGGTGTTCCACCCCATCTGCCTCATGCTTGGTATAAAACCTGAGGGATCAAAGGGGTCAGATTTCTTTTGTAAGAGAGCTGGCATCTGAGGAGGACTCAGTATATTCGTCTGCCTTTGATCCTGATCTGTGCATTCCTGACTCCAGATCCAGAATCCAGTTCCTGTCTGCTGCTGTGTCCCATCTGGAACTTCCCAGGGCCTGGGAGCTTGATGCAGTTTTGTATATATTGTATATATTTCATTATTTTCTTTTTATTTTCTTATTACTATTTCATTAAGGTAGTTTAGTTCCTTCTAAACTCATAAATCTCTGTATCTCTCCTCCTCTCCTTGAAGTGAGAGGTGAGGAGAGCATCTGTTGTCTTGTTATTGGCAAGTCTGGCCAAAGCCACAACCTTTCCCATCACTGTTTTTACAGTTTTCATTTGGCCATTGATTCCCCAGTTGTGTTTGCAAGTGATCATTGACACTGACTTACACTGTTGCCTTGTAATATCAACTTCCTCTGCTTGGAGAATGAAGCCTGGAGATCTAGAGACTTTACCTGTGACTGTTTTGAGCTGTGAACATGCTATTCCATAGTGAGAGAAACCTGCAAATGTTTCATGTTACTGTCCAACCAACATAACACACAAGAGCTGCTTAACAGAGACAGGCAGATGTTGTTCCTACCAAGCCAGGTGTTGCAAACTGGTGAATATGTAGCATTTGGCTCAAATCAGATTTAAAATTAATTCCTAAATATATGGCTTGCTCTTCTGGCAATTTTGAACATGTGCCTGTTTACAGGAACTTCAGAAACTGGAATTCTGATATGATTTTGTGTGTGTTGTACTAAAAGGACACAATTATTTAATTATTTATTGGATTGTGGGAGAAGAATTCTTTATATCTTTAGAGTATGAATATGAGCATATGTAAACAGTGAGGATATGAGTATTTGCAGAATCAAGTGATGTGGTTGATAGGCCTTAAAAAAAAAGGTCTAGACCATAAAAGACCTGGAAAGATGTATATTTTTTGCTGACCCCTACTTGTTGTGTACTTTATTCTTTTTTTTAGTTGACATATAACTAACTGTCTTGTCATTATATTAAATATAAATATTGTCCTGATATATGACAATGGCAGTAGATCTTACTTTGATTTCACACCCCCTTGGATTAAATTAAATCTGTCTTTGTGTACACTTCACACATGTTCTGCCAGACACAGCATGTCCTATCTTAGCTGAGTTGGACATTGTATGTTGGAAATCTATGCAATTGAAATAGTGCTTTTAAATATGTGTTATAATGATTTAATGAGACATAAATTTGAAGATCAAAACTATTTAAATTTGAAGGTTGTGCAGAGGAAGAGGCCTGGGAGAACAAAAATCTTTTCCTGAGATCATACATGATATTGTAGGATGGAAACTCCAGCTTCGTACCAGTAGGGGCAGATTTTTTTCTGTACATTAGGAAAAAAACAACCACTTGAACAAAAAGAACAGGCTGATAAAGCTTGTGCTTCGGTTTATAAAAGCAAATAAATATATGTATATCATATTGTATTATGTACATTTGTGTTCTTGAGTATAGCTAAAGGACAACTTCCCAGGAAATAATGCATTCCTTTAGAATTGCTGTAGATTTTCATAATTTTTTTAAACATTCCTATTGTAACCTACATCAAAAGGGCAGCTATGGTTCTTGTGTCTGACTATACATATGCATTATAAAAAAGTGAGTCTACTGTAATTACCAGTTTGCAGAGCGAATTCCTGCAGGGTTTGTACTCTCCCCATTAGTAAAAGAGATAAGTTGAAATGTATTAAAATTTCACTGTACAACTGGGAGTTTTTGTTCACAGTAAATGTGGTAATGTTTCTTCATTGCTAGACTGTTTGTGTTTAAATTTAGGCAGTGTGCCCAACAGGGACAAAATTATAGGATAAAGCTATGTATAAAAGAAAATCCTTCTGAGAAAACCAATAACATTTTTTTTTTTCTTCCCCCACCTCTCCCCACCCCCGCCTTCGCCCCTTTCTCTCTCTCTCAGTGTTTATGTATATAATCATGCTCCATTCTGGCCAAGGAAAAACATTTTATCTATTTTACACTTACTTGGAATTCTTCTCTCTTGTACATAAGCTGAAGGGATATAGTATATGTTAGGAAACCTTTGTGCAAAAATTCCATGGCTTTGTTTTCAGGAAGTCATGAACAAGCAAAATTTAAAAGATGCATAAATAAAACAAATACATATTTAGTGAACAACATTATCTAGTGAAGAGAAAAAATTTCACTTGTTACTCTGGTGTTTTGGGGGAAAGGAAAAAAAAGGAAGGTAGTGTAGCCTGCTTGTTCTTACTTGCTTAGATTATCAGTTTTGTCACTGACAGACTATTGACCACTGAAGGAACAGTGCAGGATTGAGTCTCTAATTAATTTAAATAAGAAGTTACTGCTTTAGGTTATAACTTAAAACCATGGCACAGAGTGTTGGTCTTGATGAGATAGAAAAAATTCTTTTCTTTTTAGAGAATTCTCAAACTTTTCTGAGAAATTTTAATTCATTGCACTTATTTTCAAAACAATAATGTCTTCCATTATAATTTTTTCATGTAACTTCTGTAGAACTCGGATTTCTCTTTACTGGCTAAAATGCAGTTACAGTGCAGTCTAAATCCATGGGGGTTTTTGGCC
Source organism: Limosa lapponica baueri (assembly GCA_002844005.1). NCBI lineage: Eukaryota > Metazoa > Chordata > Aves > Charadriiformes > Scolopacidae > Limosa > Limosa lapponica. The sequence continues at coordinate 1,152,860 of KZ505639.1, forward strand.
AAATTGAAAGCCCATCATTTACAATCCAGAAAGCAGTAATATCAGAGAAGGTAGAGAAAAGCCTGAAAAGTGAAGTCTTCCTGAACAGCAGATTAGACAATAAACAATGTGTTTGTGGTATTTTTAAAGGAGAATTCCTGACTAAATGGACAGAAAGGAATAGCTATTCCTAGAGTCATGCTGCATTTTACTTTGTTTAAACAGATTTTGCTTATTCTTTTGACTTACAGAAGAAAAAGGTGGAAAACAAGAAATCTAACTACTGATTTTGCCAACATAATTTTGTTTTGGCATTTATGTTTTTCTTATAAGGTTCCTTATTTATCTGTTAAAGGTGATATTTTTGCATATTTACATGCTTTCACTTGTATTTTTTACTGGACAGGCTGTAACTCTTAGAGACCAAACAAAACTAGTCTTGAGAACATAAGTTATTTATTTGAATACCTTTAAGACATTAAACTTTCTCATTGTGTTCTGATTAATTTGTGGAGAGGAAATACATAAAGAATAGGTATTTGATTTAATAGATTTGATATTTGATTTAATAGATTTTAATAATTCTTTTTGAACTGCTTTTAATATACTGATAAAATCTTCTTTAATGGATTACTGACCCAATAGTCCATGTACCTTGACAAAAATATGTTGATTATTTCCTTCCACATGCAAGCTACATGCACAGGCTCAATGTCTTTTTTAAGATATTGCAGGAAAAAAATTCCTTTTGCGGCATACTTTATTTAAATTTTTACCTCCCAAGTTTCAAATGTTACTAGCTTACATACCTACTTCTGAAAACATTTTCTGTAAGAAAATGGAATTCTGTTGTGAATAGCAAGGCCGATAGCACAGTATGGGAATCTTAGTATACTTTATCTTATATAGTTGCCAGCAGAGATATTATTCCTTTTTTTTTTTCCCCCTGCAGAGGTGTCAGTAAAGTTTATAGAAAGAAAAATGGTTATACTTTTACTAGCAATAGCTAAATAAAGTTTTTTAGTTTGGGAAGTGTTTTTTCATATAAAGGCAATAATGTTGTGTGCAGGGATGGTGTAGAAATAGTAAGCCGTTCAGTTGTTCAGTTCAGAAACAGAGAATCATAGAATAGTTTGGATTGGAAGTGACCTTTAGAGGTCATCTCATTCAGCCTCCCCTGTAATGAGCAAGGACATCCTCAACTAGATCAGCGTGCTCAGAGCCCCGTCCAACCCAACCTTGAATGTTTCCAGGGATGGAGCATCTACAGCCTCTCTGGGCAACCCGTGCCAGCATTCCGCTACCCTCAGCTTAAGAAATTTCTTCCATATATCTAGTCTAAACCTATCCTCTTTTAGTTTAAAATGATTACCCTTTGTCCTATCACAACAGGCCCTGCTAAAAAGTCTGTTCCCATCTTTCTTATAAGGCTCCTTAAGTACTGAAAGGCCACAATAATGTCTTCCCAGAGCCTTCTCTTCTCCAGGCTGAACAACCCCAGCTCTTTCAGCCTGTCCTCACAGGAGGGGTGTTGCATCCCTCTGATCATTTTTGTGGCACTGCCCTGGCTGGTCCATGTCTATCTTGTACGTAGGGCTGCGGAGCTGGATGTAGTACTCCAAGTGGGGTCTTACCAGAGTGGCGTAAATGTTTGGGCCGGTGTGGGCAGGGCAGTAAAACCAGTGGAAGCAACTTACCCCTGTGCTCTCTAAAGGAAACTGTGGTTGTGTTACTTGAGGTGAGCAGCTGGGTAGAGCTAGCAATGTTAATCTCTAGAAGAGTCATGGGTAGAAGAAGGGTATGCGAGGCTTTCTGCAGGTGTGTCCATCCCTGTTGTTGGGTACCTATCAGGCACTGGCCATTGCCTTGACAAAGTGCATGGCTGAACTCCAATGACTGACAGTGTTGATCTCATAACATGAATCTGGTTTTCATCTATAAGAACAAATGCCTGCATTTGCTAACATGCTTTCAGGCACAGAGGATCTCATTCTTAAATCAACCATGTGTTTTTCTTCAAATTTTAAGCAAAGAAGCACTTGTCAGTCTTAATTTTTTCAGTGCAAACAACTTCGCCTTTGATGCCTGGGAACCTGAGGCTAATTTTACATGCTACAGAAACAGTGTGTGATATTGTACCTGCAGTCTTTGTAGAATATCCTGTTGGCAGAACTGAGTTGAGAGTGTAGAATCAGGATGAACGTGGCCTACAGAAAGTTCCTGGAAAATAACAAAGCTATTCTGTGTTATGTATTTTCTCTAGAAAAGTCTAGGTAGCATTCCTTGACACAGGTTTCCACTTTTGGAAGTATCTAAGGTAGAGTTGAAGAGTGACTCCTAACTTAAATGCAATGTTACAAATGACATTTTACTCTTTTTCCTTCTTTTCTCATTCACCATTCATTTACCAGCTCTTTCTCAAGAAGAGTTGAAAATGGTTTTTCTAACATGCTTAAAGGCTAAGTTGTCCTTGCTCCAGGAAAAGCTGGTTTATCCTATTAACAGCTTTCTCTCTTGTTAGCATCCTTTCTTTCATATTGTATTACTAACTGTTTTCTTGAATGCCACAGAGAAATATAACAATATTAGTACCTTTCAAATTGTATTACTGAAAATAAATACAAAAGTAAGAAACAATACTAATACAGTGTGATATGAAATTGCTAATAAAATACTGTAATGAGGTGAACAACTGAGAAGATATTTGAGTATCTCTAAATGGGAGAGAGATTAGAAGCCACATTTCATTGCGTGAATGTTCAAGCCCATTCAAATGCAAAGTATATTCCCCCTTACTGTTTTGTTTTGACTGTGGTTTTTTTTGGGGGGGAGGTGGGGGGTGCAATACATTATTAGGCTCTACGTATTGAAGGTAAAAATAGTCATCTATCAATTAAGGTTATTTTCTCTAGGTGATTCCTGCATTTAAAATTATTCCAATGGCAAAGCAACCTGAATTTTAAAATTAAAACGGAAAAGTAAACTTTTTGTGCCAACAGAATAAATAGTAATGCTTCATGCTTTTGCCTTACCTTCTGTCCTCACACTGCACTGTGTTGTGTGAGCAGTTCATTAGTCTCAACTCTGAAAATGGTACATAATATCATTACCCAGATTTTACAGACTAGGCAGTTAGAAATTGAGTGTTAAGTGACTTAACCAGTGCCACACAGAGCATCTGTAGAGTGGCAGATCCAGTATCAGAATCAAGGCATTCCCACCTTTCTTTCCAGTGTTTTGGCTGCAAAATTACCCATATGAAAATTGCAGGCGAGTTTAAAAATTAATATTTTTGTACAATAAGTACCTGATGGAGACAGGTGTCTCTGCAGAGACAGAAATACTTCTCCATGTATACTCTTCATTCTGTAAAAAGTATGGCAAGCACTTCCACCTCAATTTTCCTTTGTTCTTAGAAGTGAAAATATACTTTGGAAATCATAATACCAGCCTTACTATAGGTGGGTCACATTGTGCATTTCCTAAATGTCAGTATGCAAATAATTCTCCTTTTGGTGTTACTTTAAAACAAACTCTGTTGTACTCCTGATTTGCCATATATTATTAAAAATAGTATAATTTCATTGGGATCTTTTTGCTATTGACACAGCAGAATTTATGCTGTGTTTTTTTAAAGAAATACTTAATTGACAAGTGAGAAAAAAAATTATTAGGATTCTTGAAGTAGTAAAGAAGTGACACATTTTCTAAGAGCTGTTTACAGAGCATATAATATATGCTCTGAAAAAGAAAGAAAGAAAGCCAGAACCTGAAACTGCAGTATGGTGCAATCCTGCACTAAGCAATAGTGTTTATTTACATAGACAGATTTTATATTCTTCTCTTTATAACCAAGAAACAATAAGAAAAGCTTAATGGCAGAGAAAGCTTTCAGTTAAAAAAATGCTATACTACTTGCAGGACTTACCTGTTGTCTGCTGCTTCATATCTTTTTTTTTTGTCATGAGTCAACATGCAGCAACAGAATAGTGGATCTTGCTCATTAACTTTGACTGTTTTGATGTGCCATTGTGTCTCGAGACCAACTGCTATATGGCTTTAAATTATTCTTCCAATGACAGTGTTATTCACTTTCAATAAAATATTAGTTGAAAATTATGTATTGGGTATTTACAAACTGTTTGACAGCAGAAAGAAAGATGGAATTTAACATGTTGGGTTGGGTTTTTCTCAAAGTTGGAGATAATCTGCAAAAAGTGCTTTTTGCTTTTACTTTTCCAATACTTCCCATCACTTCACTAAATATTTCATTAATTGACATACACCACCAGAACTTGTTATTGGTTTTAAAATTATAAACAAGATCATTTATTCTGTCAAGTAGATTTTATTACTAAAACATACAGAACTTGTGAATTACCACATTATGGAAAATCTAAATTTTAAGTATACATATGTGTGCGTTTAAAAACTCTGGTATCCTTACTAACTAATACATACTCAGGCAGAGTCTTACTGATATTAATGCAGCTGTAAGGAACTGCACTTACGCATCAGTTTGCTGGTTTGAAGTCTCACTGAAAAGATTTCACAAACACTGGACCAGATAATCATCAAGCCTCGTGCTCCTGTGATTGGTAACAGTGGATTTAGGTTGTGTGAGCTCTGCAGGATAAATGTACGGTAGGTAGGTGCTTTAGACAGGTAGCTGGAACTTCTGTGCAAAGAGAATGAGTATAGTTGAGTCCACTATGTATTCAGGTGCAGAGTGATCCCTTATATCACGGGTGGTTCGATAGGAGACATTGCTTAAACACTTTTTTGTACATGAGAAAGTTGAGGCAAGGACCTGTATAGAAGGATGTAGCTGAGATTTCAGTAAGACACTGTTTAACCTCCCAGGACTCTTGGGGCCTCGTCACAAGTTACATTAAGAATTTTTATTAGATTTATTATTAAAATTCAAGATAAAGGAAGTTGCAAAACTTATCTATCTCTCCAGAATGTTGCATCATTTTAAACTGCCTCCATCTCATGGGGTTACTTGTAAGAAGTCCAGAGGAGGAATCATATCTCTTTTTTGCATGTTCCCTTTCTCTCATACTGTGATCCCGTTCATTATTGCTTCTTATCTCTTGGAAACTGCAAAACAGCCAGACAGATTGGTTTTCCATTACTGCAGTAGGCTGTTCCTATTAATATGTGAAAAATATTTACTTGTTAGATACAATTAAATCACCCGAACTATGTTAAATGAATATCCTTGGTCTGGGGGACACCCACAAAAGTCAGGTCTGACATCTTTTAATGTTAGCCATACAAACTTACACATAGGTGTACTAGATTGCTTGCTTTAATACTAGGCAAAGCTCCCTTATTTCTGCATTACATTCTACAGGAAGAAGATCTCAGAGAGAGCAGCAAGATATTTCTGAATATTTCAGGGCCAATTATAAAACCATTAATTTCTTCTTCTGTGTATGTGTATTTTGCTTTTAAACATTAATTGCATTGCTTTAAGATTTAAGGAATCAGTTGTGTAAACTATTTTAGATGTTTCTACTGAAATCCAGTCCATTTCCTCCACAGGTCCTCAAGGGCCAATGTGATTTTGGTAGAAATGCAAAGAGCGTTATGTTAGGAACTCAGTGGAAGGGCTCTATTAAAATGTCTGAGAACTCCTGTTATCTGCAGACCACTGACATGGTAGAAGATAGTGGCACTTTTCAAGAAGCTGTAGAAAACCATGTTTTGCTGCTTTCTTAAGGGCCTTAACCTGCAAGCTGTCATCTAAATAACACCTGGCTGCCTATCGGCTGGTACAGGGGAAGCCTCTATGTGCTTGATTTTACTGTTCCTCTCACTATGGTCATTGGTTTCTTTTCCCTTCCTGCTGTTTTCTTTCTGTCTTTCTTGGAGGAGTTTCTGAGGAAAACTCTAATCAGAAAAAATTTCTGTTTCTTTCCATACAAAATAGTGTAGTACACAGAGTCCCATGATGTAAACTTTCTAGCAATATGTTGCGAAGGCAGAACTACAGTGCATGACCTCTGGAATACCTAGCAGTACTCTTTCAGAAGCATTTTCTGGCAAAAGTTTAGCATTGCTACATCCTTGGATTTTTATACCTGCTTTTTAACAGGTTTGAACAATGGCTACAATATTTAGCTGCTGCAAACTCACCCAGGATCTTTTTATTATCCCTATTCCCCACCCCACCTCTTTCAAATTAAGTGGTAACAGATGTCCAGCCACAGTTACACCAATCCACGCTGCTACCAACAAACACACCAACCAGCCACTGAACTTCTGTTCACTGTGTAACTTGAAATCCTGCTGCTAGGGAATGGCGGGGCTGCATTAAAGCTTTGGATTCCTAGGTGAGGTGAATCTATGCCACACTTATCTGCTGCTGCTGTCCTGCATCATTCCTGAGCGTGTTGCACAGACAGTCGGTGACTTGTATGCCTAAGCTAAATGCTGCTGAAAACTAGTAGAAAGATGCTGTTAATAATTCAGATGCATATCTTTGCAAGGCTGAGTACATATGTTGGTTGCGATGTGAAGGTCTTTAAAGACAATGCTTTCTTTCATGTTAATGAATGTTAATGTTCCATCCATGTGTGTAGGAGCGCACAGTATTCCTGGCATTTTGAATCTTCTCTCCGTCAAGTTATGCTGGTTTCATGTTGGGTATTGTTGTGATCTGAGGTAGTTACAATGATTCTGGATTAATTTAGTAAAGTGAAAAAGGAATCTTTGAAGTACAGATTAGATTCTACTTGAGATTTTCAATATTCAATATTTTCCATTTTCTGAAAACCTTGTGTGATTTTTTTGAGCGGGATATGTATAAAAGGTAGAAATCTTACTAATTATTAATCTCCTTCAACACTCTACATGATCAAGACTCTCTTTAACACAGGGAAGAGGAAAAAAACCATGAAACTCCAAACTTCCCCCCCCATCTTATAATTTATGATGGCTAAATGGCTCATTTTTGAATGTGTGTAATAAAACTCACTCTTAGGCTGAAACATTGTATTTCAGGTTCAAGCTGAATTCAATTTTTACAGGCAACCTGTTAACCTCTATGCCAAAAATAGGTAGAGTTCTAATGGAAATGATGATGAGCATTAATAAAGCAACTCTACCAAATGACACAGTTTCATCTAGTATGTGTACATACACTGTACTATTGCTATTATATGTACTGTAAGTGACAGGTGAACAAGACAAAATAACATAAAATACAACAAATGTGTGTGACTGCTGCAGAGGTTTAAAAAAGGTGGTGAATGTGCAGAAACCTTTTATGGTAAAATAAGAATACCATTTTGTAAGCCCTTCTTGCAGTACAATTAATTACTGAGTTCATTAATTAATGAACATATTAGAGAAAGAACACCATTACTGACCAGAGGAGACCTGATATATTACTGAGTCAATAAACTATTGAACATGAAACAGGACCTTTCAGGAGAATTTTTTTCTCATAACCCACAAACACATATATTATTCTTGCATGGTCAGCACTTCTTTGATGCCCTTATATTTCATATTACTAATTCTTTTAATCACACATACATACAGCAGTGTTTTATAACCTAGATAATGAGTAATTGGACAGGTGACATTGGGACTGAGGTCCTGAAGTGTCAGGCACAATAGAGCAGAATTTTTTTTTTTCCCCATTAGGTTTTTGAGAGTAAAAGATAATGTAAGTGCAGATAGGATAGGAAGGAGAAAGGACTTTTGTACCAGAAATTTTTCAGAGAAATACGGATTTTCAGTGGATCTATGAACTATAAATGGCTTTAAATTGCTGTCTGATGCAGATAAATAAGTAAATAGATCAAGCATTTAAAATAACTCCGAACCTTTTTAATTGTCAGCAACCAGGGAGTTTAGCTTGGCCAAGCTAAAGTCGAATGTAATTTTATGACAATATAGTTAGGGTAATACTTTTTTTATATGGAAAGAGTGTGTGTGTGTGTGAGTGTGTGTGTGTGTGTGTGTTAATTGTTTGGAAAAGGCAAGAGCCTTCATAATTCTTCAGCATCTCAGTGGCCAGAGGTACCAAGCACCCTTCCCCCACCTTAGCCCCCAAGTAATCATTGATTGCATCTAAATCTATAGAGATATCTTTTCCTGGCAGCTCTGGTAGTTACAGTAGATTGTTAATCTGTGAATGATCAGAATAAGCCTCTCTGTCTCAGAAATCTCCATGCAAATTACATCTAAATGCATGCCATAAATTTATTACTAGCAGTTTGAAGTGCACAGGTCATCTTCTGCACTATTTAAAAACATATGTCTGTTACACATTAAAAAGAGTCTCATTAATTTATGTTCACTTTTCTGTGGACGTAGCTAGCCCCTCTTAAAATAAACCTATGTAATTTAAAAAATAATTTTAAAAAGGAAGATGAGATATTAATAAGGTGTATTTTGTAGGCAAATTTTAGATCTCTGCATGGGACTGGAGTTTTAGCATCACCTCTTTGAAATAGTTTAATCTTTTGCAAAACAGAGAAATATATGTTTGAGCAATAGGGAGTGCTAAGAGGTAAAGGGCTGTGCCTAGATATGGGAGAAAGTGATAGATCCAAAGAAAAGTTATGGGATGTTTTATGAACCAGTCCTATTCTTGTACCTTGATCATTTTATCCTATTTTGGGAACACATCAAATGCATGACTCCTTTCTGTGGCTGAGTTGTATCTTATGTGAACCCTAAAAACAAAATTTGAGAATAGCCTTTGGATGCCATGGGGAAAGGGGAAAGAGATCTGTAGTTTTCCTTTTTGTATGTTTTTATTTCCTCATTTTACTCTTGCTTTTAATCAGGGTGATAATGCTGTTGTTGTAAGACATCACTGGCAACATTTTCCTTCAGGCAGTTGATGCAAAACCAGGAAATTTGTAGAACACCTACAGAATCCTCATCCTACCACTTTTTTTTTTTTTTCCTAAAGGAAATAGAGCAATTTTTTAAAAGACTTTAGGAATGTATTCATCTCCGTGGGACAACAGGCTATGTTATTATTGAATAAGCATTTTAGTTGCCATTGCTCAGGGATACTGATGTATGTTTTTGGAAGAAAATGATTCTCTACTTAAAAGAATGAGCAATGCTTTCAATGTTAGAAGGCTGATTTTTGCTATACAGGTAATACCCTTCTAACACTCACAACAAATTTGTACAAGAAGGAAGAAAGACGTTAATATGTGTTTTCTCTTTCTTTTTCCAGGCCATCCGCTGTACACTGGTAAATTGCACATGTGAATGTTTTCAGCCAGGGAAGATTAACCTGAGAACCTGTGATCAGTGTAAACATGGCTGGGTGGCACATGGTAAGAAACATCTGTTCCAGGCTTGTCTTGTCTATTCTGTCTGTCTTTCCCAGTGTCTTTAAATACTAAGAGCTGGAGTGATATAGACAGTAGTGATATCTATTTGTCTGTACATGCATGTGTGTGCACTGCACATGCTTTTTTTTACAGCAATTTCTAAGATGAAAAAGTGCCACCAGAGTTCAACAGCTTGTGTACAGCTCAAAAGAGTATTTTAGCCTCCAGAAAATAATGTAGTTCTAGCAGGACTTAGCAGAAAGGCAAGAAGTTTACAGTATAGTTGCACAGCAGAGTTTGTATTGCAAAGAAGCATCAGCCAATCAGTCACTGAGCCTAATGGAAATTCAAACATACCAAAGTCAAAATTTCAGAGCCTAGATGTCAGAATGAAATAAGTGCATCCTGTATGGCTCAACAAAATGTGCATATGTGATCTGGCAGTTGAACCTCTCTTCTGATGCTTAAATAGAGAAAGAAAGAAAGAAAGAAAGAAAGAAAGAAAGAAAGAAAGAAAGAAAGAAAGAAAGAAAGAAAGAAAGAAAGAAAG
>KZ505639.1:1162712-1175317 GCA_002844005.1 Limosa lapponica baueri
AAAGAAAGAAAGAAAGAAAGAAAGAAAGAAAGAAAGAAAGAAAGAAAGAAAGAAAGAAAGAAAGAAAGAAAGAAAGAAAAAGAAAGAAAGAAAGAAAGAAAAAGAAAGAAAGGATTAGAATGCCCAGATCCTATATAAAGACATCAAAATACACTTCTAGACCACCCATTTTATTTATCCATTACTATTTTGTGTGTTTGGTTGTTGTTTTTTTCTTGACAGTCTTGATTTAACTGTGCATGAGAGAGGGAGCCCTATATACACAGTTAGAAGGCAAATAAAGATATCCAAAGTGGTTTAATGAAAAGAAAAGAAAATCAAAGAAGATAATAGAAAAAGAAAAAAAAAAGGGGGGGAGGGATGGAGAGAGAAAGATTGCTATGTTTACATAAGAAATTAATGTTGGGGATTTCTTCTCATGGCCTAGGCTATTGGCACATAAGCAAGCAGAGTCTTCATTCCCCACTCCTGCCAGACATTCCATGGGTTATATTATATAAATTTTATTTTATTTTGAAGAGACCTGAGGTGGAAGCTTAGTACTTCCCTCCTAAGATGCACTTGATCTCTATTTATTTAGTTCATGCCTGTGTGTATTTGTGCCTGAATATGCTGACATATGGCAAGTGTGAATGCTCAACAAATTCAACAGCACAGACTGTCAGAGAAGTTTTTAAAACATTCACAACGTGGATAGGAAAGCAGGAATGCAGGTACTGTACAGTGCTGTGTCACTGTATAGTAATGTATACAGCCTGCCTACAAATACCCTAACAGCACCAATCTGGTAGCTGGTTGCAAATTTATTACATACTAGACTCTCTAGGGACACACCTTGGTTTTGCTCCTCTTAATGCCCAGAAAGATATCTTCAGTCACAGTATAACCAGTCTCACATTTCTTGGAAGGATCACTAAAACCTCACAAAATTTGCATAGTTCAGGCATGCTTCTGGCTTTGTGTAGAATCAGCATCTGAGGTTTTACTGATCCACAGATAGGGAAGACTTGTCTATTTTCCAGGCTGTCCTTCTGTTGAGTAATAGAAATTAGGAGTCCAGCACTTATATTAGGGAATATAGGGATCCTGCATTTTCTTTTTAGCCAGTACATGTTAGAAAATTGCAATCAGATTTTCCTGATAATTTCTTCCCTGTGAGGTAGTTGAATTCAAAATCAGAGTACATGATGGTGATCTGAGATTACCAAGTGTGTATAATATAGAAATGTTCCTGTTTTACAAATCCAGAAAGTTGAAAGGTGAATGTGATAATTAGGGATACACCACCTGCTCCCATACCTGAGTGCCTAACATTCCAAATAGAAAACTTAATATAGCTATATATTATTAGAAAGGGTTTGTTTTACTGCTGCACCAAGTGAAGAATGCTCTGATTTATTTTTTTTTTTTAGTACACTGTGTATATTCATCTGGAGTATTTACATTTTATGGCAGAGTGAGACAAGTCAGATGTATGTTTCATATACATAGTCAAAGCACAGGCTTATAAATTACTTCCTGGAGACTATGATGCATCTGCTTCAGTTCTTGATCTTAGCTGTTCTCCAGGATTTTGAGGGCAGCATTCAGGAAACTGATCAATTCATTGCACTGTAGTGCCTGGATTTCAAAATGACTGAATCAGGTTGCTCTTCAGAAGTGATTTTCTTTAAACCGTTAGCACGGTACATTCATAAGTTGTTCATTGAATGCAAATAGTATTTCCTTCTGCTTTAATTAGAGGTTTTCCTTCTGATTTTTATTAATGAATTCCAACTCAGCACCTTGACACATGGTGTAGTACTTTACTGAATGTAATTATCAAAGAATAGGTGTTTCCAACAGGAAGTACCGTGCTTATTCAGTCTGATAACCTAGAATCATAATTAACTGAATAGATCCAAAATAGCTTAGAACTGCAGTCTTCTCATGCTGTACTTGACTAATCTGTGCAGAGTTAATTCATGTTAATAGCTGCCATTTCAAATGTTGAAATTCTTGGAGTGAGGAGGAAAAGGCATACAGCCACCACAGTATTATTGCATATAGCAGCTTCTGGCGTGTTTTCTTTTTTCCTGCTCCCATTGTCTTTCTCATGTTTTTCCTCACTCACCTAAAATGAGCTGCACACATCTTGAAAGGGAAAGTTTCCTACCTGTTCAATTTCTTCTCTTCGGAGTTACCAAGAGTAGGATTGTCAATATATGAACAGATTCATCAGAGAAGTTATTTTGTGGCAAGATAGATGTTTCTGTTGAAAAAAGCTCAGCTTTTTGAGTCTTGACCCTGTACCCCTGTGCTACAGTGGTAATCCTACCATGAGTATTTTTAAGGCTAAAGCCAAAAGCTGCATAGAGCACAGCAGCATTCTCTAGTACTGCCGTGCGTAATGGAGAATGAGTTATTACTCATGTGAATCTCTGGATGTTTTAAGGGATTTGAATAACTAGACTGTTTTAATTTGTTTTCAGCTGAAGCCTGCCTTTCATATTGTCAGCTTGGGTAGGTATTATTTTCTAAAAAAAAAAATCTAAATCGTTTAATTTGGGTAAGCCATTTCCTAGGTCTCCATCAAACAAACAGATAACAGTTGGATGTTTTTCGTTCTTTTTTTTTTCTTTTTTATAATTGGTAAGATACTTTGTATAGTCCATATGGTGGAAAATGAAATCTTATTAAAATCTAAATAGTTGATTTTTTTTAAGGAGAATTTATTTTAGCATAGGCAACAGCTATTTTGTGGCTTTTAAATAATGTAGGAGTAAGATGACTACAAAAAATTAGGATTTTCTTAAGTGCTTGAATTGGTTGCTTCTCCTGTTATTTTTGTTGTATTAAAAGTAACATACTATGCTATGAAAATAGTTATGTTATTTTACTAGATTTAGCACAAAAATCACTTATTCAAACTTTATTGGAAATAATGAAGAAAGCCCCACTTTATTAGCCACCCACTTCCCCTAGCAGAAATATCTTCGCTTATGAGGAAAGAAATTAAGCAAATTTGCAGTAAAAAATGTTGATTTCATTGACTTTGCATTTTGCCTTGTGTGCTTGTCATTGATGTCAGCATAACAATTACCGTACTGCTAGCAGAAATACCTTTATTATACCTAGTCCAACAGACCAAAAGGCTCAGTGCAGTATCAATGGGAATTACAGTCTACCCTCTCTCGTAACCGTTTGCTCTAAAGGGTGTACCAAGGTGACAGATGTCATAGTGGGCTAAAGCTATTATTTATGACATTCATTCTATTTATTTTCATTTCAGTATCTCAGACTTCACAGTGATGTAAAAAAACCACAGTATAATAATATTTTTGTTTGTCTGAAATCATTGTCACTTTGTTTCAAAGAGAGTCAGAAAATTAGAAATACTAGTTCTCTGTCTTGCCCTCAAACCGGTCACTGGTAAAACTCAGCAGCAGCGTGTTTTTCACATGTTTTTGGTATACTGTGTGTTCTTAGGCTAGCTGAATTTCATACCGTTCAATCTATTCTAGGAAAAGTATCCTGTGAACATTTTTGCTGTCTATCTTCTTTTTTTTTTTTTTCTCTCAGAGAAAGCTGATCCGTAGTCCTCTAGTGATCTTTGATGTCTTTTCGTCTGCATCATGCCAATCAGCACAGCTCGGTGCTGGACTTCTTATTCAAGTAGGCTTTAGTACCTCTCTGAGGTATGGTGAAGCCACATATGGCCCCATCTCCAGTCCAAGACTTGGCCAGGCTTTTTCTCCAGTACCATTGAGATTAAGTTCCTGTCAGTTTTAATGAAAATGACATTAACTAGTAGATTTTGTTACACAGGGCAAATCCATTACTCTTCTTTAGTTTAAAAGCTGCCATGCAGTGAATACTCATGCTCAGAGAGTTGCCATGTGGGTTACACTTTCACCTTGTGAAGGAAGTTTTCTGCTACTATTATTTGTAGAGTGCATGTACTGGCTTGCTATAAATGAGACTCACAGTGAAAACAACTACCTCCACTAGAGAAATGGAGAATGGTCTGTCATGAAGTCAGATGCATGATATGACTGTGACTTCTTTATTAACAATGGTTGAGTTTTCTGGATTCCTACATTGGAGTTCATTAAATTATCAGGTAAAAGAAACATGAAGTGAGAACAAAAGAAAGGAAGGACAGGGGTAAATAAATAGAGAAAAGAAACAGAAGAATGCTGTGGAAATTTTAGAAATTGCATCTCTCCCTTACCCTGAGGTTGCTGAAAGGATTTGGTCCTTGAGGAAGGTTTAGATATTAAATGTGAGCTGCATGGGAATGAAGCGGAAAGGAAGAGAAGTGCTATGTTGGAATAAAAATCAGCAGGGTTCCTGTATTTGTTTCAGGCCAAAGCTGTTAAGTGAAAGGAATGCAGGTTTGCAAAGTCAAAGATCATCTCTAACAAAACAAAACCAAACCACGTCGCAGATCTTAGAGTCTCTCTCTAAAAGCTGACACAACTGCCATGTTGTTCTTTACTTAAAAATGGAGATAGTAGACAACAAATACTAAAAAAGGAAAGGAGAAATGTAATCCTCTTTATAGTTTACTGGTAAAATAATTGGGTTATTTTCGCATTGTTCCATAGGATATAAAAATAATAACAATTTTAGCATAATAAACATACTTGTTTCCTTCTGTTCCGTTTATTTTATTCTTTAAATGCTTTAAAATAACTTGAGAACATCACAGATTTCTTTTTAAGTTACATAAAGATTTTTAGCAAAGTAATTATATACAACTCATTGATAACAAAGGCTAGCTCTTCATGACTTTTAAAATAAAACTATTTTAGATCTAGTCTGGCTTTTCCTGTCTTCTACTGACAAAATTGTTTTAATCCCTCTGTTATAACTTCCTTTTGACCCTGAAGGCTGAGGCATATTTTTCATTACTCAGTTGCATCCAGGAACCTTACCTGATTAACATGCACTACTGGTAAACACTTTTTTAAGTCCCCCCTTCTGCCGATGCCATCCCTTTTTGCTTCCCTTTAGCAGCAATTCCCAAAGTGGCCAATGCAGCACAGAGAAGATGCACTCTCTTATCTTGTGGGTACTCTGACCCAGTATTTGGTTTTAAAGCCAGCCGCATTGGTAGAAATTATGTGATGTAGTGTTTGCTTTGAGTTACTCAAGATCACCCTTAATACAAGTGAAGCTGAGGTAAAAGCAAATGAGAATATCCAAGTATTAGGGGATCCAAGAGAAATAACATTGTTTCATAGGTTTATGAGACACAAGTGACACAAAGGAAATAACACTTAGTTCCCCCGTGATCAAATAAAAAGTCTTCCTTTTCCATCCTTGTTCAGCTGATACATACATAACCACATGGTCAAGGCTTTAGTCCTCATACAAATTTGTCATCCTCAAGTGTAGAGTAAGTTTTTCCCTGGGGGTAAACCACAGAGTCTAATTTACATACGCTCATACTCATACCTCCTTGGATTTCCCTCGGGGTCCGTTCAGATGGAGAACTTTTTTCTCTTCTTCCCTGCCACCCCGAGGACATCTTAATGCAGTCAGGAAGAGGGTAGACCTTTCTCCTTCTCTCCAACTCTTGGAGAGCCCTGGGTTTGAATATGCCAGTGTCCCTTGGACACGGGCAGGTGAGATTATCCCTGACTAGATGTTAAACAGTCAGCCAAGGACTGCTTCAGTGCCTGGTAAGCCCTAAACAGACCATGACCCATTCTGAAACATAGCGCCCTTTTCTGCTTGGTTGAACTATATTCACATCTCGAAGTGAAGCCCTTTCTCATTGTGAATCCTTTATTGTCTGAAAAACTTCTCATTAACTAATCACGCTTTGTACTCTCACAGAACGGGCATTAATACCATCAGATACTCATTGGCAAGTCTGAAATATATGCAAGGCCTCTTTTATAGCTATGATCTCCCTTGACTAGCTATAAAATGCCCAGAGAGTTTTAGACTAAAGGTATTTCAAAAGTGGAAGATATTGTTATTTGGTGCCCGTCATTATTGAATTTACATTTTATATCCCATTTAGTACACCCAATGTCATAGGATAAAATGCTAGGAGATGCCTTGGACAATGATGTCTTACACCCTCCTTTTAAGGAGAGAATCCAGTAAGGAAAAAAAAATAGACTTGCTATGTGCAAGATGGAGCAAAGACAATAAAAACAATTATATTTTAGTTAGCAGTTGGAATTCCTCTTTCCAGACATGGTAGAGACTGCTTTTTGGAAATGTAGTCAGTAAAACCCTTGATCTGGCCCCCTTAAGTGTGGTGATAGGAAATTCACTACATGGCATAGCTTCAGATAGGAGCAAAAGAGTGTCTGGTGCTCGCTGCTTGATTCCCAGATGAGCAGGATAAATTCTGTGGGACCTGAGAGTGGAAATCACCAGTGGATTTGTGGGGCAGCAGTGGTGGACTTCTGCAACATGCATCCACAATTCTCCAGGACATTTAGGTGCTAAGCAGTACCTGCTTACTTGTCTCTTTTAACACCTATGCTGCTGCACATGAATTGCTGTGATGTGCTAACCACTTTATCATTTTATTACACTTTATTACATCATAAATTTTATATCTTCTTAACGATCCTACAAGAAGCTTAATTGTTTATAGGAACATCTTAATTAACTAGAGTTCACTAGGTTAAGCAGAACACAAATTGAAAGAGCTCTAAATGAAACAAACCCTACCACTCCATTCCATATAGCTTCATAAGGTTAAAATGTGATTTGACTGCCAGAATAAAAAATTCATACTGCTTTCGGATGTTACAAAGTAACAATAATACCATGGGTAACTTTACCTCAGCTTTCTGTTTTGCAAATGTGAAATTCAATGGAAAAAACATATTATTTTTTTTTGCCTACTAGGAAGAATTTCAATTTGAGCTGTAGCATTATGAGGAAACTTGCCCCAGATTAATTTAGCAGACAATAGCGTTACTTTATTATCCCATTTCCATCTGGATTTTAGAAATATAAAAGATAATACAAGAAATGTATAACATGAGTCTCAAAGACTTCTCTAATTATATTCTAATTGATTACAGTCAATTTTTCTGAAGTATATTTAACAAGAGCTTTGTGAAATGGTTACAGTACATGAATTGGAGTGGTTTATAATTGATGTTTATGAATGGTAGAACTAGCTGTATGAACCAGTCTTCCCAGAGTCTGAACATCTTCAGCTGTCAGCAGCTTTAGGACAGAAGGTTTTCCTGGGAAAAAGTGAGGTGGTTTAGCACATGTGGGAAAACATTTCATAGGCTTGAACCAGAGTTACACCCTAGACTGAAACACCATCAAGGTCTTGGCTTGCCTTTGTGAAATGCCTCTACAACACAGTCCTCCATCCAAACAGAATGATGTTAACAGGTGGGCAATGCCTGTTGCATCTTCATAACAGTTTTCAAGGCTGCAAAAATGACAGAATAGGTTGCCTGGAAAAGTGGTGGAATTTCCCCCACTGTAAATATAAAAGACTCATCTTGACAGGGCCAGATATAACCTAATCTGAGTCCCTGCTTTCAGTAGAACACTGTACCAGACAATCTGCAGAAATCCCTTTCAACACAGGCTTTCTGTGAATCTGTGAATCATAGAATCATAGAATGGTTTGGGTTGGAAGGGACCTTGAAGTAGTGGTGGGCCACTATAAGGTCTCTCCAGAGCCTTCTCTCCAAGCTGAACAATCCCAACTCTCTCAGCCTGTCCTCAGGTACTGGTGGGCCACTATAAGGTCTCTCCAGAACCTTCTCTCCAAGCTGAACAATCCCAACTCTCTCAGACTGTCCTCACAGGAGAGGTGCTGCAGCCCTCTGATCATCTACATGGCCCTCTGCTGGTCCCATTCCAACAGGTCCATGTCCTTCCTGTGCCAAGGAACACCAAAGCTGGACGCAGTACTCTAGGTGGGGTCTCACCAGAGCAGAGTAGAGGGGTAGAATCACCTTCCTCAACCTGCTGGCCACACTTCTTTTAATGTAGCCCAGGATGCAGTTGGCTTTCTGTGGCCAGCCACATTGCCAGCTCATGTTGAGCTTCTAGTCCACCAACACACCCAAGTCCTTCTCCTCAAGGCTGCTCTCCAGCCATTCTCCTCCCAAGCTGTATTTGTTCCTGGAATTGTTCCGACCCAGATGCAGCACCGTGCACTTGGCCTTATTGAACCCCACAAGGTTCACTTGGGCCCACCTCTCCAGTCTGTCCAGGTCCCTCTGGATGGCATCCCTTCCCTCCAGCGTGTTGACCGCACCACACAGCTTGGTGTCATCGGCAAACTTGCTGAGGGTGCACTCAGTCCCACTGTCCATGTCTCCGACAAAGATGTTAAACAGCACTGGTCCCAGTACTGACCTCTGAGGAAAAATCATAGTTAATGGAATTCGAGGTACATTTGGATTAAGTTGGAAATCTACCAAACCCAAACCACAATCCAGGACTCAAAAACGTAATTCTGTCTCACTGTATGCAGTATGTCAAGCAGATGTTATTAGGACCATTAAGATACATATTCACTCCTATCTCATCTTTACTAAGGGAGAGAATATTTTTAAGAAGGTGTTAATGGCTGATAGGAAGAGGGCATTTGGCTTTGGAGACAAGAGATATGAAAGATTGAAGATGAATGACTAGTCAAGGTAATGGGAAGAGTTGTATTAATTTAGTGGCTTCCATTATAAATTGTAGGTTTCAGTAGTGACACTGTCAATCCATGTGTCGACGAGCAGCAAAAGTGAAGCTGCCCAACAAAGAGGTCTGAGCCAGGAGTCAAGGGCAGCTTTAGCACTGGCCATGCCTGCACCATCGGCACAGTTCCTCCAGGCCTGACCACAGTAGAATGAACAACGTGCTGGTAACTGGATCCATTGACAACCTCAGGCATGACAAGGGAATGAGTCAGATCAGGAACAAAAGAAGGTGGGGCCAGAGAGAGGGCTGAAGACCAGGCTGTAACATATGTCTGATGGTCATCTGGAAGACAGGACTATAGAAAGGCACACCTACAATGTAGCTTAGGTAGGGAATGAAGGTCCAGGCCTGAGCTGGGGTCCTGGACCCATAGTCTGAGAATGCAGGGTGGAGATCTTCAGAGAGGCTGGCCAGCACAATGGAAGTCAGTTGGTGCACTCAGGGCCATGACACCATGGACTGATCAATAGTTGCTGTCTCTAGCAGAGGTGACAGATGATACTAAAACACACAAAAGCAGCTGGGGGTTGGGATGCTCACAGGATTAATGTACATGGGCTTCTCCATCAGGGTGATCATCAGTGCTGAAGTCCTTCACATAGGCACGAATGCATACACTGACGGAGAGGACTGCAAGGTCCAAATCCCACAGAAGAGAAGAGGCTCTGTGTTGTCTTCCCTATCATGGTCCCCATAGTCAGGTGTCTTCATTCATGCAGTATGTCCAGACAGGAAGTGTTTAGTAACCCAGATGTTTTCCTGAGAACTTGGCACAAAGGTCCTTTACAGCTTGTTCCTTTGAACACAGTATTTATTAAGAAGGAGGAGGCAAAGAAAGCTTACCAGTTTATTTATTTATTTAAGGGGTCAATTCTGAATTAAAAACATACTCATGAGGTACCAGTATACAAAGTTAGGTCTAACCTTCATTTTACAAGCAAGAAGTAAGGAGAGGCATTTTGGGGTCTTTTTTTTTTCCTCTGTAAATATGTTTTCCACTCTTGAAGAAAAAGATTTTTCTATAGAAAGAAAACATAAAAGAAAACACCTGTTTGGCTTGCAGGAATTGGCCAGGGAGGCTGTTTTCCTGACAGGCCAAAAGCGACAAGCACAGGGCCCCTTTAAAAAAAAAAGTCAGGGTTTTTTTTTTTCCCTATTTCATGTGAGCATTGGCAGAAACTCTGACAAGCAGTTCTTCATATTTTATTATGTTCTTGTCTGGCAGAATCTCTGTCAGGCAAAAACCTTGTCAGCGGAAAACCTGTCGTAGGATCAGAGGAGACAAAAACAGGTGTCACAGAGGCAGTCAAAACTGAAGGAAAAAAAAGATTAGGCTAAAGAGAGAAAGGCAGACAATTACATTAATGCCATTGCTTTTATCTTATAGATGTGTGTTATTATCTCGGGGTGCTGAGTGCGCAATTGCCTCAAAGAAAAGTAGACAGGAGACAAGGGGAAACTTGATAGTTATTAACTGAAGAGGCAGTGTGTCAAAGCTGGATGGGGTTCAAAGTTTTGCAAAGGGATAAAAAAATTGCAGACAGCAAGCAACGTCTGTGAACAAACTGTGGTTCTGCTTTCGGCTACATAAACCTAGTAGCAATCTAAATGTTTCAACTTGGAATCAGATCATAGACAGAAAAATTAATGAAAGTTTTCATTCAGACTTTTTTTAATAACGTTTATTTTGTGTACATGCAACTGAAGTGCTGGGGTTTTTTTTTTGATCTGTTATAAAAATGTTGTTAGAGCATGAGGCATGGTGAGGCATGAAGACATTTATCAGTTTAGTTGCTGTGTTGTTTGGGTTTGAAACACCTATTATCAACACACGTTTAATTTTAAAATGCTATTAAGAATCCTTTTACTAAGTGTGAACATCTGTACATGCAAGCTGTAAATTAGAAGATCACATATGTGTCCCTGTCAGAGACTAAATGCATTTGGCAAATCATGTCCATTATTAACTTTTAAATACAGTAAAAGGCAGAAGGAAAAGTTGGTTTTACCTATGAATCAGAATATGCTGTACTTACTCTCCTTCCATGATCTTTTGAAATCCACTTGTTTCCTTAATGTTCCTTAGTTCTTTAGTTCCTTAGTGCATGTTTCTCTTCTATCTGGATTAACTTGTGAAAGGGATGAAGACAGAAGTGAAATGGAGAGCACCAAAGGGTGCCATGTTGTAGCTGGAATTTATACTGAAACTGATTCAGGATGTTTACCCACCCATTTAAATGTTAATGTCCCATGCTCTCTTCGCTTGTGCCAGGGTGAATGGGATAGTTTCCTACACCATGAAAATATTTCAGCCATTCAGTAGACACTGGCAAGTTTTCTTATCCTTATTCACCTTCTAAGCATGATATTTTTGAGGAGTGATTTTTTCCACCTACAAAATGCACCACATTACACCATGTTACAGGCAGTATTAAATCTGCCTGGGGGGGACTAGCTTAGACCACCTCTTATGACTAGTAGTTTGCCTGACCCTCCAGCATTTTAGTTGTTCATAAGCTACCTTCTGTTCTTGAAAGGATTTGTTACTTCTTGTTCCATGGTTGATGGAAAAGAAGAAAATCTTGAATGCTGAAAAATGTGAAGCTGTTCATCTTCACTACTAAAATCAATAGCAAACTACAGTGCCTCGTGTTGCCATTAATAATACCGTATCCATCTTACCATATTCGACATGCTGTTGTTGCAACAGTATTATGGAATCTTTCTATGTCGGTATTGCATATTTAATGTCTGCCAATTTCAGTTTCTCTTGCTGCAGAAAGTGGCTCAGTTATACAGATACTTAAAAAAGCCTGGAAAACTCTCTGTTATTGTCTGGACACAGACTACATAAAATTTCTTTTTCATTTTCCTATTGGCCCTTGAAAAAAATCTAGTAATCTGGAAAGATGATGATGTTTATAAAATTCTGTATTGTCATATATATGTCTGTATGCACTCCAAATGTATACCTCTTTGGTAATCTAGAGAACTAGCTAGAAAATCAAGAGTGGAACTTTTCTAAAATCAAGAAAAGCAAGAAAATCAAGAGTGGAACTATTGCAGTCCCCAAATTTAAAACTGAAATGAAATGAGATCCATAATGATCTGTACATTGCAACTTACCAACTCTTCTCTGTGGTGGTCTGAGATACACAGCCGGGCAAATCAGTTGAGAGAAAGGGTTTCACTAGACCTTTTCATCCCTCTCTAAGATACTCAAATATTTATCTAGGATCAGGAAATTAGCAAGAGGTGTGTGTATTTACAGCTCCAATTGCATTAAAACTAGGATATTTAAAATTTTTTTATGTTCAGTAAAGGAAAAAATGTCATGCATTTTTGTAGCTATTCAAAAAATAATATGAGACCTCTAAAGTACAAAATTCATCACTGAATACTTGTATTTCTTTTGCTTAACAAAATGGAATCCACTCAGAAGCATGGCTTTTAATTTAGTTGACCTTGTCCATTGCACGTGTAGGGGAAGTAAGGGGTCTAAGGTCAATGAGTAAATTTGTGTAGCTGAGACTATGAACTGGCCACAGTATAGATGAAATGAAAGATTTTGTCTTTATAGTCTGTCTTTCGATAAATTGAACAAGTATTTGAGTTTTATTTTAATGTATCTTTATGCTTAATTTCCTTTGAATTACACAGGGTCCCAAACTAGAATAAAATATAATTCATGAAGTTATACTTCCCCTCCCTATTTTACTATATTAAAACAAACAAACAAAAAAAGACCCCAGACCCACACATGGAACATAAAAGTTTGTTCATTGATTTGTTACAAATAGGTCCAAAGTTTTTTGCTGGAATTTTGCATAATAAGAATTCTGCAGGCTGTAATGTGAAGATGGACATTGTATCGATTTCAAAGTTCTCTTTAAAATTCAGATTACACTGAGCAGAGTCTCTGT